>CM022707.1:41262496-41654996 GCA_012295165.1 Asparagus setaceus | reverse complement strand
AGGATTCCTTTTTCCATTTTTTGAGGGAAAAAACGTATAGAGGGTCAGATTATATATACGAGTAAGTAGATCATGATAGTGATACAATATTCTGGTTTAAAGATACAATATTATGGTTCCACTAACAATAATTATTATATTACATACCAATTCCATTGATCTAAAATTTATAACATGATACACACACCACCTTTTATCTATGAATGCTTTTCTGCATGGACTCTTTCTAGTGGTGCAAATGGATCAGATACAGTTTGATTATGGTACTTTTTTTACCATATCTGTAATTGTTTGCCAATATGGATACTAATATGAACATGGATATATCTTTCTTTTTTTTTTTTGAGGTTATTGATTGAGGATTGCTTATTCGGACTCGGATTTTCCTTAGATTTTAATTTAGGGTGTTATTCATTTTGGACTAGAATTTAGATTTAAATTTAAGGTGTTATTGGTTTAGAACTAGAATTGGATTTGAATTTGAGGTGTTATTGGTTTAGGACTAGGATTTGGATTTGAATTTAATGTGTTATTGGTTTAGAACTAGGATTTAGATTTGAATTTAAGGTGTTGTTATTAGGACTAGGATTTCAAAATCCACACTTCATTCCCACTTTAAGGTTTTAATGAGAAATTTTTTAGAAAGTCCAAGTTAAAATTGGTGGATTGTAATCTCACTCTGTGGATTTTCTCTCTTCTCTTCTCTTTACTTATTTAATATTTAACATATTTTAAATCAAATATATTTAATTTTAAAATATTTCATATTCCTAAATTATTGATATATTAACATTGAATGTATTTAATTTTAAAATATTTGTAATCAAATTTTTTAATTTAATTCTTTTAAAATAAAAATATATTGAATTTTATTTAATCACTTAATATATTTAATATTTGTATTAAATTAGATGTGTTTAGTATGTAACATTTCTTAAATATATAAATATTTTAAAATATTTAATATTACATTACATTCATTGTGTTTTTATTTAAATGTTAGAAATAAAATATAGTAAGTACATAAAAATTAAATATATGCAATATTTAAAATTTAATATATTAAATAATAAAAATATTTTAATATTAAATCATTCAAATATTTGATGTCAAATGTTTGATATAAATTTTTCAATATATTTAATATTTACATATTTTAAATATACAAATTAGTTTTATATGGTCGAGCACTAGTTATTTTCTTTTATGCACTTGAACACTATTTATTTTTATTTATGTGGTTGCACTAATTATCTTCGTAATGTGGGCATCGTCGACCATTCAAATGGATTAAAAGATATATTCAGTTTTGTTGTTGGCATTCGTTAATCGAAATGAGGGTGGTTTTCTAAATTAATATTTATTTTTTATAAATAAATATTATTTATCATAATAAGTTATTTTGAAACTTCTAATTCAAATAATCCATGAATTTAAATTTTAGTTTGACAATCTGATCCTCAGTCTGCGAATCCAAAGCAAAAGTTCAACAATCCAAACAAAAAGTTTAAAAATTCTACTCAAAAAAATTAAAATCCAATCCAAAAGTTCGAGCTGTAACCATAAATTTGAGTCTAGGTCCTAATCCAAGAATGTTGGATTCACAGATAATTATCCCAGTCCAAATTAACAATCCGGAGCGAATAACACCGCTTAGTAAGTAAAACTCATACAAATATCCACTAAAATCGAATATGGATGCAAATCTATATACAGATATATGCAGATAGACATGCAGATACAAAATGGATATGAGGAAACAAGATAAGATTGAAAAAATATAGTTAATGTGATATAAGAGAGTTTATTAATATGTTCATTGTATCTCAAAGTAAGATTAGATCTTTTGACCATCAAAATTACCCTCAAATCCATTAAAAGAAGCGAAAATTGCATTGGGACCATGGAAATAGGAATCTTATCCAAAAAGCCTTTGATTTGTTTGGGCAACTCTAAGACCCTTAGACCTGAAGAACCATGCATCCAACCTCCTAGCTCATGTGACCTTTTTAAGAATTTCAAAAATTAATACCCCCTCTTTCTTCATTCTTTTCTCCCTCCTTTTTGTTCCCTTTTCATATCTTCCATGAACCCATCATCTTCAACCCATATCATGTCTCTCCTCCTCTCACATCTTCTCTCATTTTTCATTATTTTTCCTCTCTTCCTTTTTTTCAACATTTTTCCTTCTCGTCTCTTTCATAACCAATTAACCTCTCTCATCTCTCCCCGTCTCTCTCATCTTCTCTCCTACTTGTCCACCATTGCCTTTTTGTCCATCATTTTGCTTCTCTTCCATTGCTGCCGCCACCTCCCACCACTCGTCCTCCTCCTCCACCACCCTCCCTGATAGGTATTCAATGTGTACCTAATGTTGCAAGTATACAATCATCAAGTTATAGAGGGTGTTTGGGGTGGCTTATTTTTTGGTCAAACTAGCTTTTAAGCTAGCTTTTTCATTTCTAACTGTTTGGTAAAATACAAAATAAGTTAGCTTATAAGTCACATTTTAAAAGGTATACCTCGACTTTTAAAAACTAACTTATAAGCTCACCTAAATAAGCTAGGTTTGACCAAATAAATTACTATACTACCCAAATAATTTTTATAATATTTTTATCATAAAAGCCAAAAGCCACTAAAAGCTATCCTAACTTATAAGCTTCAAAAAATAAGTCTTTCCAAACACCCTCATAGTATAAAACGTTATCGATCCCACGAGGAAGGAGTTTGTAGGAGTTAATCAAATTCGGTTCTTATGTTGTGTGTGTGACAATTAGGAGTGAAACATGATGAATGTGATGAAAGTGGTTGTGGAGAGATTAGAGAGTGTTATGATTGAGTGCAAATAAAAACAAAATGAGAATGAAAGTGAGTGTGAAGAGATTAAGAGTGTGGAAGTGATAAAATATAAATAAAAGCAAAATGAGAATGAAAGTGGGGAGATAAAGAGTGGATGTGAATATGTGCAAATAAATCAAAACAAGATTGAGAGAGTGTGTGAGAAGTAAAGAAAAATAAAATCAAGAAAAGAAAATCAAGAATAAAGATGACAATCAAGAAAGCAAAAGATGGAGGATTCAATTAAAGATAAGAGGAATCTAGAATTGAATCCACTAGCTTATCTCACTTATAAAATATGAATTATTATCTTATTATCATATTTTACTTTAGATTTATTAAGTATAGCCTATCCTACCACTTTTAAGGCAAGCATAACCTATCCTATTATCATCCAAGCAAAATTCATACTCATGAAAAGAATAACAAAGAGATAGTAATTCTAGAATTCATTAGCATACTCTATCCTACCACTTTTAAGGTAAGCATAGATTATCCAATTTTTCTTCTATCAATTAGTTTTCTAGTTGATTATCCTAAACATGATCATTTAAGCACAAGAGAATAATCCATAAATTATAAGGAGATTAATACTAGTTTCATGCAATTCTAGAATTCCTACAAGAGTTTAGTTCCACATCTTTAGAAAATAAAATAAAGAAATAAAAAGAGAGATGAAAAAGAATAAGAAGAGAAGGAGAGAGAATAAAAATAATCTAAACTATTGGTAAGAAAATAAATCTATACTACAAAGTAAAAACATGACATGAAAATAAATACATAAAATTAAAGATATGAAAGTAAAGACATAAATGTAAATCTACTCTACAAAGCATTAAGAAATATACAAGAAATAAAAATAAGAAAAGAAAAAGATAAACCCACATATTCATTTCTTCATATTCATCCTCTTTTCATCCTTGGCCAAAGAGAAGAAAGGAATTATGAAGGGGTGAAAATATTTCTTTTAGTGATTGCAACAAAGGTTACAATTTGGAAGGTCTTCTCAATTAAGAGTAACCCTCCTCTCCAAAAAGAGTTTATAAAATATTTCACACTCAAACCCCTCACCCTCTATCCCTATTTATAGAGTATTACAACCAATATCAACCCTTGGATTAAACTTGATCCCCAAGTTAATCAATTTTAGCCTTTGAATCGTAACAGAAAATTGGGTATCGATACGGGTATCGATACTGGTATCGATACCCCTATCGATACAGGTATCGATACCAGTATCGATACTAGTATCAAAATCCTAACTTGGCAGATGTCCTCATCTCGTCGAGATAGGTGATTTTCATAAATTATATGTTAAATTTCGCCTTCCGGATTGGGAGATATCGTCGTTTCTTTGCAACTAATCATCCCGAATATGATTTTGACTTGATTTCATTTCATTTTCGATCCTTATTTCTTCGACTTGTGTAGATTGCTTGGCTTAATCCCGGGCTTCAATAAGAGGTTAGAAAATAAGGAAATTAATTTCATTTTGAGCTTTTATTCATTAATCTTTATTAACCTGCACATTAAGATAAAACATATTATTAGTGGTATATTTATTAATATAAACTAGATATTGAGGGTGTAAAATTATAATAAAAATATGATTATCAAATACCCCCACACCTAAACTTTTGCTAGTCCTCTAGCAAAGAAAGAAATTTGAAAGAGAAAGAAAGAAAAATCCTAACTCACTTTCGCAGGAATCGCGGTTGTATTTAGCGCATATAACAAGCCTTTAAACCCCTAGGTTACCCTAGTGGACGAGTTGTAGTCTCGTGAGGGTTTGCAGTGAATATACCCACAAAATTCAGTCAACTTGCCAATTTAAAGAAATCAAAGTATAATTAATTCACTTGATATATTTAACATTCTAATTGAAGCTAGTTTTTACTCAAGAAAACGTTTTTATGTATAACTTCAAGGTAAATTTCTTTAGAAAATCTTTTCATTATAGCTATACAAAACCAAGTCTAACTTAGAAATTTAATTTAAAAGTTTTGAAAAGAACATGCTAATTCTTTGTTTTAAATAATTTTCAAGTCTATTAATCAATTTATTTTTCAAGAACATATATACAAATATAAAAAATATTGTTAGTAATTTAAAATTTTTAACTCTTTATTCCTTGGTGATTTTGTTCTTCTTGATCGGGCTTTCTAAGTGACCGTTTAACGAGTTTTGGGCCAATGGATCCCAACCCAATGGGCTTAGGTCATTAAGCATAGAAATACTCCTTAGGCTTAATTACTCGGTCAACTTAGGCTTAGCAAGATAGAACCATCTTGGATTTTAAGAGAAATTTAATTGGTGCCCATTTTTAGCACTCTTCTTCGTAAAGTTAGTTTTTAATATATATATGTGTATATGTCTTAAAAATATTTATATCAGGAAAACTTGAGAATTTATTTTCAACTCTAAGATAAGAATGTAAAAATTTCATTACTTTAATTAAAAGTCTAAGTAAAGACTTAAGTGAAGTATACTACTTTGAAAATTATTTCTTAAGAAATTTATTTGGAGTTATTATAAAAGGTAAACTTGAGTATAAAACTAACTAAGGATTAGAAAATTTAAATTTTATCAAATAGATCAATTATTAATCAACCCTATTAAGTTGACAAGTGACAATATTTTTATGAAAAAGAGGAAAAATGACATAAAAAGAAAAAATGGTAAGAAAAAGAGAAAAATGACTAAGATAAAGAGAAAAATGACTAATCCCCACCCCACACCTAAATTTTGCATTGCCCTCAATGCAAACTCTATAATGCACAAAGTAAAGCAGGTAAAAATTAAAGCACTTATATTTGTTTGGTTGACCTAGAACAATGACAAAAAATCTGCAATTACCTTTGGTATGAGGAGTATGAAGTCAAAATTTCTTCTCTCTTTTTTTTTTTTTTTTTTTTTTTTTTTTTTTTTTTTTTTATTCTTTTTTTATTTCCCATTTTTAAATAGGAACAAGAAACTCTCAAATGAGAGAAGAATAAATTCTTTTTTATTATGAGGTAAAAATTAAAGATGTAGAATGAAGGATTAAACATGAAAAGCTCATATTCTACATCAAATCTTACCTTATTCTTTGAAAATTCTACCCGAATTTTAAAGAAATTCAAAATAATATAATCAATGATGTGCTTAAGTTCAGAACATTCCAAGGTTTTCAAAGATTTTTGTAACAATTGAAGGTAGGTATCAATGGTGTTATGCATTTTGAACTTAGATTTCATATTAACAAAAGTTTGTCCAACCAATTCTTCTTTAAAAATTTTCTCAAACACAAGATCTATTTTTGAGGTTTGAAATTTTGGTTGTTGTTTATTTTCCAAAATCTAAGTTCATCATAAAAGAGTTCTTCAAAAGTTGGATCAAAGAAGCATGTATACAACACAATTTCAACGTTCGAAAGACGGATCTGTTTTCTCTAAAATCTGCAGTTCCTCACCAAATATTTCCTCAAAACTCGGGTCACACATGTCTTAAAGAATGGATGGATTAAGATTTGCTATTTCTTTGATTTTAAAATTAGTTCAACACGGATTAATCGATTGGTATTATCTCTAATCCATATACTTGCATACACCAAACCAAATTCTTTTGGATTTTTTCTTTTTAACTAAAAGGGAATAAGTAAAAAATTTCTAAGAAAACCAAAAGTTAGTTTTTTTTAAAAGAGAAAAACTAAAAAATCTAAAAGATAATGAGAAGAAGGAGAAAGCTAAAAGAAAATCCTAACTAAAACAAATCAAGAGCAATGACTTTGTGTCAATCACTTTAAATTCTAGGGTTAAGCCTAGACTCAACTAGACCAGCTCTAACTAAAACTCCTTTAGTAAAAGATCAAAGTTTACTTGGTCAGTTAGCCAGGCAAGGATAGTACTAGAGGAAGATCAAAGATCAATTAAGTACCTCGTTCCTTACGGAGCACTTTACGCAACTCCTAAATCTTGCCTTAGACACTAACTAATTTAAGTAAACTTAAACCGGTTCACTTAAGGATTTCTTGTTCCTTAATGAGCTCGAATCCTTAGGAGCCAACGTCTAATGAGTTTTAAAATGCTTGGATTTGTGTAGTGGGGAATTAGTGATTTGTGGGCTAAGGAAATGGTGATGAAATCCCTCACCTTATCTTGATTAATGGGTTTTGCCCTTAAGAATATTTTCAAGTGAGTGTCAAATCAAGATGCTCAAATCACTTTGGTAAATTCCTACTATTATATGCAATGCAACCCTAGAAATTAAAAGCAACTACAAAAGGATGCAAAAATAAAATCTTTTTATTTTTTTAATTAAGGTTAGCAATCAAACAAATGTAAGAAAGAGAGCTCTTGCTTGAATTTATTATCTTGTTAGCAAATGTCCAAGTGGAGGATGAATTTTATTATGGTCGATAAAAATAAATTTTTTTTTAAAAGTCCTAATTGTCTCTAATTGTGAGAAACTAACTAAAGGGTAGAATTGAAAATACTAGAAAGAAGAGTTACCCATGCAAAAATATTTTAGCCACTTTGAAGGCAATTCTTCAATCTTCAATCTTCAATCTTCAATCCTTGATCTTCAAGCTTTAAAGTAGTTCCTTTATACTTAAACACATAAATTAAAGAACCAAAATAGAAAAATTCTAATACAAGCACCTTCCCCGGCAACGGGGCCAAAAACTTGATAGGTATTCAATGTGTACCTAATGTTGCAAGTATACAACCATCAAGTTATAGTATAAAAAGTTATCGATCTGTAAAACCCCGAAAATTTGAATATTTTATGATAAATAATAATAAATAAGTTATATGGTGATAAATATATTTTATTAATGTTTGAGTATGCGAGGAAATGATTTGAGATCAATTCAACATATATATGTATATATTTGAGTGCAAATGCACAAATCATGCACGAAGAGAAATCTGGAAATAATGATCAGTTAAGAGTTTATAGGTTTTACACACTGCTACCGTTAGAATCTGGAAAAACTTAAAACACCAAAGTTGTAGATCTCTTCCACAGCTTTACAACAAGTCTTAGATCACCTCATTCCGAGATCCTATGAGAAAGTTATAGCCAAAATACCGAAGGTCTTTTTCCCTGTCAGACTAGGTTTCCTGGTTCGGGTCAAACGGGTTTAATTCGGGTTTGCATATATATATATATGTGTTTTCACAAAAATTATTATCTTTTTATCAGAGTTTCAAACCCTAGCAGTCCCCCTTCCTCTCTCTCAAACCCTATCCCTAAAGTTGAGATTTTGGGAGCGTCTTGTGAGGAGAGAAGCGAGGAAAAGGCGAGATCTAGGACGTTTGGCGATGAGGAGTCGTTTCACATCAGTTTCAAAGGCTTGCACACATGATAAGGCAAGATCACTTGCATCCAAACTCATCTCCATAGTTAAATAACTAGTTTAGATATTTAATTTGCGTTTACATGTCTAAATCTTAACCTGGAGTATTAAAAGACTAGATTTTTGATGTTAGGCTGTAAACAATTGTTAGATCTAATGTTTTTCCTTGATATTTACGTTAAAAATATGATCATGATCATTAGGTTAATATAAATTTTGATTTACCATGTGAAAATCCTAGTTTATTTGATTATTTGAGTTCTTCTTGTAAACTAACCATGCTAAAACCTAAGGTTGTGATATATATTTTCTGCAGAAAGCTGTTGCACTTATATAATATTTAACTAAGATTTTGAAATAGAAAATAAACTCTAAATTTAACCAAATCTATATCAAATGAAAGCTATGTGAATCTAGTTTTCAAAACAGAAAACCATTCTTAAAAATAGTTCATATAGAGAAAGATAGACTCATTTTACTAACAACATGTCCTGCAGAAAAAAAAACTGTTGCACATGTATAATGTTTAACTGAAAATTTGAGATAACAAATGAACTCCAAATTGAACCAAACCAGTGCCAAATAATATCTATATGGCTCTAGTTTCCAAAACAGAAAACTATTCTTAAATATAGTTTGTCTAGAAAACGATATACTTAATTTACTAACGATGTGTTCTGCAGAAAACTGCAGATATGCTGATTTGAAATAATTGATATATTACGTGAAGGTTTCTTTGAGTTTTCATGTTAATTAATCATGCTTAAACCCTAAGTTTGTGAAATATAAGTAAGATAAACATGTTTAAATAAATTTTATCTCTGTTCATGCGTAGTTTTATCATGTGTTGATAGTCACTTTGTTTACATATGAGAAAATTAAAGAAATTATTTTATTAGGATGTTAAACCCTAATTTTGAAGATATAATAATTTAATTTAATGATTCAGATAATTCATGTTGTATATGCCAAGTATAAAACCTCGTTTTAACATCATGATATGTACAATTGTCATAAGCCTTGTTTGTGCACGAAGGAATACATGTCTTGGCGGGGTAGTCGACTACTAAGTTTAGTAGTCGGCTACTTGTGCTTGATTGAGTATACTTGAAATTGTGTGTTTCTGAGTAATCGACTAATATTCTTAATAGTCGACTACTGGTACTGATATATGTTATTACAGTCCGGATGGACTCGGTGTAATCGACTACTAAGCCTAGTAGTTGACTACTAAGGTTGTTGCCTAAATTTATGTTTTGCATACGATTAATATATGTTTGCGGGTTTGAGTGCACTTCTTTATACTAATTTCATGAATGGTGTAGTAGCACATACATGGGTATCTTGAAAGGAAATTATGGTGGATTTTAACCCGATTACTTTGACAAAGAGTTTAGTACATACTTTACACACATGTTTGGATATCGTTGATGAGCTCGATTCGATTACTACATGAGGTAGTGCGTCGATATTCCATACGTCTGAGCCATTGAGTCGACTTTGGATGCTTTATCTAGCGGTCCGTCATACGAGGGTGCGATGAGGCTTGTGAGCCGTACTTCTAGGATACCTATATGGTAGGCCGTCCCGTACTCATGTTACGCACTGAGATCACGATGAGACTAATGAGCCATGTACACTGATCAGGATACCTATAGGGTAGTCCGTTGCACATGATAAGATTAAGTATTAGAATCTTGTATGGAGTTGCATCGAGATAGTTAAATGATAGCCTGAGTCGTTGGCGGATGCCAGTTATGTTTTGACTCCTTCTTTGAAATATATGACCCAGAGTACTTTGCATTTGAAAGTACACGGGATTTGTGCCGGTATTCATTCTATCTCCCCAGTGACAGTAGAAGATATTATGAATACGATATGTTGATGTCTTTACTTTCTTTTACTACTTTTCTTTATTTCTTAGGTTGGGATCAATGATTAGCTGTTCACAATTTGAGACATATGGTATATACATGAGGGTTTTCTTGTTTGGATTATTTCGCTCGACGTACCGGTCTCGTGTTGTGGATTTCTAATTGTTGATTTTATTTAGATTATTTATCTTTAGTTCGGTATTAATGTTTAGATGTTTACGATTCGAGACATATGGTATATACATGAGGGTTTCCTTGTTTGGATTATTTCGCTCGACATACTACGTCTCGTATTGCAGGTGTCTAAATATTAATTCCATTAGATACGGGGGAAAATGATCTAGGTAGACTATGCTTAATAAATAGAGCCTGCACTCCATCTAGCAGCCTTTCCCCTGGGGGCGGATGGAGGTGATCTTGCTATAGCGCTCTGACGCTCTTGTTGTTGTTCTTTTTGTTTTAAATTTCTTTTCGAGTGACTCAAAGTTTGGAGGCGTGGGATGACGGAGTTCTAGCATAGTCGCCGTCACATGATTTTACCATTTGAGGCTCCACTGTAGTTTTGTATTTTCATTCAGACATTAGAGAGTTTTGTTTTCATATTGTAAAGGCAGTAAGCCTTAGTTACATTTCCAGTTGACTCATATCGAGATATTTAACATTTATTTTAGAGATCTGTTATATCTCAATTTAATAAGTTGAGACATGATTTTATTTATGAGATATCTTTCTTCATCAAGTCTATTGTATTTATTTTCTTTAATTTGCCTGTTTTGTACCTACACTTCTTTTGACTCCACTAGAGGATATTATTATAAATAGTGAAACATGTTATTGCACTGTGTGGGTGCATGGCAGGTTTGACATCCTTGGTTTCACCTTGGACTGCAGCCTTGTTGAAACCAGGCGCGTCACACGATCCCACAAAGAAGGTGTTTGTAGGAGTTAATCAAATTCAGTTCTTATGTTGTGTATATGACAATTAGGAGTGAAACATGATAAAATGTGATGAAAGTGGTTGTGGAGAGATTAGAGAGTGTTATGATTGAGTGCAAATAAAAACAAAATGAGAATGAAAGTGAGTGTGAAGAGATTAAGAGTGTGGAAGTGATAAAATATAAATAAAAACAAAATGAGAATGAAAGTGGGGAGATAAAGAGTGGGCGTCAATATGTGCAAATAAATCAAAACAAGATTGAGAGAGAGTGTGAGAAGTAAAGGAAAATAAAATCAAGAAAAGAAAATCAAGAATAAAGATGACAATCAAGAAAGCAAAAGATGGAGGATTCAATTAAAGATAAGAGGAATCTAGAATTGAATTCACTAACTTATCTCACTTATAAAATATGAATTATTATCTTATTATCACATTTTACTTTAGATTTATTAAGTATAGCCTATCCTACCACTTTAAGGCAAGCATAACCTATCCTATTATCATCCAAGCAAAATTCATACTCATGAAAAGAATAACAAAGAGATAGTAATTCTAGAATTCATTAGCATACTCTATCCTATCACTTTTAAGGCAAGCATAGATTATCCAATTCTTCTTCTATCAATTAGTTCTCTAGTTGATTATCCTAAACATGATCATGTAAGCACAAGAGAATAATCCATAAATTATAAGGAGATTAATACTAGTTTCATGCAATTCTAGAATTCTTACAAGAATTCTTACAAGAATTTAGTTCCACATCTTTAGAAAATAAAAACAAAGAAATAAAAAGAGAGATGAAAAAGAATAAGAAGAGAAGGAGAGAATAAAACAATCTAAACTATTGGCAAGAAAATAAATCTATACTACAAAGTAAAAACATGACATGAAAGTAAATACATGAAATTAAAGATATGAAAGTAAAGATATAAATGTAAATCTACTCTACAAAGCATTAAGAAATAAACAAGAAATGAAAATAAGAAAAGAAAAATGTAAACCCACATATTCATTTTTCATCTTCATCCTCTTTTCATCCTTGGACAAAGAGAAGAAAGGAATTATGAAGGGGTGAAAATATTTTTTATTGATTGCAATAAAAGTTAAAATTTGAAAGGTCTTCTCAATTAAGAGTAACCCTCCTCTCCAAAAGGAGTTTATAAAATATTTCACACTTAAACCCCTCACCCTCTATCCCTATTTATAGAGTATTACAACTAATATTAACCCTTGGATTAAACTTGATCCCCAAGTTAATCAATTTCAGCCTTTGAATCGTAACAGAAAACTGGGTATCGATACGGGTATTGATATGGGTATCGATACTGGTATCGATACCCCTATCGAAATATGTATGAATACCGGTATCGATACTGGTATCGATACCTCTATCGATACAGGTATCGATACTGGTATCGATACTAGTATCAAAAATCTGACTTGATAGATGGCTTCGTCTCATCGAGATAGGTAATTTTCATAAATTATATGTTAAATTTCGCCTTCCGGATTGGGAGATATCGTCGTTTCTTTGCAACTAATCATCCCGAATATGATTTTGACTTGATTTCATTTCATTTTCGATCCTTGCTTCTTCGGCTTGTATAGATTACTTGGCTTAATCTCGGGCTTCAATAAGAGGTTAGAAAATGAGGAAATTGATTTTTTTTTGAGCTTTTATTCATTAATCTTTATTAACATGCACATTAAGATAAAACATATTATTAGTGGTATATTTATTGATATAAACTAGCTAATGAGGGTGTAAAATTATAATAAAAATATGATTATCAAATATCCCCATACCTAAACTTTTGCTAGTCCTCTAGCAAAGAAAGAAATTTGAAAGAGAAAGAAAGAAAAATCCGAACTCACTTTCGCAGGAATCACGGTTGTATTTAGCGCATACAACAAGCCTTTAAACCCCTAGGTTACCCTAGTAGACGAGTTGTAGTCTCGTGAGGGTTTGCAGTGAATATACCCATAAAATTCAGTGAACTTACCAATTTAAAGA
The DNA here is from genome assembly GCA_012295165.1 of Asparagus setaceus. Classification (NCBI taxonomy): domain Eukaryota; kingdom Viridiplantae; phylum Streptophyta; class Magnoliopsida; order Asparagales; family Asparagaceae; genus Asparagus; species Asparagus setaceus. The sequence goes on along the minus strand of CM022707.1, from coordinate 41,641,989 downwards.
AGTCAAAGTATAATTAATTCACTTGATATATTTAACATTCTAATTGAAGCTAATTTTACTCAAGAAAACGTTTTTATGTATAACTTCAAGGTAAATTTCTTTATGAAATCTTTTCATTATAGCTATACAAAACCAAGTCTAACTTAGAAATTTAATTTAAAAGTTTTAAAAGAACATGCTAACTCTTTCTTTTAAAAATTTTCAAGTCTATTAATCAATTTATTTTTCAAGAACATATATACAAATATAAAAACATTGTTAGTAATTTAATTTTTTTAACTCTTTATTCCTTGGTGATTTTGTTCTTCTTGATCGGCTTTCTAAGTGACCATTTAACGAGTTTTGGGCCAATGGATCCCAACCCATTGGGCTTAGGTCATTAAGCATAGAAATACTCTTTAAGCTTAATTACTCGGTCAACTTAGGCTTAGCAAGATAGAATCACCTTGGATTTTAAGAGAATTTTAATTGGTGCCTATTTTTAGCATTCTTCTTTTGTAAAGTTAGTTTTTTTAATATATATATGTGTATATGTCTTAAAAATATTTAGATCAAGAAAACTTGAGAATTTATTTTCAACTCTAAGATAAGCATGCAAAAATTTCATTGCTTGTTGTCTATGTTGGATACTAAATTTGAAGTATATGTCTGTACAAATAGAAAATTAGGGGATTTTTCAATGGGTTATACTTTATCAAATTGAAGAGTTTTTTGTGTTTAGTGACTTGAGTCTAAAGGCATCTTAATAGTATAGATACTTATGTAATGCAAGAACTTGTGAATGAATATAAATATATATGTAATGAACGAATATAAAATTTTATAGCATTAGTGTAGGAAATAAAAAGAGGTAACATTATTATTAACAAAGGTAACTGTTTTATAAAAGGGATTAACAAGTTTTATAATGAAGTAACTTATTTATGAACAAATTTATTATTCATGTATTAAAATAACATTTCAAAATGTAGACTTAGACAAACAGAAATGTAACAACTTAATCAATATTGATAACATTTTTATGAACAAAAGTAATAGTTTAAAAATAAAGGTAACATATTATGTATAATAAATAATATTTTATGAAATATGGTAACATAGTATGCATAATAAATAATAGTTTTATAAAAATTAAACAATTTGATACCATAGATTTGACAAATGTAAATTGTAACAATTTAGTAAATAAATGCAGCATTTTTATGGACAAAGACAATATTTTTTAAATAAAAGCATAGAAGATAACAACTCTCTTTTTTCTCCTCCTTTCTCAATCACTACCTTCTCATTGTATATCTCTCTCCCATTGTCCTCTTATCACCTCACGTAATAATTCTATCAATAAAAATGTGAAAATATAAACTTTCTTTTCTGTAACCACTTTTCATTTGGCATAGATCATGTGTATTTAATGTCTTTTTTGTTATTTTTTAATAAATTCTAAGGCTAAAATATTAATCTAGATATTACTAGTCCATAAAATAAAAATAGTGAAGAAAGATCAGAGAGGAGAGGTGGTGAATAGAAAAGAGGGACCGAATGAGAATAACAAGAGGTGGGAGGGAGGAAGAAAGGTCGAGGGTGGGATGATAAAGAATAAAGAAGAAGAAAGATATGAAGGAGGAGGAGGATGATGGGAGGACGAGGAGAGGCGGTGACATTAGAGAGACAACGATGGAGATGAATGTGGCGAGAGGGAGGAGAGAAGTGAGAGGTTGAAGGTAAGTGATAATTACATTTTATTACACTTTTATACCCTCGTTATCTATTTTATTCTTTTTTATTTCCCATTTTTTAAATAGGAACAAGAAACTCTCAAATGAGAGAAGAATAAATTCTTTTTTATTATGAGGTAAAAATTAAAGATGTAGAATGAAGGATTAAACATGAAAAGCTCATATTCTACATCAAATCTTACCTTATTCTTTGAAAATTCTACCCGAATTTTAAAGAAATTCAAAATAATATAATCAATGATGTGCTTAAGTTCAGAACATTCCAAGGTTTTCAAAGATTTTTGTAACAATTGAAGGTAGGTATCAATGGTGTTATGCATTTTGAACTTAGATTTCATATTAACAAAAGTTTGTCCAACCAATTCTTCTTTAAAAATTTTCTCAAACACAAGATCTATTTTTGAGGTTTGAAATTTTGGTTGTTGTTTATTTTCCAAAAATCTAAGTTCATCATAAAAGAGTTCTTCAAAAGTTGGATCAAAGAAGCATGTATACAACACAATTTCAACGTTCTGAAAGACCAGATCTGTTTTCTCTAAAATCTGCAGTTCCTCACCAAATATTTCCTCAAAACTCGGGTCACACATGTCTTAAAGAATGGATGGATTAAGATTTGCTATTTCTTTGATTTTAAAAATTAGTTCAACACGGATTAATCGATTGGTATTATCTCTAATCCATATACTTGCATACACCAAACCAAATTCTTTTTGGATTTTTTCTTTTTTAACTAAAAGGGAATAAGTAAAAAATTTCTAAGAAAACCAAAAGTTAGTTTTTTTTAAAAGAGAAAAACTAAAAAAATCTAAAAGATAATGAGAAGAAGGAGAAAGCTAAAAGAAAATCCTAACTAAAACAAATCAAGAGCAATGACTTTGTGTCAATCACTTTAAATTCTAGGGTTAAGCCTAGACTCAACTAGACCAGCTCCTAACTAAAAACTCCTTTAGTAAAAAGATCAAAGTTTACTTGGTCAGTTAGCCAGGCAAGGATAGTACTAGAGGAAGATCAAAGATCAATTAAGTACCTCGTTCCTTACGGAGCACTTTACGCAACTCCTAAATCTTGCCTTAGACACTAACTAATTTAAGTAAACTTAAACCGGTTCACTTAAGGATTTCTTGTTCCTTAATGAGCTCGAATCCTTAGGAGCCAACGTCTAATGAGTTTTAAAATGCTTGGATTTGTGTAGTGGGGAATTAGTGATTTGTGGGCTAAGGAAATGGTGATGAAATCCCTCACCTTATCTTGATTAATGGGTTTTGCCCTTAAGAATATTTTCAAGTGAGTGTCAAATCAAGATGCTCAAATCACTTTGGTAAATTCCTACTATTATATGCAATGCAACCCTAGAAATTAAAAGCAACTACAAAAGGATGCAAAAATAAAATCTTTTTATTTTTTTAATTAAGGTTAGCAATCAAACAAATGTAAGAAAGAGAGCTCTTGCTTGAATTTATTATCTTGTTAGCAAATGTCCAAGTGGAGGATGAATTTTATTATGGTCGATAAAAATAAATTTTTTTTTAAAAGTCCTAATTGTCTCTAATTGTGAGAAACTAACTAAAGGGTAGAATTGAAAATACTAGAAAGAAGAGTTACCCATGCAAAAATATTTTAGCCACTTTGAAGGCAATTCTTCAATCTTCAATCTTCAATCTTCAATCCTTGATCTTCAAGCTTTAAAGTAGTTCCTTTATACTTAAACACATAAATTAAAGAACCAAAATAGAAAAATTCTAATACAAGCACCTTCCCGACAGCGGGCCAAAACTTGATAGGTATTCAATGTGTACCTAATGTTGCAAGTATACAACCATCAAGTTATAGTATAAAAGTTATCGATCCAGAAACCCCGAAAATTTGAATATTTTATGATAAATAATAATAAATAAGTTATATGGTGATAAATATATTTTATTAATGTTTGAGTATGCGAGGAAATGATTTGAGATCAATTCAACATATATATGTATATATTTGAGTGCAAATGCACAAATCATGCACGAAGAGAAATCTGAAAATAATGACCAGTTAAGAGTGTATAGGTTTTACACACTGCTATCGTTAGAATCTGGAAAAACTTAAAGACCAAAGTTGTAGGTCTCTGCAACAGCTTTCCAACAAGTCTTAGATCACCTCATTCCAAGGTCCTATGAGAAAGTTATAGTCAAAATACCGAAGATCTTTTTCCCAGTCAGACTAGGTTTCCTGGTTCGGGTCAAACGGGTTTAATTCGGGTTTGCATATATATATATATGTGTTTTCACAAAAATTATTATCTTTTTATCAGAGTTTCAAACCCTAGCAGTCCCCTTCCTCTCTCTCAAACCCTATCCCTAAAGTTGAGATTTTGGGAGCGCCTTGTGAGGAGAAGCGAGGAAAAGGCGAGATCTAGGACGTTTGGCGATGAGGAGTCGTTTCACATCAGTTTCAAAGGCTTGCACACATGATAAGGCAAGATCACTTGCATCCAAACTCATCTCCATAGTTAAATAACTAGTTTAGATATTTAATTTGCGTTTACATGTCTAAATCTTAACCCGAGTATTAAAAGACTAGATTTTTGATGTTAGACTGTAAACAATTGTTAGATCTAATGTTTTTCCTTGATATTTACGTTAAAAATATGATCATGATCATTAGGTTAATATAAATTTTGATTTACCATGTGAAAATCCTAGTTTATTTGATTATTTGAGTTCTTCTTGTAAACTAACCATGCTAAAACCTAAGGTTGTGATATATATTTTCTGCAGAAAGTGTTGCACTTATATAATATTTAACTAAGATTTTGAAATAGAAAATAAACTCTAAATTTAACCAAATCTATATCAAATGAAAGCTATGTGAATCTAGTTTTCAAAACAGAAAACCATTCTTAAAAATAGTTCATATAGAGAAAGATAGACTCATTTTACTAACAACATGTCCTGCAGAAAAAAACTGTTGCACATGTATAATGTTTAACTGAAAATTTGAGATAACAAATGAACTCCAAATTGAACCAAACCAGTGCCAAATAATATCTATATGGCTCTAGTTTCCAAAACAGAAAACTATTCTTAAATATAGTTTGTCTAGAAAACGATATACTTAATTTACTAACGATGTGTTCTGCAGAAAACTGCAGATATGCTGATTTGAAATAATTGATATATTACGTGAAGGTTTCTTTGAGTTTTCATGTTAATTAATCATGCTTAAACCCTAAGTTTGTGAAATATAAGTAAGATAAACATGTTTAAATAAATTTTATCTCTGTTCATGCGTAGTTTTTATCATGTGTTGATAGTCACTTTGTTTACATATGAGAAAATTAAAGAAATTATTTTATTAGGATGTTAAACCCTAATTTTGAAGATATAATAATTTAATTTAATGATTCAGATAATTCATGTTGTATATGCCAAGTATAAAACCTCGTTTTAACATCATGATATGTACAATTGTCATAAGCACTGTTTGTGCACGAAGGAATACATGTCTTGACAGGGTAGTCGACTACTAAGTTTAGTAGTCGGCTACTTGTGCCCAGTTGAGTATAACAGAAATTGTGTGTTTACAGAGTAATCGACTAATATTCTTAATAGTCGACTACTGGTACTGATATATGTTATTACAGAGTCTGGATGGACTCAGTGTAATCGACTACTAAGCCTAGTAGTTGACTACTAAGGTTGTTGCCTAAATTTATGTTTTGCATACGATTAATATATGTTTGCGGGTTTGAGCTGCACTTCTTTATACTAATTTCATGAATGGTGTAGTAGCACATACATGGGTATACTGAAAGGAAATTATGGTGGATTTTAACCCGATTACTTTGACAAAGAGTTTAGTACATACTTTACACATGTTTGGATATCGTTGATGAGCTCGATTCGATACTACATGAGGTAGTGCGTCGATATTCCATACGTACAGGCCATTGAGTCGACTTTGGATGCTTTATCTAGCAGTCCGTCCGCACGAGGGTGCGATGAGGCTTGTGAGCCGTACTTCTAGGATACCTATATGGTAGGCCGTCCCGTACTCATGTTACGCACTGAGATCACGATGAGACTAATGAGCCATGTACACTGATCGGGATACCTATAGGGTAGTCCGTTGCACATGATAAGATTAAGTATTAGAATCTTGTATGGAGTTGCATCGAGATAGTTAAATGATAGCTCGAGTCGTTGGCGGATGCGATTATGTTTTGACTCCTTCTTTGAAATATATGACCCGAGTACTTTGCATTTGAAAGTACGGGATTTGTCATTATTCATTCTATCTCCCGGTGTGATAGAAGATATTATGAATACGATATGTTGATGTCTTTACTTTCTTTTACTACTTTTCTTTATTTCTTAGGTTGGGATCAATGATTAGCTGTTCACAATTTGAGACATATGGTATATACATGAGGGTTTTCTTGTTTGGATTATTTATTTCGGCGTCGGTCTCGTGTTGTGGATTTCTAATTGTTGATTTTATTTAGATTATTTATCTTTAGTTCGGTATTAATGTTTAGATGTTTACGATTCGAGACATATGGTATATACATGAGGGTTTCCTTGTTTGGATTATTTCGCTCGACATACTACGTCTCGTATTGCAGGTGTCTAAATATTAATTCCATTAGATACGGGGGAAAATGATCTAGGTAGACTATGCTTAATAAATAGAGCACGCACTCCATCTAGCGACCTTTCCTGAGGCGGATGGAGGTGATCTTCTATAAGCTCGGCGCTCTTGTTGTTGTTCTTTTGTTTTAAATTTCTTTTCAGGCAGCTCAAAGTTTCGGAGAGACGTAGGATGACGGAGTTCTAGCATAGTCGCCGTCACATGATTTTACCATTTGAGGCTCCACTGTAGTTTTGTATTTTCATTCAGACATTAGAGAGTTTTGTTTTCATATTGTAAAGGCAGTAAGCCTTAGTTACATTTCCAGTTGACTCATATCGAGATATTTAACATTTATTTTAGAGATCTGTTATATCTCAATTTAATAAGTTGAGACATGATTTTATTTATGAGATATCTTTCTTCATCAAGTCTATTGTATTTATTTTCTTTAATTTGCCTGTTTTGTACCTACACTTCTTTTGACTCCACTAGAGGATATTATTATAAATAGTGAAACATGTTATTGCCTTGTGTGGGTGCATGGCGTTTGACATCCTTGGTTTCACCTTGACTGCACCTTGTTGAAACCAAAGGCCACACGATCCCACAAAGAAGGTGTTTGTAGGAGTTAATCAAATTCAGTTCTTATGTTGTGTATATGACAATTAGGAGTGAAACATGATAAAATGTGATGAAAGTGGTTGTGGAGAGATTAGAGAGTGTTATGATTGAGTGCAAATAAAAACAAAATGAGAATGAAAGTGAGTGTGAAGAGATTAAGAGTGTGGAAGTGATAAAATATAAATAAAAACAAAATGAGAATGAAAGTGGGGAGATAAAGAGTGGGCGTCAATATGTGCAAATAAATCAAAACAAGATTGAGAGAGTGTGAGAAGTAAAGGAAAATAAAATCAAGAAAAGAAAATCAAGAATAAAGATGACAATCAAGAAAGCAAAAGATGGAGGATTCAATTAAAGATAAGAGGAATCTAGAATTGAATTCACTAACTTATCTCACTTATAAAATATGAATTATTATCTTATTATCACATTTTACTTTAGATTTATTAAGTATAGCCTATCCTACCACTTTTAAGGCAAGCATAACCTATCCTATTATCATCCAAGCAAAATTCATACTCATGAAAAGAATAACAAAGAGATAGTAATTCTAGAATTCATTAGCATACTCTATCCTATCACTTTTAAGGCAAGCATAGATTATCCAATTCTTCTTCTATCAATTAGTTCTCTAGTTGATTATCCTAAACATGATCATGTAAGCACAAGAGAATAATCCATAAATTATAAGGGAGATTAATACTAGTTTCATGCAATTCTAGAATTCTTACAAGAATTCTTACAAGAATTTAGTTCCACATCTTTAGAAAATAAAAACAAAGAAATAAAAAGAGAGATGAAAAAAGAATAAGAAGAGAAGGAGAGAATAAAACAATCTAAACTATTGGCAAGAAAATAAATCTATACTACAAAGTAAAAACATGACATGAAAGTAAATACATGAAATTAAAGATATGAAAGTAAAGATATAAATGTAAATCTACTCTACAAAGCATTAAGAAATAAACAAGAAATGAAAATAAGAAAAGAAAAATGTAAACCCACATATTCATTTTTCATCTTCATCCTCTTTTCATCCTTGGACAAAGAGAAGAAAGGAATTATGAAGGGGTGAAAATATTTTTTATTGATTGCAATAAAAGTTAAAATTTGAAAGGTCTTCTCAATTAAGAGTAACCCTCCTCTCCAAAAGGAGTTTATAAAATATTTCACACTTAAACCCCTCACCCTCTATCCCTATTTATAGAGTATTACAACTAATATTAACCCTTGGATTAAACTTGATCCCAAGTTAATCAATTTCACCTTTGAATCGAATGTAAAACCGGGTATCGATACGGTATTGATATGGGTATCGATACGGTATCGATACCCTATCGAAATATGTATGAATACCGGTATCGATACCGGTATCGATACCTCTATCGATACAGGTATCGATACTGGTATCGATACTAGTATCAAAAATCTGACTTGATAGATGGCTTCGTCTCATCGAGATAGGTAATTTTCATAAATTATATGTTAAATTTCGCCTTCCGGATTGGGAGATATCGTCGTTTCTTTGCAACTAATCATCCCGAATATGATTTTGACTTGATTTCATTTCATTTTCGATCCTTGCTTCTTCGGCTTGTATAGATTACTTGGCTTAATCTCGGGCTTCAATAAGAGGTTAGAAAATGAGGAAATTGATTTTTTGAGCTTTTATTCATTAATCTTTATTAACATGCACATTAAGATAAAACATATTATTAGTGGTATATTTATTGATATAAACTAGCTAATGAGGGTGTAAAATTATAATAAAAATATGATTATCAAATATCCCCATACCTAAACTTTTGCTAGTCCTCTAGCAAAGAAAGAAATTGAAAGAGAAAGAAAGAAAATCCTAACTCACTTCGCGAGGAATCGCGGTTGTATTTAGCATATAACAAGCCTTTAAACCCTAGGTTACCCTAGTGGACGAGTTGTAGTCTCGTGAGGGTTTGCAATGAATATACCCACAAAATTCAGTCAACTTGCCAATTTAAAGAAATCAAAGTATAATTAATTCACTTGATATATTTAACATTCTAATTGAAGCTAGTTTTACTCAAGAAAACGTTTTTATGTATAACTTCAAGGTAAATTTCTTTAGAAAATCTTTTCATTATAGCTATACAAAACCAAGTCTAACTTAGAAATTTAATTAAAAGTTTTGAAAAGAACATGCTAATTCTTTGTTTTAAATAATTTTCAAGTCTATTAATCAATTTATTTTTCAAGAACATATATACAAATATAAAAAATATTGTTAGTAATTTAAAATTTTTAACTCTTTATTCCTTGGTGATTTTGTTCTTCTTGATCGGGCTTTCTAAGTGACCGTTTAACGAGTTTTGGGCCAATGGATCCCAACCCAATTGGGCTTAGGTCATTAAGCATAGAAATACTCCTTAGGCTTAATTACTCGGTCAACTTAGGCTTAGCAAGATAGAACCATCTTGGATTTTAAGAGAAATTTAATTGGTGCCCATTTTTCGCACTCTTCTTCTGTAAAGTTAGTTTTTTTAATATATATATGTGTATATGTCTTAAAAATATTTATATCAGGAAAACTTGAGAATTTATTTTCAACTCTAAGATAAGAATGTAAAAATTTCATTACTTTAATTAAAAGTCTAAGTAAAGACTTAAGTGAAGTATACTACTTTGAAAATTATTTCTTAAGAAATTTATTTGGAGTTATTATAAAAGGTAAACTTGAGTATAAAACTAACTAAGGATTAGAAAATTTAAATTTTATCAAATAGATCAATTATTAATCAACCCTATTAAGTTGACAAGTGACAATATTTTTATGAAAAAGAGGAAAAATGACATAAAAAGAAAAAATGGTAAGAAAAAGAGAAAAATGACTAAGATAAAGAGAAAAATGACTAATCCCCACCCCCACACCTAAATTTTGCATTGCCCTCAATGCAAACTCTATAATGCACAAAGTAAAGCAGGTAAAAATTAAAGCACTTATATTTGTTTGGTTGACCTAGAACAATGACAAAAAATCTGCAATTACCTTTGGTATGAGGAGTATGAAGTCAAAATTTCTTCTCTCTTTTTTTTTTTTTTTTTTTTTTCTTTTTCATTTTTTTTATTCTTTTTTTATTTCCCATTTTTTAAATAGGAACAAGAAACTCTCAAATGAGAGAAGAATAAATTCTTTTTATTATGAGGTAAAAATTAAAGATGTAGAATGAAGGATTAAACATGAAAAGCTCATATTCTACATCAAATCTTACCTTATTGTGAAAATTCTACCGAATTTTAAAGAAATTCAAAATAATATAATCAATGATGTGCTTAAGTTCAGAACATTCCAAGGTTTTCAAAGATTTTGTAACAATTGAAGGTAGGTATCAATGGTGTTATGCATTTTGAACTTAGATTTCATATTAACAAAAGTTTGTCCAACCAATTCTTCTTTAAAAATTTTCTCAAACACAAGATCTATTTTTGAGGTTTGAAATTTTGGTTGTTGTTTATTTTCCAAAATCTAAGTTCATCATAAAAGAGTTCTTCAAAAGTTGGATCAAAGAAGCATGTATACAACACAATTTCAACGTTCGAAAGACCGGATCTGTTTTCTCTAAAATCTGCAGTTCCTCACCAAATATTTCCTCAAAACTTCGGGTCACACATGTCTTAAAGAATGGATGGATTAAGATTTGCTATTTCTTTGATTTTAAAATTAGTTCAACACGGATTAATCGATTGGTATTATCTCTAATCCATATACTTGCATACACCAAACCAAATTCTTTTTGGATTTTTTCTTTTTAACTAAAAAGGGAATAAGTAAAAAATTTCTAAGAAAACCAAAAGTTAGTTTTTTTTAAAGAAAAACTAAAAAAATCTAAAAGATAATGAGAAGAAGGAGAAAGCTAAAAGAAAATCCTAACTAAAACAAATCAAGAGCAATGACTTTGTGTCAATCACTTTAAATTCTAGGGTTAAGCCTAGACTCAACTAGACCAGCTCCTAACTAAAAACTCCTTTAGTAAAAAGATCAAAGTTTACTTGGTCAGTTAGCCAGGCAAGGATAGTACTAGAGGAAGATCAAAGATCAATTAAGTACCTCGTTCCTTACGGAGCACTTCATAACTCCTAAATCTTGCCTTAGACACTAACTAATTTAAGTAAACTTAAACCGGTTCACTTAAGGATTTCTTGTTCCTTAATGAGCTCGAATCCTTAGGAGCCAACGTCTAATGAGTTTTAAAATGCTTGGATTTGTGTAGTGGGGAATTAGTGATTTGTGGGCTAAGGAAATGGTGATGAAATCCCTCACCTTATCTTGATTAATGGGTTTTGCCCTTAAGAATATTTTCAAGTGAGTGTCAAATCAAGATGCTCAAATCACTTTGGTAAATTCCTACTATTATATGCAATGCAACCCTAGAAATTAAAAGCAACTACAAAGGATGCAAAAATAAAATCTTTTATTTTTTTAATTAAGGTTAGCAATCAAACAAATGTAAGAAAGAGAGCTCTTGCTTGAATTTATTATCTTGTTAGCAAATGTCCAAGTGGAGGATGAATTTTATTATGGTCGATAAAAATAAATTTTTTTTTTAAAAGTCCTAATTGTCTCTAATTGTGAGAAACTAACTAAAGGGTAGAATTGAAAATACTAGAAAGAAGAGTTACCCATGCAAAATATTTTAGCCACTTTGAAGGCAATTCTTCAATCTTCAATCTTCAATCTTCAATCCTTGATCTTCAAGCTTTAAAGTAGTTCCTTTATACTTAAACACATAAATTAAAGAACCAAAATAGAAAAATTCTAATACAAGCACCTTCCCCGGCAACGGGGCCAAAAACTTGATAGGTATTCAATGTGTACCTAATGTTGCAAGTATACAACCATCAAGTTATAGTATAAAAAGTTATCGATCTGTAAAACCCCGAAAATTTGAATATTTTATGATAAATAATAATAAATAAGTTATATGGTGATAAATATATTTTATTAATGTTTGAGTATGCGAGGAAATGATTTGAGATCAATTCAACATATATATGTATATATTTGAGTGCAAATGCACAAATCATGCACGAAGAAATCTGGAAATAATGATCAGTTAAGAGTTTATAGGTTTTACACACTGCTACCGTTAGAATCTGGAAAAACTTAAAACACCAAAGTTGTAGATCTCTTCCACAGCTTTACAACAAGTCTTAGATCACCTCATTCCGAGATCCTATGAGAAAGTTATAGCCAAAATACCGAAGGTCTTTTTCCCTGTCAGACTAGGTTTCCTGGTTCGGGTCAAACGGGTTTAATTCGGGTTTGCATATATATATATATGTGTTTTCACAAAATTATTATCTTTTTATCAGAGTTTCAAACCCTAGCAGTCCCCTTCCTCTCTCTCAAACCCTATCCCTAAAGTTGAGATTTTGGGGCGTCTTGTGAGGAGAGGCGAGATCTAGGGCGTTTGGCGATGAGGAGTCGTTTCACATCAGTTTCAAAGGCTTGCACACATGATAAGGCAAGATCACTTGCATCCAAACTCATCTCCATAGTTAAATAACTAGTTTAGATATTTAATTTGCGTTTACATGTCTAAATCTTAACCCGGAGTATTAAAAGACTAGATTTTTGATGTTAGGCTGTAAACAATTGTTAGATCTAATGTTTTCCTTGATATTTACGTTAAAAATATGATCATGATCATTAGGTTAATATAAATTTTGATTTACCATGTGAAAATCCTAGTTTATTTGATTATTTGAGTTCTTCTTGTAAACTAACCATGCTAAAACCTAAGGTTGTGATATATATTTTCTCAGACTGTTGCACTTATATAATATTTAACTAAGATTTTGAAATAGAAAATAAACTCTAAATTTAACCAAATCTATATCAAATGAAAGCTATGTGAATCTAGTTTTCAAAACAGAAAACCATTCTTAAAAATAGTTCATATAGAGAAAGATAGACTCATTTTACTAACAACATGTCCTGCAGAAAAAAAACTGTTGCACATGTATAATGTTTAACTGAAAATTTGAGATAACAAATGAACTCCAAATTGAACCAAACCAGTGCCAAATAATATCTATATGGCTCTAGTTTCCAAAACAGAAAACTATTCTTAAATATAGTTTGTCTAGAAAACGATATACTTAATTTACTAACGATGTGTTCTGCAGAAAACTGCAGATATGCTGATTTGAAATAATTGATATATTACGTGAAGGTTTCTTTGAGTTTTCATGTTAATTAATCATGCTTAAACCCTAAGTTTGTGAAATATAAGTAAGATAAACATGTTTAAATAAATTTTATCTCTGTTCATGCGTAGTTTTATCATGTGTTGATAGTCACTTTGTTTACATATGAGAAAATTAAAGAAATTATTTTATTAGGATGTTAAACCCTAATTTTGAAGATATAATAATTTAATTTAATGATTCAGATAATTCATGTTGTATATGCCAAGTATAAAACCTCGTTTTAACATCATGATATGTACAATTGTCATAAGCCTTGTTTGTGCACGAAGGAATACATGTCTTGGCAGGGGTAGTCGACTACTAAGTTTAGTAGTTAGGCTACTTCTGTGTTATAACGGAATTGTGTGTTTCTGAGTAATCGACTAATATTCTTAATAGTCGACTAAGTACGATATATGTTATTCAGTGCGGATGGACTCGGTGTAATCGACTACTAAGCCTAGTAGTTGACTACTAAGGTTGTTGCCTAAATTTATGTTTTGCATCTGATTAATATATGTTTGCGGGTTTGAGTGCACTTCTTTATACTAATTTCATGAATGGTGTAGTAGCACATACATGGGTATCTTGAAAGGAAATTATGGTGGATTTTAACCCGATTACTTTGACAAAGAGTTTAGTACATACTTTACACACATGTTTGGATATCGTTGATGAGCTCGATTCGATACTACATGAGGTAGTGCGTCGATATTCCATACGTCTGAGGCCATTGAGTCGACTTTGGATGCTTTATCTAGCGGTCCGTCCGCGCGAGGGTGCGATGAGGCTTGTGAGCCGTACTTCTAGGATACCTATATGGTAGGCGTCCGTACTCATGTTACGCGAGATCACGATGAGACTAATGAGCCATGTACACAGCGTCGGGATACCTATAGGGTAGTCCGTTGCACATGATAAGATTAAGTATTAGAATCTTGTATGGAGTTGCATCGAGATAGTTAAATGATAGCTCGAGTCGTTGGCGGATGCCGTTATGTTTTGACTCCGCTGAAATATATGACCAGTACTTTGCATTTGAAAGTACACGGATTTGTCTTATTCATTCTATCTCCCCGATGTGATAGAAGATATTATGAATACGATATGTTGATGTCTTTACTTTCTTTTACTACTTTTCTTTATTTCTTAGGTTGGGATCAATGATTAGTCATTCACAATTTGAGACATATGGTATATACATGAGGGTTTTCTTGTTTGGATTATTTATTTCGACGTCTGGTCTCGTGTTGTGGATTTCTAATTGTTGATTTTATTTAGATTATTTATCTTTAGTTCATTAATGTTTAGATGTTTACGATTGAGACATATGGTATATACATGAGGGTTTCCTTGTTTGGATTATTTCATTTCGACATACTACGTCTCGTGTGCAGGTGTCTAAATATTAATTCCATTAGATCTGGGGAAAATGATCTAGGTAGACTATGCTTAATAAATAGAGCACGCTCCATCTAGCGTTTCCCACAGGCGGATGGAGGTGATCTTGCTATAGCTCGGCGCTCTTGTTGTTGTTCTTTTGTTTTAAATTTCTTTTTGAGTGACTCAAAGTTTGGAGAGCGTAGGATGAGGAGTTCTAGCATATCGCCGTCACATGATTTTACCATTTGAGGCTCCCTTGTAGTTTTGTATTTTCATTCGGACATTAGAGAGTTTTGTTTTCATATTGTAAAGGCAGTAAGCCTTAGTTACATTTCAGTTGACTCATATCGAGATATTTAACATTTATTTTAGAGATCTGTTATATCTCAATTTAATAAGTTGAGACATGATTTTATTTATGAGATATCTTTCTTCATCAAGTCTATTGTATTTATTTTCTTTAATTTGCTTTTTTGTACCTACACTTCTTTTGACTCCACTAGAGGATATTATTATAAATAGTGAAACATGTTATTGCCTTGTGTGGGTGCATGGCGGGTTTGACATCCTTGGTTTCACCTTGACTTGCGGCCTTGTTGAAACCGAGCGTCCTACGATCCCACAAAGAAGGTGTTTGTAGGAGTTAATCAAATTCAGTTCTTATGTTGTGTATATGACAATTAGGAGTGAAACATGATAAAATGTGATGAAAGTGGTTGTGGAGAGATTAGAGAGTGTTATGATTGAGTGCAAATAAAAACAAAATGAGAATGAAAGTGAGTGTGAAGAGATTAAGAGTGTGGAAGTGATAAAATATAAATAAAAACAAAATGAGAATGAAAGTGGGGAGATAAAGAGTGGGCGTCAATATGTGCAAATAAATCAAAACAAGATTGAGAGAGAGTGTGAGAAGTAAAGGAAAATAAAATCAAGAAAAGAAAATCAAGAATAAAGATGACAATCAAGAAAGCAAAAGATGGAGGATTCAATTAAAGATAAGAGGAATCTAGAATTGAATTCACTAACTTATCTCACTTATAAAATATGAATTATTATCTTATTATCACATTTTACTTTAGATTTATTAAGTATAGCCTATCCTACCACTTTAAGGCAAGCATAACCTATCCTATTATCATCCAAGCAAAATTCATACTCATGAAAAGAATAACAAAGAGATAGTAATTCTAGAATTCATTAGCATACTCTATCCTATCACTTTTAAGGCAAGCATAGATTATCCAATTCTTCTTCTATCAATTAGTTCTCTAGTTGATTATCCTAAACATGATCATGTAAGCACAAGAGAATAATCCATAAATTATAAGGGAGATTAATACTAGTTTCATGCAATTCTAGAATTCTTACAAGAATTCTTACAAGAATTTAGTTCCACATCTTTAGAAAATAAAAACAAAGAAATAAAAAAGAGAGATGAAAAAGAATAAGAAGAGAAGGAGAGAATAAAACAATCTAAACTATTGGCAAGAAAATAAATCTATACTACAAAGTAAAAACATGACATGAAAGTAAATACATGAAATTAAAGATATGAAAGTAAAGATATAAATGTAAATCTACTCTACAAAGCATTAAGAAATAAACAAGAAATGAAAATAAGAAAAGAAAAATGTAAACCCACATATTCATTTTTCATCTTCATCCTCTTTTCATCCTTGGACAAAGAGAAGAAAGGAATTATGAAGGGGTGAAAATATTTTTTATTGATTGCAATAAAAGTTAAAATTTGAAAGGTCTTCTCAATTAAGAGTAACCCTCCTCTCCAAAAGGAGTTTATAAAATATTTCACACTTAAACCCCTCACCCTCTATCCCTATTTATAGAGTATTACAACTAATATTAACCCTTGGATTAAACTTGATCCCCAAGTTAATCAATTTCACCTTTGAATCGAATGTAAAACCGGGTATCGATACGGTATTGATATGGGTATCGATCTTGGTATCGATACCCTATCGAAATATGTATGAATACGGTATCGATCGGTATCGATACCTCTATCGATACGTATCGATCTTGTATCGATACTAGTATCAAAAATCGACTTGATAGATGGCTTCGTCTCATCGAGATAGGTAATTTTCATAAATTATATGTTAAATTTAAGCCTTCGGATTGGGAGATATCGTCGTTTCTTTGCAACTAATCATCCAGAATATGATTTTGACTTGATTTCATTTCATTTTCGATCCTTGCTTCTTCGGCTTGTATAGATTACTTGGCTTAATCTGGGCTTCAATAAGAGGTTAGAAAATGAGGAAATTGATTTTTTGAGCTTTTATTCATTAATCTTTATTAACATGCACATTAAGATAAAACATATTATTAGTGGTATATTTATTGATATAAACTAGCTAATGAGGGTGTAAAATTATAATAAAAATATGATTATCAAATATCCCCATACCTAAACTTTTGCTAGTCCTCTAGCAAAGAAAGAAATTTGAAAGAGAAAGAAAGAAAAATCCGAACTCACTTTCGCGGGAATCACGGTTGTATTTAGCATACAACAAGCCTTTAAACCCCTAGGTTACCCTAGTAGGCGAGTTGTAGTCTTGAGGGTTTGCGATGAATATACCCATAAAATTCAGTGAACTTACCAATTTAAAGAAGTCAAAGTATAATTAATTCACTTGATATATTTAACATTCTAATTGAAGCTAATTTTTACTCAAGAAAACGTTTTTATGTATAACTTCAAGGTAAATTTCTTTATGAAATCTTTTCATTATAGCTATACAAAACCAAGTCTAACTTAGAAATTTAATTTAAAAGTTTTAAAAAGAACATGCTAACTCTTTCTTTTAAAAATTTTCAAGTCTATTAATCAATTTATTTTTCAAGAACATATATACAAATATAAAAACATTGTTAGTAATTTAATTTTTTTTAACTCTTTATTCCTTGGTGATTTTGTTCTTCTTGATCGGGCTTTCTAAGTGACCATTTAACGAGTTTTGGGCCAATGGATCCCAACCCAATTGGGCTTAGGTCATTAAGCATAGAAATACTCTTTAAGCTTAATTACTCGGTCAACTTAGGCTTAGCAAGATAGAATCACCTTGGATTTTAAGAGAATTTTAATTGGTGCCTATTTTTAGCATTCTTCTTTTGTAAAGTTAGTTTTTTTAATATATATATGTGTATATGTCTTAAAAATATTTAGATCAAGAAAACTTGAGAATTTATTTTCAACTCTAAGATAAGCATGCAAAAATTTCATTGCTTGTTGTCTATGTTGGATACTAAATTTGAAGTATATGTCGTACAAATAGAAAATTCGAGGGATTTTTCAATGGGTTATACTTTATCAAATTGAAGAGTTTTTTGTGTTTAGTGACTTGAGTCTAAAGGCATCTTAATAGTATAGATACTTATGTAATGCAAGAACTTGTGAATGAATATAAATATATATAGTCTAAAGTCATATTTTGAATAGTATAAATACTTAGTAATGCAACAACTTATGAATGAGTATAAATATATATGTAATGAACGAATATAAAATTTTATAGCATTAGTGTAGGAAATAAAAAGAGGTAACATTATTATTAACAAAGGTAACTGTTTTATAAAAGGGATTAACAAGTTTTATAATGAAGTAACTTATTTATGAACAAATTTATTATTCATGTATTAAAATAACATTTCAAAATGTAGACTTAGACAAACAGAAATGTAACAACTTAATCAATATTGATAACATTTTTATGAACAAAAGTAATAGTTTAAAAATAAAGGTAACATATTATGTATAATAAATAATATTTTATGAAATATGGTAACATAGTATGCATAATAAATAATAGTTTTATAAAAAATTAAACAATTTGATACCATAGATTTGACAAATGTAAATTGTAACAATTTAGTAAATAAATGCAGCATTTTTATGGACAAAGACAATATTTTTTAAATAAAAGCATAGAAGATAACAACTCTCTTTTTTCTCCTCCTTTCTCAATCACTACCTTCTCATTGTATATCTCTCTCCCATTGTCCTCTTATCACCTCACGTAATAATTCTATCAATAAAAATGTGAAAATATAAACTTTCTTTTTCTGCTTAACCACTTTTCATTTGGCGTAGATCATGTGTATTTAATGTCTTTTTTTTGTTATTTTTTTAATAAATTCTAAGGCTAAAATATTAATCTAGATATTACTAGTCCATAAAATAAAAAATAGTGAAGAAAGATCAGAGAGGAGAGGTGGCGAATAGAAAAGAGGGACCGAATGAGAATAACAAGAGGTGGGAGGGAGGAAGAAAGGTCGAGGGGTAGGATGATAAAGAATAAAGAAGAAGAAAGATATGAAGGAGGAGGAGGATGATGGGAGGACGAGGAGAGGCGGTGACATTGAGAGAGACAACGATGGAGATGAATGTGGCAGAGGGGAGGAGAGAAGAGAAGTGAGAGAGGTTGAAGGTAAGTGATAATTACATTTTATTACACTTTTATACCCTCGTTATCTATTTTATTTGAATAAATATATTTGATAATAATATTTTTAATCTTAATTAGCAAGTAATAAAGAATTATTGAATAAGAGCTCAAATGAAGATTATTTTGAGCCCAAAAGATATCAAATGAAGCCCAGAATACCTAAATCCAAAGCCCACGACTAAGTCTAGAAGTAAAATCTCAGCACTCATCACTTTCTTGATCAGTAATTATTAATAACTTGGCCTGTAATTGAGAATCAAATTAAATCTGGAAAGAAACAAAGTCAAATTCGTGCTCAGAATGGTCAACAAATGCGATATCTCCCAATCTGAAAAGTAGAATTTAACATATTATATATGAAAATCGCCTATCTCGATGAGACAGAGTCATCCAGATTGGTAGATTTTAGAAATTTCATCAGTAGTACAAAGTTATGATAGAAATCTGAATTTAATACACACACACACACACACAAACTCAATTATTTGAAAACTGAGCTAAATTCTAAGAAGTTCAAGAGCATTCAAGAGAAGCCCAAATCTTATAGTTGTGAGGGTTACTTGGGGGCCAAGACAAATCTAATGGTTGTGTACATTTTATTATATGTCCATAGTAGTAACTATATTCTTTCGAATATAGATATTTAGTTATCACATTTATATCCTAACATATACGGAAATTGATATATCCATGTACAAGGATATGTTTTTCACCGCTAACTTTTTAGCTTTGGATTAAGCTCTTGTCTCATCAAATCAATTGCAATGCCTCGGCTTTTGTCAATCGAATAATTTCGATCATATCAAGCTCCTCCTAATCTGAGCAAAATTCGAATCTGGCTAATGTTCCCAAAGATTGACACATACATTGATGCAAAACTGAACATATAAAAGTTGAGGCAGCGTTTGGATACCATTCTGTTTTAGTGTTTTCATGGTGTTTTTGCCAAAAACAAAACACCATGTGTTTGGAAACCATAGTGTTTTTATTAGACTATAATATTAAAAATAAAGAACACAACACTTATTTCAAAACACCAAAAAGGTGTTTCAAGTTTGGTGTTTGTGTTTTGAGTTTCAAGGAGTTAATATAATATCTAACATAGTGTAGTAATAATATATTTAATATAATATATTCGTTACAATAATATAATATAATATAATAAATTATTAAATTATATTATTTAATATATTACATTATAACATTAGTTTCCAAATATATCAATATTATGTTTAATACCATTAATTAATAAGACATATAATATTATAATTAATATAATATTATAATTATATTTCAAATACAATTATATATATTATATTAATAGTAAATAATAATAAATTAAATACATAAATAAAAATATAGTAATAAAATAAAAATATATTCTATTTGTTACATAATACAATATAATATAATATTAAATTAAATTACATTATTTAAATAAATTACATTATAATATTATATTCCTAATATATCAATACTATGTTTAATACCATTAATTAATAATACATATAATATTATAACTAATATAATATAATAATTATTGTTTAAATACTATTATATATATTATATATATATTAAATTAATAGCAAATAATAATAAAAGAAAATATATTAATAAAACAATAAATAATAATTTATTATTAATAAATAATCCTATAGTAATGATATAATATTAAATTATATAACAAGAAAGTATTCTATTATATTATTTAACTAATAAAATATATTATTAATGCATGAATAATATATTATATAATATATTAAATTTTTAATATGTTATGTAATAATAATATTTAATAATAAAATAATAACTCCTATAAGAGTAAAAGATTAAATATTAATGATAGGTAAATAATATGAACCTAAAGTTGTAAGTATACAACTATCAAGTTATAGTATAAAAAGTTATCGATCCACGAGGAAGGTGTTGTAGGAGTTAATCAAAATCGATTCTTATGTTGTGTGTGTGACAATTAGGAGTGTGACAAGTGTGATTGTGGAGAGATAAGAGAGTGTGGTTGTGAATATATGCAAATAAAAACAAAACAAGATTGAGAGAGGAGAAAGAATGATGAATAAAATGAAGGAAAATAAAATAAACAAATGAAAATCAAGAATAAAGAGAAAATCAAGAAAGTAAAAGATTGAGGATTCAATTAAAGATATGAGGAATCTAGAATTGAATCTACTAGCTAATCTCACTTATAAAATATGAACCATTTTCTTTTTATCACATTCAACTTTAGATTTATTAAGTATAGACTATCAAACCACTTAAGGAAAGTATAACCTATTAAATTATCATCCAAGCAAAATTAATACTCATGAAAAGAATAACAACTAAATAGTAATTCTAGAATTCCTTCTACCAATTAGTTCTTTAGTTGACTATCCTAAACATGATCATTTTAAGCATAAGAGAATGATATAATATTATATTATAAAAATAAAATGTTAATACATTATTATTTATAAAAGTTAATATATTAATAACAATAACGTATTTAGATAAAAAATAATTAAATATATTAATATTTGAAACTAATATTTAAGTATTATGATATAATATATATTATAAATATGTATAGTATATAACATTATAATTATTAGTTATATAATATTATAATATGTTAATTATATATATATAAAAATATTAATATAATAATAATATAATAATATAATAATATAATAATATAATATAATATTATAAAAATATTAATATAATAATAATATAATAATATAATAATATAATATTATATTATAAAAATAAAATGTTAATACATTATTATTTATAAAAGTTAATATATTAATAACAATAACGTATTTAGATAAAAAATAATTAAATATATTAATATTTGAAACTAATATTTAAGTATTATGATATAATATATATTATAAATATGTATAGTATATAACATTATAATTATTAGTTATATAATATTATAATATGTTAATTATATATATATTAAATTTTTAATATGTTATGTAATAATAATATTTAATAATAAAATAATAACTCCTATAAGAGTAAAAGATTAAATATTAATGATAGGTAAATAATATGAACCTAAAGTTGTAAGTATACAACTATCAAGTTATAGTATAAAAAAGTTATCGATCCCACGAGGAAGGTGTTGTAGGAGTTAATCAAAATCGATTCTTATGTTGTGTGTGTGACAATTAGGAGTGTGACAAGTGTGATTGTGGAGAGATAAGAGAGTGTGGTTGTGAATATATGCAAATAAAAACAAAACAAGATTGAGAGAGGAGAAAGAATGATGAATAAAATGAAGGAAAATAAAATAAACAAATGAAAATCAAGAATAAAGAGAAAATCAAGAAAGTAAAGATATGAAAGTAAATCTACTCTACAAGCATGAAAATACATCTAAGGCAAGAGGGGTCTAGCCTCTTGGCTATCGAAACAAGAAAAAAGCAAAATATAAATTTATTAGCAAAGAAAACTTACATTCCAAGAGGGTTCCACCTCTTGATGAAGGTAAATCTTCATCTTGATCTCCATCTTCATCTCATCTTCATCTTCATCATCAAATAAAGAGAAGAAAAGAAAAATATGAAGAGATGAAATTTTTTATTAATTACAATAAAAGTTACAATTTTAGAAGGTCTTCTCAATTAAGAGTAACCCTCCTCTCCAAATAGAGTTTTTATAAAATTTTTCACACTCAAACCCCTCACCCTCTCTCGCTATTTATAGAGTATTACAACCAATATCAACCATTGGATTAAACTTGATCCCCAAGTTAATCAATTTTAGCCTTTAAATCGTAATATTGGAATCGATACCAAGATCGATACCCTATTGATACTGGTATCGATAACAGTATCGATACTAGTATAAAAATCTAACTTGACAAATGGCTTCGTCTCGTCGAGATGGCGATTTTCATATATTATATGTTAAATTCGCCTTCGGATTGGGAGATATCATCATTTCTTTGCGGCTAATCATCCGAATGTGATTTTGACTTGATTTCATTTCATATTCGATCATTATTTCTTGGCTTGTGTAGATTGCTTGGCTAAATCGGGCTTCAATAAGAGGTTAAAAATGTGGAAATTGAGTTCTTTTGGCTTTTATTCACCGATTCTTCATTAACCGCAAATTAAGAGAAAAATATGTTAATAGTGATATTTTATTTAAATAAAAATATATAATGAGGGTATAAAAATGTGAATATCAATTAATATATTCAATATATTCATAATATATTATATAATATATTAAATTTTTAATATGTTATGTAATAATAATATTTAATAATAAAATAATAACTCCTATAAGAGTAAAAGATTAAATATTAATGATAGGTAAATAATATGAACCTAAAGTTGTAAGTATACAACTATCAAGTTATAGTATAAAAAGTTATCGATCCACGAGGAAGGTGTTGTAGGAGTTAATCAAAATCGATTCTTATGTTGTGTGTGTGACAATTAGGAGTGTGACAAGTGTGATTGTGGAGAGATAAGAGAGTGTGGTTGTGAATATATGCAAATAAAAACAAAACAAGATTGAGAGAGGAGAAAGAATGATGAATAAAATGAAGGAAAATAAAATAAACAAATGAAAATCAAGAATAAAGAGAAAATCAAGAAAGTAAAAGATTGAGGATTCAATTAAAGATATGAGGAATCTAGAATTGAATCTACTAGCTAATCTCACTTATAAAATATGAACCATTTTCTTTTTATCACATTCAACTTTAGATTTATTAAGTATAGACTATCAAACCACTTAAGGAAAGTATAACCTATTAAATTATCATCCAAGCAAAATTAATACTCATGAAAAGAATAACAACTAAATAGTAATTCTAGAATTCCTTCTACCAATTAGTTCTTTAGTTGACTATCCTAAACATGATCATTTTAAGCATAAGAGAATGATTCACAAATTATGAAAGAAATAAAACTTAGTTTCATGCAATTTCTAGAGTTCCCACAAGAATTAGTTTCACATCTTAGAAAAGGGCAATTCCTAGAGGGTTCTAGCCTCAAGGTGAATCAAAAATAATAATAATAAACAAAACAATTCCCTAAAGGGTTCTAGCCTCAAGGTTAATCAAAGAGAAGGAAATTAAATAAAATAATTCCCTAGAGGGTTCTAGCATCAAGGTGAATCAAAGAAAATAAAGAAAATAAAAACTAATCCCAAGAGGGTTCTAGCCACAAGGTGAATAGTGTAAGAAAATAAAATCTAAGTTACAAAATAAATACAAAAGTAAGAAAGTAAAGACATGAAAGTAAATGCAAGAATTTAAAGCAAGAAAGTAAAGATATGAAAGTAAATCTACTCTACAAGCATGAAAATACATCTAAGGCAAGAGGGGTCTAGCCTCTTGGCTATCGAAACAAGAAAAAAAAGCAAAATATAAATTTATTAGCAAAAGAGAAAACTTACATTCCAAGAGGGTTCCAGCCTCTTGATGAAGGTAAATCTTCATCTTGATCTCCATCTTCATCTCATCTTCATCTTCATCTTCATCTTCATCATCAAATAAAGAGAAGAAAAGAAAAATATGAAGAGATGAAATTTTTTTTATTAATTACAATAAAAAGTTACAATTTTAGAAGGTCTTCTCAATTAAGAGTAACCCTCCTCTCCAAATAGAGTTTTTATAAAATTTTTCACACTCAAACCCCTCACCCTCTCTCGCTATTTATAGAGTATTACAACCAATATCAACCATTGGATTAAACTTGATCCCCAAGTTAATCAATTTTAGCCTTTAAATCGTAATATTGGAATCGATACCAGTATCGATACCCCTATTGATACTGGTATCGATAACAGTATCGATACTAGTATAAAAAATCTAACTTGACAAATGGCTTCGTCTCGTCGAGATAGGCGATTTTCATATATTATATGTTAAATTCCGCCTTCCGGATTGGGAGATATCATCATTTCTTTGCGGCTAATCATCCCGAATGTGATTTTGACTTGATTTCATTTCATATTCGATCATTATTTCTTCGGCTTGTGTAGATTGCTTGGCTAAATCCCGGGCTTCAATAAGAGGTTAAAAAATGTGGAAATTGAGTTCTTTTTGGCTTTTATTCACTGATTCTTCATTAACCTGCAAATTAAGAGAAAATATGTTAATAGTGATATTTTTATTTAAATAAAATATATAATGAGGGTATAAAATGTGAATATCAATTAATATATTCAATATATTCATAATATATTATATAATAAATAATAATATATTACATTATAAAATAATGACAAAATAATTATATATTATAAAGTAAATAACTTGTTAATGATAAATTATATATATTATAAAAATATTAATATAATAATAATATAATAATATAATAATATAATATTATATTATAAAAATAAAATGTTAATACATTATTATTTATAAAAGTTAATATATTAATAACAATAACGTATTTAGATAAAAAATAATTAAATATATTAATATTTGAAACTAATATTTAAGTATTATGATATAATATATATTATAAATATGTATAGTATATAACATTATAATTATTAGTTATATAATATTATAATATGTTAATTATATATATAATATTATAATATATTAGTTAAAATAGATTATATTATAATTAATATATAATATATTAATAATACATTTAATATTAATGTTATAAAAGGTCAAACTATTGCTGGCCAAAAACACTTGCTATGATATTTTGAAAATACCATACCAAAAACACCATGATATCCAAACACACCCTGAAAAAAAACTTAAACCTAAAAATACATTATGGGTCAGCGCTCACTTATCCTCAGCGGTCAAATCCGTGGGCCTATTGTTTTCAACTTTAAGATAGAGGCCTTTTATCGGGCCGCCACTTACGATGCTATGTAGTTTGTGGGAATAAGAAAGAAAGAAAGAAAGAAAAGAAATTAATTATGTTTGTAGGGCTATTCTGTTGGACATCATACTGTCTTCTAGAAGCTGTCACTGAGAAGAAGAGGGCCGTTAATAAACAATTTCCAACCATTAAACCTAACCAATTCCTTAATCATCAATAACCAATATCATCAATCAATAATCAATAATATAATATAATATATACAAATAAAGTAATAACCTAGTTCCATTATTTTGTCATTCGATAATTCTAAGGACTCTAACATTTAATAACTAATGATTTTTTCCCACCATCTCATATTAATCCAGTACTCTCCACATCTTGGAAATTCCTATTCTATTTCTTTCAGTTTCTTATCAATTATTCATTTTGTTCTTTCCTTTTAATTTTTTTTATTTTTATCTTCCCGCTTTATCCAAAAATCTAATATATATGCAAGAATATAATTTAATTCCACGCATTGCATATGTGATAACTAGTTTGGAACTAAACACTCACTGCCTGCATGTGATTCTTGTGCCAGCTAGTGTTGGATCTGAGATGCAAGCTTAGAGGAGGGGGAGGGTAAATATGTTTGCTATAGTTTTTCACCCTAAAATACAGAATATATAGCTAAAATATAGAAAAATAAAAGCAAATAACTGTAGACGGTTAAAATATACTCTCTCTTGGACCAATGCTCAATCCGAGTCCAAGAAGTGAACGCTCATGGGCTAAACACTTCAGATGGGCTCAAATAGAAGCCTATGATAGGCTACAACAAAGTTCGCTCGGGTCAAATGTGAACATGACTGCATACTAAACTCTGGCTCAGCTCATCTGAGTCAAAGAAGACCTGAGTCCGAGTCAATCCTTAAGTCGGACTCTGGGCCGAGTCGAAAGGCGTCTTCAAGTCGGACTCTGGACCGAATCGAAAGGCGTTCTCAAATCGGACTCTGAGCCGAGTCCAAGTGTAGTAGCGAAGTTCACTAACAGTCTTATGCGAACTTTGCCCAAAAGACCTACGTGGGCCACGTCATCCACATCCCAAGGATTGTAGAAAAACAATTGATCTCTCAAGTCACGAGAGGCGTGGATCGATACTCGACACAAAAAGTCTAATACTTGAGTCCAATATAGGCTCAAGAAGTGGATGCCCAGATCAAAATGGCCCAAGCACATGCCCATAGCGGAGCTCACCCAAGTCATAGCGAAGCTTGCCCAAGTCATAATGAAACTCACTCTCAAGACCAAGTCAAAATGAAGCTTCTAGCAAGGTTCGCCCAAAATGAGCTTCGCCCAAATACTCTACATGGGACACATAGCGAAGTTCGCCAAAGCCATAGTAAAGTTCGCTGAAGCCGAAACCATAGCAAAGCTCACCAAAGTTATAGCGAAGCTCACCCAAGCAACAATGAGCTTCGCCCAATTGCCCATGTGGGCCATGTCACCCATTCTGGCGAAGTTCGCTCGTGGTCGCTATTGACAAACTTTGCCCGTGGTCATTATTGGCAAACCTCACCTATGACCGTTATTGGCAAACCTCGCCCATAATCGTTTTTAGAAGTTACTTTTAAGGAAATGGTTCACCCACTAACCTACCCATTTAAGGGGAGTTATGGGGAGTTAATGACCACTAACTCACCAATTTAAGGGAAGTTAAGGCCCACTAACTCACCCATTTAATGCTCCCAAGCCTATAAATAGGCATGATCAACATGAAAGAAGGGGCAGAGGAAAGGTCTTAGGGCTAACATTGTTCTTGGCTAGGCTTTTTGCCATTGAGAGAGAGAGAGAGAGAGAGAGAGACTAAATCGACAAAGAGCTCATCTCTCATCCATTCTCATTGATCTTCATAAATCATTGTTATCGGCTAATCATTTAGCTCGACCAACGATCCTTATGAGAAAGGATTCGTTCTCTTCTGCTAGTCATTTGGCTTAATCAACAGTCTTTGTGAGAAATGGTCTGTTAATATCTCTTTGAGTTAAATAACATCTATTTACTCAGAGATCATCAGACACGCAAAAGACTGGACAACACTCAAGCACAAGATTAAAGGCGAATGTGATATTCGGTTGCTTCTTGATATCTCTTTATCCAGAGAAGATTGTGCTATCTTCCAAGAGATCAGAGATCATCAACAACAAAAGATCTATCATCTTAGTCAGACCATTAACGGAGTACAAGATTGACGCTCCATCGGCACACGAAAAAGAACCCAGCCCTATAAATTTTTCTTATTTCGATTGTAATCTTTGAATTCTAATCTGAGCTAATTGTAATTTAAAAGACCCAAAATAGGATGGCGACTCCGCTGGGGACTTTGTTCTCCTTCGACAAGAAGATCGTATCGCAGTCCGACACTAAGGCCTTAGAGCCTTTTGCCGAGTCGTTAGTCATTAAATTTGACCAAGCGAAGTTTAAGGAATTTATCTCCTCTGACATGTCAACCACAGCCATCACCGAAAGCTGCCGTAAGATTCGCCGCAATGCGAAAATAGGGTTAGATTTGACCCTCGCCCAAAAGAAGGCGAGCCTCTCCAAAGATAGCCCCAGCTTCATTAGAGGCAGAGTGAACTTTGCTCAGAGCGAAGACAACCCTAGCTTCACCCAAAGCTAAGTGAGCCTCACCAAAAGCAGCCTCAATGTCATTGGAGGCAAAATGAGCTTCGCCCCGGGCGAGGTCTTAGCGACCCTCGCCCTGAGCGAAGGTCAAGATGTTCAAACATCTCTTAGATTTGGACTTCAGTCCACAACCCCTCTAGGGGTTCGCTTTAAAGCATCTTATAACACTCAGAATGCCTCCTTAATAGAAGCCAACAATGGGGGTTACCCTCCAATCAAATTCTCTCTCTTCAAGCTCTCTCTTTTCAAACCCTAGAACTCTCCTCAAATATCATCTCTTTCAATCTTATATAGTCTCTCATAAATCAGAAAAGAGATATATAAATCATATTAGAAGTTAGAAATGAAAGGGATCAATGAACGATTGTGATTTACTCTTCAAATCTGTCAAACACTGTCATCACCTTCGATGGTTCTTCATGACCATCAATAATTCCTTGAGCACCATCGATGGATGCCTGTAGATCATCGATGGTTTGATTTTGAGTTTCTGAAAATCTGTAATTGGTCACTGTATACCATAGATAAGGTATGGTCACCATCGATGGTTCAGTGTAGAACATCGATGGTTCAAAATTGATTCTCTGGATTTTTGGGATTGTTCACTGTACACCATCAATGAACCTTGACCATCGATGGTTCACTATAGATCATCAATGGTTTCAAGGCTGAAATCAGCGTAAATACTGATTTTCACGCGTTTCGTCTCGTTACCATCATATACCTACTTTCACCTGTACTGTACCATCTCAAACAAATATTAATACCAAATGGGAGTTTGTTATTACTCAAACAAGAGCTATTGTACGGACTATGTCCTGACAGCTAGTTCTCCGTTTTTACTTGTTGTATTGCAGAAAAATACAAAGATACAAATTTATGATAATAGAAAATAAAACAAAAAGATGATGTTTGAAGCAAATCCTACATTTTAAAGATGATAATTTTGAAAGAAATTTTGTATTAGAGATCTGCAAACCCATATTACACAAGGTTTTGCTAACCATTGCCCTTAGTACAATGGATAAGGAGGGGAGAGATTGAGAGAGGAAAGGGTAAGTGGGGCCTTATATTTTCCACTCATTCTCTCTCTTTATTCATACATTTCTCTATCTATCTCCTTTTTATCCATTGCCATCAGGGCAAAAGGGTTTTGCTAAGAATAAGGAGGAGAGAGATTTAGAGAGGAAAGGATGAGTGGAGCTCTATGTTTCCCAAAAAAGAATTTTCAAAATATCTTCAACGACTTTGTCAGATCTTCGGCATGGCAAGTGGGGTTAACAAACTAAAAGTAGAAAATAGACAGATTGGCTAGGGACACTCTTTGACAAACAATAAATGACATGCATGTCATTTGCAAGCTTTTCCAAGATAATAATAGTACCTGTATTCAAATAATATTTATTTCACCTTTGTCGTTCTTTCTGCGACTTTTCCTTACTTTTTCTTTCTTACTGCAACAAATGTAGTGATAAATTAAATAGTTTGTTTGTTGTATTTAGGCTATTACTAGCTATGAACTTTTGTTAAGAGAAAAAAAGTTAAACTTAACTCTTCCTACTGAAAAAACACTAACAAATAAGGATTGAGATCCTCTCTAACTAGGTGGTATGGAGAGTGTCCAATTACTCCAAGTCTTACCTTCTACTCTAATTCTAAAGACTAAGATGAAGTCACGTAGGATTTTCATTATCACAATATCAGTTTTCATAATAGTAGTTTTAAAATTCATAGTAGTTTCCAAGATAGTATTTAGAGTCATATGTGGCTTTATCTTAGCCCCTAAATTTGAAATAAATGATAAAGATCAGGATAATTGAACACTCTCCTATTACTATTTAATTGGAGCCCATACGGACTTTGATTGGAAAAGGATTGGATGTAGATGAATGCTCGGGTTTAGTCAAATAGAACTCAAAAGTAGAACTAGGATAATTTGTAGGATAAAATTTCATAGTGTTAGTCAGCTAGAACTAAAACTAGAATAAAATTTTACAGTGTTAGTCAACTAGAACTCTAACAAAACTAGAACTGTGATAATTATATAAAATTATCCCACTTTTTATTTTTCTATATAAAAATGAGAGTTATAGTCTCTCAAATTATCCCAAAATTTAGCTTGGAACTAGGTGGTAAAAATTTAGAACTCCTATTTATTTTATTATTTTGTATTTTTTATATATTGTTTTCTTTACTTCTTTACTACTATGGTCATCACCATCATTAGACCATGCTGTCAGATCAGATCTCGTCTCCTCTTAGTCATCTCGATATTTTCTTTTTCTGAGAATAATATAATTATATAATTAATTTAAAAGTAAAGATTATATCAATCCATAATTTATTAATCAATAAAATTGAGAGATGGGGAAAGAGATCTTGGGGAGCAAAAAGGAAGGAAAATGTGAAAACTTTTTTATACTTGTACCATAATAATAATTAAAAATAAAAAGCTACAACATATATTATAATAATAATAATTGTCAATATCTTATAGTCTAAACAAAAGTGATTTAATAGTAAATAGCATTCTAAGTAAACAATTATCAATCAATAATAGTAAGTTTAAAATACATAAATTGTATTTATATTCTCAAAATGCATAAACATATACTTCATGATTATAAAAATTTATTCTCGTTACTTTATCAAAATATCTCGCTTCATAAAAGTGTTCCTATTTATCCCACTAAAATATCCCACTAGCAAAAATTCTTTCACTTTAACAATTATCACACTTATGAAAATGTCCCAATTGACTAGCACCCCTAAAGACACTTATGAAAATAACCATATTATTTAGGATAAGTACATAGAGGAAATCCTGGAATGTACTTAGTTTGTCTATTTAGGTGCAGGATTTGAGTGTTTGTCGCTGAGGAAAGGTTTGATACAATTTGAAAATAAAATTAAGAAAGTAATCTTTTGCTGTTCACTCTCCTACAAAAGGTGACACCCATGTCTCAATCAAAGTCTTCATCAGAATTATCACTATTTATAATGAAATACAAGATTTTAACCTTCTATTTTAACGAAAATCATAACCCTTCACATTTTCTTATTTACATTATTAAAATAGCACAAAGAAAATGGATATATTATGATTCATATAAATCACTGACAAAGAAAATGGATACATTATGATTCATATCTCATTTTGGATTTTTTTTGGGGGTCGAACATGAGCCCTCTACAGTGACTAACTTGTCTTCATTTAGTCTGTTGCTTTCTCCTTTATAGGTCGTAATACAAACATAGATTAGATCCAAAATCACAAGCACAATGGGATGTTTAAATATTAGCGCTCACCTGAAAATTAGAATTCAGATCCTTTTTTTTTTTTTTGATGGCAGAATTCAGATCCTTAACCACCTCATTTGTACAGTGACCTACAAAAGTCGTACAGAAGATAATAAAAACTTATATAAAATCTCAAACACAAATAGTACATAAAAAATATGCCTACCCTACAAACCCTATCCTTGGATTTTTGTGATGGAGATGATCGTCACTGTTTTGATTCCCCAACCCCATCCAACTCCACACTGACAACTAATTGAACTGTAAATCCTATCAGAACACCCCAGGGAGGCAGTGAAATATCATCACTGTCCCCCTCCTCCACCCATGTACGACTCAAAACGCCCCACACGAGAGAACCCGCACTCAACTTCTTGGGGTCCCTACACCAAATGCATGCAATGTTTATTCTATAAATATTAATAAGTACAATGATATGAAATATCGTCTCATTTAGTGATAATAAACAATAATAAAAGCGTGGGGGGTGGTTTGAATAGGTTTACTACCGTTTTCCGTACAAACACAAAAATTACAGTGGAAATAATATCAAAAAATACAAAACAACAAACCAAAAATAAACCAGAGAACACGCAAGATTATATAGTGGTTCAGATAGAAATCCTACGCCCACTCTTCCTTCTAATGAAGGGGTTTTCTCACTATGACCAGAATTCACCTAAATCGTATCCCGATTCAGTAAGCTTATATAGACCGCACCCTGAAATCTACCCGAAACCAGTCGTCTAACCTAACTCTTTATATATGAGTAACACCTACTCCTAGCTAGTCCCAACCCTCAATTATCACCAGCTTGTGTACGCAGTAAAAACAAGATAAAACAAACCAACCAAAATAATTTAAGCGTAAATAAAAAAGATCTTACTGCCCTTTCTAAGCAAATCATTTTTTAAAAGAATTGAAGAGAAGCTCGATGAAAAAGCGGTGATGATGTTGAATCCAATGGCAACTCTCATCGCTGAAATGATCCAAAGATGCAGAGCCTGACGAGAAAGAGTTTGACGAGGCTCTGGGGATTGAACTCTTTACACAAATCCTAGAATAAAATCTCTCTTTTTCTCAATGCAAGAACCTCTCCAAAATATGATCTCTTCCTATCTTATATAGCCTTTGATAATAAAGGAAAGGGATATAAGAATCATAGTAGAAGTTGGAGATAAAAGAGGTTAATGAACGGTTGAGAATAAATCACAAAATCTGCCAAAATGCGCTGTCACCTTTGATGGTTAAACACGACCATCGATGGTTAAACACGACCATTGATGGTCCCCTATGCACCACTGATGGTACCCTACAGTCCATCTATTGGTTGAAATCCAGTTTCTAAAATTCATCAAATGTTCACTATAATCCATCGATGGTGTAGCTTGACTATCGATTGGTTCCTATAGTTCATCGCTGGTATGAATTCTGAATTCTATTTTTCTCTGATTGTATACTGTAATCCATCGATTGTCCTTGTGACCATCAATGGTATCCTCTTGACCATTATAGATGGTTAAAATATAATCTATCCCGGATCAATGCTCAGCCTAAGTCCAAGAAATGAATGGTCATGGGCTAAACACTTCATGTGGGCCTAAGCACAAGTTCATGACAAAGCCTACCCAAACAATAGCGAAGTTTGCCCAAGCATCACACGTCGCCTAAAAGACCCACGTGGGCCATATCATCTTCACCCCAAGGGAAGTTGGTTGTCCACTGTAGGGTCGAAAAAATATTTATTGATTGAATGAAATTGTTACAATCAAATTTTCCCGATTACAGAGGAAGAGAAGATTGATTTGACTTCTCTTTTGTATGGGTTCTTGGTGGCGAGAGGATGCTTCACTCGATGCTCGAGTCGAGGTTGCTTCCCGTTGACGATCAGACCGAAGCTGCGGATGATCTAGAGGTTGTTGAAGAGGTTCTTGATCTCTCCCCTGCGCAAGTGCTTGATTTTCCAAGAGTTCTCTAACTTTTTGTTTCAAAATTCTTCTTCGCTGGGCTTTCGCTATTTATGTGGGCTCAAGGGTGTAATCGACCCTATTGTCACTCTCATATGAGGGTTAATGACCCTCCCATCGTGCGAGCGATCAAACGCCAGTGCGTGTTCGACAATGGCCTCGTGTTTGCTACGATGGCGGCGCCGTTGCGGTAATTGTCGATCGCTATGAACGCCGGGCCACAGCAGAACGGCGAACCTCGTCAGACCACTGATGCCGCGGGCGAGCCTCGTCTGAATGTCGAGCCTCGCTGCTTGGCGAGCCTCGTCTGAATGTCGAGCCTCGCTGCTTGGCGAGCCTCGTCTGAATGTCGAGCCTCGCTGCTTGGCGAGCCTCGTCTGAATGTCGAGCCTCGCTGCTTGGCGAGCCTCATCTGAATGTCGAGGTTCACTGCTGTAGGCGAACCTCGGTTGAATGTCGAGGTTCACTGCTGTAGGCGAACCTCGGTTGAATGTCGAGGTTCACTGCTGTAGGCGAACCTCGGTTGAATGTCGAGGTTCACTGCTGTAGGCGAACCTCGGTTGAATGTCGAGGTTCACTGCTGTAGGCGAACCTCGGTTGAATGTCGAGCCTCGCTGCTTGGCGAGCCTCATCTGAATGTCGAGCCTCGCTGCTTGGCGAGCCTCGTCTGAATGTCGAGCCTCGCTGCTTGGCGAGCCTCATCTGAATGTCGAGCCTCGCTGCTTGGCGAGCCTCGTCTGAATGTCGAGCCTCGCTGCTTGGCGAGCCTCGTCTGCTATGAAGAACAGGTCGTAACTTTCAAACCGTACGTCGGAATTGGACGAATTATATATGGAAATCGACCATCTCGGCGAGACGGAGCCAACCAAACCGACCCGATGGGTTCAGTTTGCTCCAGTCATTTTGCCAAATTCCTTCCGGTTTGGGAGATATCGACACTTTTGTCTATTTTGTAAAGTCAAGCATTCAGGTGAACTTAACCTTTAGGCGGGCCTGACTTCACTCGGATGGACCCTTAAGCTCTTTTGCTCATTCCGAAGTTGTCGTAAGGATTAAGGCAATTTTCGCCTACAAAACCCCCTCCAAAGTTTTCAGACTTGAATGCGGTTGAATGGAGTCTGGAACACTTTGGATATGAAGACTTGTAAGATGGTCGCCGTGCAGACGGAGCGAGGAACCTTCTAACGAACACGGTAAATTTGAATTCTTCACCTGCAGCTAATGATCGCCCTCTGGGATTTTTAGCAAACCCCCAGCTATCAACGGATTTGATGTGCCTTTACCGATTACCGTTTGAATCGGGCTAGCCATACTTTTCCCCTCAGTATGGTGAGTTTGCGAGGAGTTTCTTTTAGGCTTAGTGCTAAAATCTCCCCTCTATCCTTAGCCGTTCAAGGCGTTGGATTAAAAGATAAGGGCAAATAGCCTGGTGGGCCATCATGTGGAAATGATCGAATCGTTCAGTGACATGAAAGTATAACGATCGCGATCAAAAGCAATCAAGTTGTTGATGGCGTGAGAGTATAACAACAGTGATTACGAACAAAATCATTTAGAGGAATGATCATGTGGGGGTAGCTGAGTCGTTCAGTGACATGGGAGTATAACGACTATGGCTAAAATAGAGGCACATCGCATGGTAGGCCACTATTCGGAAATGATCGAATCGTTCGATGACATAAAAGTATAACGATCGCGATCAAAAGCAATCAAGTTGTTGATGGCGTGAGAGTATAACAACGGTGATTCTGAGCGAAATCATTTAGAGGAAAATGACTTGTGGGGTTAGGCGAGTCGTTCGATGACATGGGAGTATAACGACTATGGCTAAAATAGAGGCGCATCGCATGGTAGGCCACTATTCGAAATGATCGAATCGTTCGATGACATAAAAGTATAACGATCGCGATCAAAAGCAATCAAGTTGTTGATGGCGTGAGAGTATAACAACGGTGATTCTGAGCGAAATCATTTAGAGGAAAATGACTTCGCGGTTAAGTCGCTCAGCTGACATAAGAGTATAACGACTATGGCTAAAATAGAGGCACATCGCATGGTAGGCCACTATTCGGTGATGGAGACGATAGGGGTATATTGCTTGGTCGGACAACGTCATTTGCGGGAATGGCGGTCGCGGACTATCGAGGTGATTGTTAACATGATAGTTTTGGGGTCCCGCCATCCCGCTTGAGAGGATTGACGAGGAAATCTTGAGGAACTATCGAGGTGATTGTTAACATGATAGTTTTGGGGTCCCGCCATCCTATGGCGAGTTGAGAGAATTTGGAGGAAATTGGTTATCGATGTGATTGTTAACATGATAACTTAATGGGAGTTTGAAAGAAGACTACGGGTAGTACTT
Organism: Asparagus setaceus; assembly: GCA_012295165.1. Classification (NCBI taxonomy): domain Eukaryota; kingdom Viridiplantae; phylum Streptophyta; class Magnoliopsida; order Asparagales; family Asparagaceae; genus Asparagus; species Asparagus setaceus. The sequence goes on along the minus strand of CM022707.1, from coordinate 41,605,827 downwards.
TTCATAAACTTACCATTAATAGGCATCATGATTCGTCGCCTTCTTGATTGGTTAGGCGGTATGCTCCATTCGAGTAAACAGACTCCACCACGAATGGTCCTTCCCATTTTGGTTCGAACTTCCCCTTCTTTTGGAGTTCAAAATCATCGGTCGGACGTGAAGCGAGGTCGCCTTCCTTGAAAATACGACATCGGACTTTCTTGTCAAATGCTTTAGAAATGGTCCGTAAAGCTCGATATCTTTGTTGAGCCCGTAATCGCTTTTCATCCGGCATTTCAAGTTCCTCAAGCGTCGTGATGATTTTCCTCGGTTGTCATTCGGTGGATAGCGCCATTGAGCGATGGGATTTGAATCTCTAACGGTAAAATGGCCTCACAACCATAAACCGAGAATATGGGGTGGTACTGTCGGTGTCGCGAACAGGTAGTGCGGTAAGCCCACAGGCTTTGCCCCAGCTTGTCGTTCCAGTCCTTCTTGTTTGAAGAGACCATTTTAGCGAGGATCTTGATGATCGTCTTGTTAAAAGCTTCAGCTTGTCCATTCGCGGCGGGGTAGTAAGCTGTTGACGCTAGATTTCGGATTCGAAATTTATCGCAGAATCGCGTGAAGGCATGACTGACAAATTGCGGACCATTATCGTGGACACCGCTTCGACACCGCATCGGTATATGACATGATGTTTAACAAACTTGATCACATCACTTGTCTTGACCAATCTCAATGGAACGGCTTCAGCCCACTTTGAGAAATACTCAGTTATCGCCAATATGAAGCGATGTCCTTTTGAAGAAGGTGGAGAAATTGGACCGACGATGTCCATTCCCCACGTTTCAAATGGCCAGGACGTGGCGGTAGGATGCAAGTGTTCCGGAGGTTGGTGAAGGTAATTAGCATATATTTGGCACGCATGGCATCGTTTAGCGTAAGCCACGGCATCCTCACCATTGTCGGCCAATAATAACCGAAGTTCACGCAGCCGTCCCATAACTTGGGCCCAGTTGGTGTGCTCCACAAACACCGTCATGAGCTTCTTTCAAGACTTGCTCTGCTTCCTTAGGCGGCGGACATCGAGCGGTAACCCATCATATGACCTTCTATATAAGGTGCGTAGCAGGAATCATAGTAAAATCTTGATGCTCGTCGACGAATCGACTCCCTTTCTTTTATGTCTTGGGCAATATCCCATGCAAGACATAGTCGATGATCGAGAACCGCCATCTCGTGCTTCAAGTGACTTAGGCTCGTCTTCAAGCGCACGAATCGTAATGCATATTTTGGCGAAATAGTTGCCGACTAGTCACACTAACTTGCTTTAGTAGCATTCGAGCGGGGGCTAAGCGTAGCTGCAAGGGACGCCAGCATACTGCATAAGTGTTCATAAGCGGGGCACATGATCAATGTAAAAGCTTTCAAAGGAGTCGACTAAAGTTATGGGCTGGCATGATGAGGATAAGGTCCTCGTGCGACTTCGTATTCTCCTCTTAGTTGTTTTACGACTAGCTGTGAATCCCCAAATGCTTCAAGGTGCTTCACGCCTAAATGTTTGGCTATGTCGAGACCAATCAATAACGCATTATACTCTGCTACGTTATTGGTGCATGGTTCTGATAACGACACAGCTCGTGGTATCACGTGGTTTTGCGGAGATATCAATACTACCCCCACTCCGGCTACAACGGGGCCGTCAGGGGTCGCTCTCGAGGCTCCGTCAAAGAACAACTGCCATACCTGTTCCTTGGAGACCAGATTAGCTTCATAAGGTTCATCAGGCATGTCTTGATACAATTCGACTTTCCCTTTCAACGGATGATTAGCCATAAGATCACACACAGCTTGACCCTTCATCGCCTTCTGAGGTTTGAAGTGAATGTCGTACTGAGATAATAACAATGCCCATCTAGCCATTCGACCATTCAACGTGCCAGGCTGGGTCATGAATACCCGTATAGGGTCAATTTTGGAGATGACGTGTATGGTCTGTCCCACTAGATAGTGCCGCATCTTTTGGATGGCGAAGACCAAAGCCAAACATTCCTTCTGAATGGGAGGATATCGATATTCGGCCCCCGACAGTGTCCTACTAAGGTAATATCTTGCTGTTGCGTGGCGTTGTCATCGATCTGTGCTAAAAGACACGCTACGCATACTCGTAGCGGATGTAAATCGAAGGGCTTTCCGATTTGGTGCAACTAACACGGGGATTAGAGAGATATGTCTTGATCTCTTGAATGCCTTCCGCAATCTTCATCCCAAGCGAGCGATACACCTTTCTTCATGAGCTTCGAGAATGGTTGACATTTCCCCGATAAATTGGAAATGAATCTGCGAATGTAAGTCAAACGCCCTTGGAGACCACGAAGCTCTCTGAGGCTTCTAGGAGGTGGAAGTTCTTGGATAGCTTTGACTTTGTCCGGTCGGCGTATACCATCTGCTGTGACCACGAACCCTAGAAATTTGCCACAAGACATCCCGAAAAGACTTAGTTGGGTTCATCTTGGTGATGAGCGCATTATCTCAAATGTCGTCCTCAAGTCGTGTAAATGATCACTTTTGTGGCGACTCTTGACCACTAAATCGTCTACGTAGCATTCTGTCTTCCGTAAATGTTTTGAAGATAGTGGTCATAACGGTATGTAGCCCTGCGTTTTCAAGCCAAAAGGCATAAGCGTATAACGGTATATTCGGCGGTGTTGAGCGATGTGCTTTTCATCATCGGGGTGCATTTTGATTTGATTGTACCACGAAAAGCCATCCATAAAGACATCCTTTCAAACCTACCGCGTGTTATCGACGATAATATCCGTGATTGGTAAAGGAAAATCATCTTTCGGACATGCTGAATTTAAGTCTCGATAGTCAACGCACGGCCGGATCTGTCCGCTTTTCTTCAAAATAGGTACTATATTGGCTACCCAATCGGGGTGTTGAACCTCCCGAATGAACCCTGCTTTGATCAGCTTCTCGATTTCTTTCTCAATGGCCTTCATGACCTGAGGGGCAAATCGTCGTTGCTGTTGTTTAACAGGCTTAGCGCCTGGTTCGATATTAAGGCAATGCATAGCCACTTGAGGGTCTAAGCCAGGCATATCCTCATAACTCCAAGCGAAGACATCGATATATTCTCGTACCAAAGCGATGAGGTCCTCCTTTTCCTCAGTGGTCAAACTATCGCTTATGAATATGGGCTTCGGATTAGCTTCATCCCCCATATCAACTCGGACTATTTTGTCATCAGTGGGCGGTTCTCGTTGTTCAAAACGATGTTCCCATTGCATTCCAAGTTGTTGACTCAGTGGATCCTCGAATAGCGGTAAGAGATCATCTTCTTGAATCTCTATTGGATCAACTGAGGTCATATTGGCCATCAGGGACCTAATTTCCTATCCTATATCAAGGCGTAATCCCGAAGCCGCCGTAAGATGAGTGATCCGACTCACCCTCAGTCGTAACGTGCCACGAGTACGGCGGCGACTCATATCCCAACCCTTTACGAGTTTTATGATAGTAATCATCAGGCTGGCCTTCCGGGACATAAGCAGATCGGATCGGTGTCCTGATGCCTCTCCCATAGTTTAAGCCTTCTTTGTGAAGAAAGTCATACCCCATTTTCTTCATCAAATGTTGAGCCGAGAAATATGAAAATTGGGGTTCTTTTCCTTTTGCTTGGGGTTGTTCCACCTCGACTTGCAATGGTTTGTTGACTGCCCAAAGATAATGTCTTCGATCATTGTTCGGTGGTATCACAAAACCGCCATGAAGAGTCATTATGCCTTTGGGTCATCATGAGCGGCGGCCGAGTTGGCATGTGCGTGTAGGTTCAAAGATACAACCGTAGGCATTCTCTCGACATTAAGTCGATATGACTTTTAACACCGATCGTAAGCTAAATCATAATCTTCATTGAAAGCGGCGATATCGTCATGGGATCATTCAGATCGATTACAAAGGGTTTTACATCATTGAACACAACTCCTTGTTAGGACTCTATGTCGACCTCATTTCATTTGTCATAGTCCTCGATCTGTGGTTCATCGGTTTGGCCCTCCTCAAGGTAGTGGGCGAATCGATAAAATAATTCTCCACACTTTTGAATGGTTGCCTTTCGCGACCAATGTTTTAACCATCCCTCTTCATCTACATACTTCATGCATTGATGCAATGTAGATGGGGCGATCAAGTTTTCATGGATCGAGGTCGACCCAATAGCAAATTATAGGATGTATCGGCATCAATGGCGTAGCGGTGGCGTCTATCTTCAAGTCTCCTATCGACATCGAGTTTAATTTTGCCCAAGGGCGAGAATTGGTGGCATTGAAACCGTAGATGGTAGTCGGTTGTCGCTAAACGATGCAAATGTATCCCGAGATGTTGTATAATTCTCAATGGGATGATACTCAATGCGAGATCACAGGTCAACTTGAGCTCTGTTGATCCTGGCCATGTAACCTGTGAAAGTATAATGGCCTATCATGCTTGGGTTCTTCACTTGCATGTCCTCAGGAGAAGGTAATGCAAGGTATTGGCCCCTCGAAGACACAGTGACATTGAGCAAACTTGTTGAGCTTTAGGAAATGGCGAGAAAGGCTTCGTTGTCATGCTTCTGCAGCTTCTCTGGTAGATTGAGAAAGCCGTAAGAGTTCAAACAAAGTGATCCTCGCCGGGATGTTGGAGAGTTGGGCTAAAACATCGAATTGGAAAGGGGCCTTCAAAGTTTCCGGTGCGTCCTTCCTGAGCGCTTTGTTGTACCGGACCTCCCTTGTTTTGGGCTCACCAACTGGCGCCTTTGCTGCTATGTCGGGTGTTGCCTCGGGATACTCCCTTAAGAACTCCTTTCCACCACGGGTGGCCAATGCTGGTACAGGTCGCGTGGCCGGGACGATTTGCTCCTTTTCCGGCGCAGCAGAGGTGGCGTTACAAGTCTTCCCCTTGGACTTTGAAGAAGTCCATTGCTCATCTGATAACAAGTCAGGGTGAACCCACATAATTTCGCCTTTCGGCGTGGTGTAAGGGACCATACCTCGTTCCTCCCGTTGCTGGGGGTCAAAGTTCACAACTCTGGCTTCCGCTTGAGGGATTGGCTTTACTCCATCTTGCACTTGGAATTCCGAAAAATCACCAAATTGGAGGGCGATCATGTTTGCAGACACCTTCTTCTGATCCTCTCGAGTCATAACACTTCTAACAAGACTTGGATCTTGTCCTTCAAAACGTAGCATGACCCTGTCGGGTGGTGTACCATTCGATGGTACATGCAGTATTTTGGATCATCCGTCCTTGAAGCTTCCTCCGGCTTCCTCATTTCCGGGAGCGTGATCTTGTTCATTTTGAGTAAAGTTTTAAGGATTGGTATGACCTGGTCATCCTTAAAGTCATACTTCCAGGATACCGGCCAAAAACATTCGATTTCTGCTTGAAAGGTCTCGAAGTAGGTTGGGTCTCCACGGCCAAAGTCTCCTTCCCCTTCGACTGCTTTTGGGGAATAAAATTGTTTTGATTACCCCCCTTTCTATGACGAGAATCCTGGGGTTCCTCGGCTTCGATCCTCTGAAGCATGTTCTCAACTTGCTCCCCTTGCCTCACCAAGTCTCTCCAAGAGCTTCAACTGCACCCATCTTCGAAAGTATGTTGAGCGAGAGGTTGGCTCTGCACATCCCGATGAATGTCGCTTCCGAGGCCTGGTCCCGGGAATGCAAAGACAGATTCCGGAATCGCTTGACGAAAGTGCTGACAGACTCCGTCTTCTTTTGCTTTTCGACCAGCAAAGTGGCCATAGACACCTCAGTGTCATCATCGAAAAATCGGGCCATAAAGAGCCTCTGCACATCTTTCCAAGAGCTGATAGAACCAGGCTCTAACCTTCGAAACCACTCGGCGACTCCTTAAGAGTGGCGATGAATAACGGTCATGATAGGATCATTACCGTTATATGCCGGTTTCGCTTGGAAATAGTAGATGTGTTGCGACGGAGAACTTTTTCCGTCGAATTGCGCTAGGTTAAGAGGCTTGAATTTTGGAGGATATGGGACATCATCCCATTCTATAGGGTATGGCCTTGCCACCCCCAGCTCCTTAGATTGCCCTTGGAGTTTCAGGGCGCCCACTTTTGGAAATCCCGCAACATATGATCTCGCCAGACGCTGGATTCGATTCCGCTCATGACATTGAGTGAACATCATGACCCCGTCGTAGCCTTCTTGCTTCGATCCGGATCCTCCTCCGTCCATCTTCTTCTTGCCCACAACTTTCTCCATCATCATCTCTAAGCGTCTGATAGATTCTTGTTGCGCAAGAATAGTAGCTTGTTGCTCTTCAATTCTTCGTGTCATCTCTTCTTCTCGCTCGCCATGAGGACACCGGCCCGACCACCAAATCGTGATTTGAAGGTTGAGATGTAGCGATGGCGAGTTCTCAATTCTTGAAGGACCCCGCCTAACCGCTATAATCAAACGGGATTGCCACCTGGTGCAAAGGCGGGTGCCGATAGCGCCTTGACTATTGATTAATCGCCTCACAAACACGGGAGTACTTCGGTCGGGCGATTCAAGGCGCTTATCGGGGTCTTGCTCCGCTCCTCCCAACCATGTTAATGGTCACTCCATGACCCTCGCGGGCGCTTGCCTTTATGGTGGAACCGCCGCCTAGTTGACGCCTGGATAACCGCCAAAACCGGCGATGCGCTGATGAACATTGGCGCATCGCGAAGATGAGCTTCTCCGCAAAGAATGAGGCGCATTTGATTGGCATCACGCCATGAGATAATCACGGAGATCGAAGCGGGTGTTCCCCGGTTGATTCGAAAAATGAGCCTCGTATGAGAAAGGCTCTCGAGTTGGGTTTGGCGACCACGGTGAAGCCGCCATTTTGGCTCGCGGCGCAGGTTCGGCCGCCTTTGCCGAGGTTCGTCTTGTTTAGAGGAGACCTCATGTTGGCGAAGTTCGTTGCTTGGATGAGGTTCACCCTTCCGAGGTGGCCTCATGTTGCGGTAGGCTTAAAATGGCGAGGTTCATCATCTTGACGCTTGCTACGACGCAGGTTCGCCAACGAGCAATGTTTGTCATGTTGTTGGCTTCGCCCGCCGCATAAGGCTCATCTCTTCTCAAGGGGACCTCACACCGCTGGCGCAGGTTCGCCACTCGGGCCAGGCTCGCCATGTTTCAAGCGAAGCCAGGTTGTTGCCGGGTTCGCCAACCGACGAGGTTCACCCTTTGGAGGGGACCTCGCGTTGATGGCGAGGTTCGCTACTTGTACTAGGCTCGCCAGAGCCATGTTCGCCCGGTGGACGAGGTTCGCACTGTGACCCTCGCCTCATTTTGAATGAACCCACGATGATGACGAGGTTCGTTGATTTTCTTCTGACGATAGCGAACTGGCCCCACGAGACCAAAGCTTCGAGCACGTTGGCGATCTTGGTTCTCGGCCGACGCTGTCTAGCACGCCTCGAGTGAACCATTAGAAGGTCCGGTCTTCACAAGCAGAAAGCTCGCCAAAAGCCAAAACTTGGCTACAAGCACTGAAGCGGACTTGGATTGCTTAACAACCCATTTCTTAGTCCATGTCAACTTTGGAGCCTTGTCCTTGAGAGACATAGGTGATTGTCGAGATCGCCGAGATGATTCAGCCAGGCCACGGGTGAAGTCTCATAGACTCGCCGACACTTCATGTTCTTACCGGGCTAGATGCCCGGAGGAAAGAAATTCCTCGTACTTACTCGATCAAATTCAATGACCAAGGTCGAACCTCGGTTCCAATTGCAACCTCGTCATTGCGCCACCACGGTTCATCGGGTGAATGGTTGCTCCCACTGTGGTCGCCATCTTCCGTAGGGTCGAAAAAATGTTTATTGATTGAATGAAATTGTTACAATCAAATTTTCCGACATGTGAGGAAGAGAAGATTGATTTGACTTCTCTTTGTATGGGTTCTTGGTGGCGAGGATGCTTCACTCGATGCTCGAGTCGAGGTTGCTTCCCGTTGATGATCAGACCGAAGCTGCGGATGATCTAGAGGTTGTTGAAGAGGTTCTTAATCTCTCCCCTGCGCAAGTGCTTGATTTTCCAAGAGTTCTCTAACTTTTTATTTCGCATGCCTTTCTTCGCTGGGCTTTCGCTATTTATGTGGGCTCAAGGTGTAATCGACCCTATTGTCACTCTCATATGAGGGTTAATGACCCCTCCCATCGTGCCAGAGCTAGTCAAACGCCAGGTGCGTGTTTCGACAATGGCCTCGTGTTTGCAAGAAGCGGCGCCGGCAGCAATTGTCGATCAAGCATAAGTACGCGGCGCCGTTAAAGAACGGGCGAACCACCTAACCTCGCCGTATTCACCGATGCCGCGCGCAGCCTCGCCTCATGACTATCGAGCTTCGCTTCACGCGTGAACTCGGTTGAGGTCGAGTCTGCGCCTCTTGAGCAAGTCTTGTTCAAGCTTGCACCGGTCTAGCTGTTGAGTGTCGAGGTTCACTGCTGTGGCGAACCTCGGTTGAATGTCGAGGTTCACTGCTGTAGGCGAACCTCGGTTGAATGTCGAGGTTCACTGCTGTAGGCGAACCTCGGTTGAATGTCGAGGTTCACTGCTGTAGGCGAACCTCGGTTGAATGTCGAGCCTCGCTGCTTGGCGAGCCTCGTCTGAATGTCGAGGTTCACTGCTGTAGGCGAACCTCGGTTGAATGTCGAGCCTCGCCGCTGGCGAGCCTCGCTGAATGTCGAGCCTCGCCGCTGGCGAGCCTCGCTGAATGTCGAGCCTCGGCGCTGGCGAGCCTCGTCGCTCACGAAGAACGGTCGTAACTTTCAAACCGCATCGGAATTGGACGAATTATATATGGAAATCGACCATCTGGCGAGGCGGACCAACTAAACTGACCCAAAGGGTTTGGTTTGCTCGGTCATTTTGCCAAATTCCTTCCGGTTTGGGAGATATCGACACTTTTGTCTATTTTGTAAAGTCAAGCATTCGGTGAACTTAACTTTTAGGCGGGCGACTTCACTTTCGGATGGACCCTTAAGCTCTTTTGCTCATTCCGAAGCCGTAAGGATTAAGGTAATTTTATCATTTACATCCACATTCCCGTAAAGTTCGCTAATGAGCCATTTAAAATCGCCAATGAAGCCACTAAATCCGCCAAATGAAGCTTCCTAAAGCTACTCAATGAAGCCGCTTTGACTATTATAGGTGAACCTCGGCATTAACCATTTCAAGAGCTATTTTTATGAAAAAGATTTCCCATTATCTCCTAAGTTAATGACTACTTAATCCATATTTAATGGCCACTAACTCTCTCTCTTAGCCTATAACAGGAGAGGAGATTGCTCATTTTTGGGACACTTGCTATCCGCACTCGGCATAAGCACCTTGGATTTTAACAATCTTGGCAGTTAGTTTCTCTTCATCCAGAGAAGACTTCAGCATCTTCAAAAGAGCTTCGGCAACTGTCAACCTGTAGAAGACTCAATGCTTTAGTCAGACTGTTAATGGAGTACAAGAATGACGCTTCATCAACACATAGAAAAGAACCCAGCTAATATAAAATTTTCTTATTTCTTGTAGTTTCCTTTAAATTATAATCTGTGTTAATTGTAATTCAAAAGACTCGAAATAGGATGACGACTCTGTCGAGAACTTCTTTCTTGACGGAAGAGAAGATTGTGTTGCAATCCGATACTAAGGTCTTAGAGTCTTTTGCTGAATCGCTGGTCATTAAATTTGACAAAGTGAAGTTTGAGGAATTAATTTCCTCTGAGAAATCATCCACCTTCACCCATGTAAGGTCGAGGTTCACCGCCGTAGGCTAACCTCGGTTGAATGTCGAGGTTCACCGCCGTAGGCTAACCTCGGTTGAATGTCGAGGTTCACCGCCGTAGGCTAACCTCGGTTGAATGTCGAGCCTCGCCGCTGGCGAGCCTCGCTGAATGTCGAGCCTCGCCGCTGGCGAGCCTCGCTGAATGTCGAGCCTCGCCGCTGGCGAGCCTCGCTGAATGTCGAGCCTCGCCGCTGGCGAGCCTCGCTGAATGTCGAGCCTCGCCGCTGGCGAGCCTCGCTGAATGTCGAGCCTCGCCGCTGGCGAGCCTCGCTGAATGTCGAGCCTCGCCGCTGGCGAGCCTCGCTGAATGTCGAGCCTCGCCGCTTGGCGAACCTCGGTTGAATGTCGAGGTTCACCGCCGTAGGCTAACCTCGGTTGAATGTCGAGGTTCACCGCCGTAGGCTAACCTCGGTTGAATGTCGAGGTTCACCGCCGTAGGCTAACCTCGGTTGAATGTCGAGGTTCACCGCCGTAGGCTAACCTCGGTTGAATGTCGAGGTTCACCGCCGTAGGCTAACCTCGGTTGAATGTCGAGGTTCACCGCCGTAGGCTAACCTCGGTTGAATGTCGAGGTTCACCGCCGTAGGCTAACCTCGGTTGAATGTCGAGGTTCACCGCCGTAGGCTAACCTCGGTTGAATGTCGAGGTTCACCGCCGTAGGCTAACCTCGGTTGAATGTCGAGGTTCACCGCCGTAGGCTAACCTCGGTTGAATGTCGAGGTTCACCGCCGTAGGCTAACCTCGGTTGAATGTCGAGGTTCACCGCCGTAGGCTAACCTCGGTTGAATGTCGAGGTTCACCGCCGTAGGCTAACCTCGGTTGAATGTCGAGGTTCACCGCCGTAGGCTAACCTCGGTTGAATGTCGAGGTTCACCGCCGTAGGCTAACCTCGGTTGAATGTCGAGGTTCACCGCCGTAGGCTAACCTCGGTTGAATGTCGAGGTTCACCGCCGTAGGCTAACCTCGGTTGAATGTCGAGGTTCACCGCCGTAGGCTAACCTCGGTTGAATGTCGAGGTTCACCGCCGTAGGCTAACCTCGGTTGAATGTCGAGGTTCACCGCCGTAGGCTAACCTCGGTTGAATGTCGAGGTTCACCGCCGTAGGCTAACCTCGGTTGAATGTCGAGGTTCACCGCCGTAGGCTAACCTCGGTTGAATGTCGAGGTTCACCGCCGTAGGCTAACCTCGGTTGAATGTCGAGGTTCACCGCCGTAGGCTAACCTCGGTTGAATGTCGAGGTTCACCGCCGTAGGCTAACCTCGGTTGAATGTCGAGGTTCACCGCCGTAGGCTAACCTCGGTTGAATGTCGAGGTTCACCGCCGTAGGCTAACCTCGGTTGAATGTCGAGGTTCACCGCCGTAGGCTAACCTCGGTTGAATGTCGAGGTTCACCGCCGTAGGCTAACCTCGGTTGAATGTCGAGGTTCACCGCCGTAGGCTAACCTCGGTTGAATGTCGAGGTTCACCGCCGTAGGCTAACCTCGGTTGAATGTCGAGGTTCACCGCCGTAGGCTAACCTCGGTTGAATGTCGAGGTTCACCGCCGTAGGCTAACCTCGGTTGAATGTCGAGGTTCACCGCCGTAGGCTAACCTCGGTTGAATGTCGAGGTTCACCGCCGTAGGCTAACCTCGGTTGAATGTCGAGGTTCACCGCCGTAGGCTAACCTCGGTTGAATGTCGAGGTTCACCGCCGTAGGCTAACCTCGGTTGAATGTCGAGGTTCACCGCCGTAGGCTAACCTCGGTTGAATGTCGAGGTTCACCGCCGTAGGCTAACCTCGGTTGAATGTCGAGGTTCACCGCCGTAGGCTAACCTCGGTTGAATGTCGAGGTTCACCGCCGTAGGCTAACCTCGGTTGAATGTCGAGGTTCACCGCCGTAGGCTAACCTCGGTTGAATGTCGAGGTTCACCGCCGTAGGCTAACCTCGGTTGAATGTCGAGGTTCACCGCCGTAGGCTAACCTCGGTTGAATGTCGAGGTTCACCGCCGTAGGCGAACCTCGGTTGAATGTCGAGGTTCACCGCCGTAGGCTAACCTCGGTTGAATGTCGAGGTTCACCGCCGTAGGCTAACCTCGGTTGAATGTCGAGGTTCACCGCCGTAGGCTAACCTCGGTTGAATGTCGAGGTTCACCGCCGTAGGCTAACCTCGGTTGAATGTCGAGGTTCACCGCCGTAGGCTAACCTCGGTTGAATGTCGAGGTTCACCGCCGTAGGCTAACCTCGGTTGAATGTCGAGGTTCACCGCCGTAGGCTAACCTCGGTTGAATGTCGAGGTTCACCGCCGTAGGCTAACCTCGGTTGAATGTCGAGGTTCACCGCCGTAGGCTAACCTCGGTTGAATGTCGAGGTTCACCGCCGTAGGCTAACCTCGGTTGAATGTCGAGCCTGTTGTTTGGCGAGCCTCATCGAATGTCGAGCCTGTTGTTTGGCGAGCCTCATCGAATGTCGAGCCTGTTGTTTGGCGAGCCTCGCTGAATGTCGAGCCTCATTTGTTTGGCGAGCCTCATCGAATGTCGAGCCTCATTTGTTTGGCGAGCCTCATCGAATGTCGAGCCTGTTGTTTGGCGAGCCTCATCGAATGTCGAGCCTCATTTGTTTGGCGAGCCTCATCGAATGTCGAGCCTCATTTGTTTGGCGAGCCTCATCGAATGTCGAGCCTGTTGTTTGGCGAGCCTCGCTGAATGTCGAGCCTCATTTGTTTGGCGAGCCTCATCGAATGTCGAGCCTGTTGTTTGGCGAGCCTCGCTGAATGTCGAGCCTCATTTGTTTGGCGAGCCTCATCGAATGTCGAGCCTCATTTGTTTGGCGAGCCTCATCGAATGTCGAGCCTGTTGTTTGGCGAGCCTCATCGAATGTCGAGCCTGTTGTTTGGCGAGCCTCATCGAATGTCGAGCCTGTTGTTTGGCGAGCCTCATCGAATGTCGAGCCTGTTGTTTGGCGAGCCTCATCGAATGTCGAGCCTGTTGTTTGGCGAGCCTCATCGAATGTCGAGCCTGTTGTTTGGCGAGCCTCATCGAATGTCGAGCCTCATTTGTTTGGCGAGCCTCATCGAATGTCGAGCCTCATTTGTTTGGCGAGCCTCATCGAATGTCGAGCCTGTTGTTTGGCGAGCCTCATCGAATGTCGAGCCTGTTGTTTGGCGAGCCTCATCGAATGTCGAGCCTGTTGTTTGGCGAGCCTCATCGAATGTCGAGCCTGTTGTTTGGCGAGCCTCATCGAATGTCGAGCCTCATTTGTTTGGCGAGCCTCATCGAATGTCGAGCCTGTTGTTTGGCGAGCCTCATCGAATGTCGAGCCTCATTTGTTTGGCGAGCCTCATCGAATGTCGAGCCTGTTGTTTGGCGAGCCTCGCTGAATGTCGAGCCTGTTGTTTGGCGAGCCTCATCACGAATGTCGAGCCTGTTGTTTGGCGAGCCTCATCACGAATGTCGAGCCTGTTGTTTGGCGAGCCTCGCTGAATGTCGAGCCTGTTGTTTGGCGAGCCTCATCACGAATGTCGAGCCTGTTGTTTGGCGAGCCTCGTCGAATGTCGAGCCTGTTGTTTGGCGAGCCTCATCACGAATGTCGAGCCTCGGCGCTGGCGAGCCTCGCTGAATGTCGAGCCTGTTGTTTGGCGAGCCTCGTGCCCTTCTGAAAAGAACAGTCGTAACTTTCAAACCGTGCGTCGAATTGGGCCGAATTATATATGGAAATCGACCATCTCGTGAGGCAGACCAACTAAACTGACCCAAAGGGTTTGGTTTGCTCCGGTCATTTTGCCAAATTCCTTCCGGTTTGGGAGATATCGACACTTTTGTCTATTTTGTAAAGTCAAGCATTCAGGTGAACTTAACTTTTAGGCGGGCCTGACTTCACTCGGATGGACCCTTAAGCTCTTTTGCTCATTCCGAGTTGCTGTGTAAGGATTAAGGTAATTTTTACTGCCTACATCCACATTCTGGTAAAGTTCGCCAGAATGAGCTTCGCCCAAAACTGCTCAGCGAGCTTCGCCCAAAACTGCTCAGCGAGCTTCTCCTAAAGCTACTCAGCGAGCTTCGCCTTTGACTATTATAGGTGAACCTCGGCATTAACCATTTCAAGAGCTATTTTTATGAAAAAGATTTCCCCATTATCTCCTAAGTTAATGACTACTTAATCCATATTTAATGGCCACTAACTCTCTCTCTTAGCCTATAACAGGAGAGGAGATTGCTCATTTTTGGGACACTTGCTATCCGCACTCGGCATAAGCACCTTGGATTTTAACAATCTTGGCAGTTAGTTTCTCTTCATCCAGAGAAGACTTCAGCATCTTCAAAAGAGCTTCGGCAACTGTCAACCTGTAGAAGACTCAATGCTTTAGTCAGACTGTTAATGGAGTACAAGAATGACGCTTCATCAACACATAGAAAAGAACCCAGCTAATATAAAATTTTCTTATTTCTTGTAGTTTCCTTTAAATTATAATCTGTGTTAATTGTAATTCAAAAGACTCGAAATAGGATGACGACTCTGTCGAGAACTTCTTTCTTGACAGAAGAGAAGATTGTGTTGCAATCCGATACTAAGGTCTTAGAGTCTTTTGCTGAATCGCTGGTCATTAAATTTGACAAAGTGAAGTTTGAGGAATTAATTTCCTCTGAGAAATCATCCACGGCCACTGCCAGAAGTTGCTGTAGGATTCGCCGCAATGAAAAAATAGGGTCAAATTTGACCCTCGTCAACAACAGTCTTGGCTTCGCTAGAAGCCAGATGAACTTTGCCCTAAGCGGAGAAACATCGACTCTCGCTTCAGCTAAGAGTCAAGGCGTTCATACACCTTTTGATTTTAGACAACAGTCCACAAACCCCTTAGGGGTTTGCTTCAAAGCATCCCGCAGTGCTCACTATGCTTCTTTAAAAGGAGCAAAGAATGGGGGTAATCCTCCATCTAAAACTATCACTTACGGTGATTCTTCATCCAAATCACAAGCTTCGATTGGTGATGAGGATTTGATTGACCACATCAGTCATAGATCAAAGCAACATCGTCACAAGCGACGTTCGCTTGTTAAAATCCAAGAAGGCAAGGTTGCTACCAGTAAGAGCAACTGCCTAACCCAAGTCGGAACTCCCGCTGATCTAAGAGAGTTCTTTTCTCTTAAGAGGGCGCGCCAATGTCAGCATTGTATGACCCTAAAGGAAATCATTATGGTAGTTCAAATGAATTGCCAATGCAAATCCATTCCTGCAAAGGTATTGGTATTTAATCGCCTTAGCCTAACTCCTAAGTCTTCAGAGACTAGGATTAAGAGGTGGCAGCGTACCCAAAAGGGAAAAACTAATCTCTAGAAATTCATGGTCAATATGACTAGTGTAATCTCAGGAGATGATGAAGAAGATGCTGATAGTCCTTTCGATCCCAAATATTCTCGTGGTATTGGAAGAATACTTCTAGAAACTGATGGTATCTATCGCCACACTAGGTCGAGGTAAGGGGCAACAATCCCCTTTGATTATTTCCTTGTTCGGATGCATTCCCCATGAGCTTCCTCTCAAATCGACCAACCCTCTGCTAGCGATGCTAATTCTACTATGGCGTCAAACGCAACCCCTAGTTCAAGCTAAGAGCGGGGGTGGGTAGTGGATATGATGGATAGAGAAGCACACGATGATCTCCTCCGACAAATGAAAGCCCAAAAGAAAGCATTTGATGAATGTTTTAAGTGTCTCGAAGCAATGCTTCAACAACTTATGGTAGTTTCCCAACAACAGCATGCAAGGTCCTTGAAAAGGAAACGACTGCTTGTGGAGACCTTGCTCATTACATTTTATTGCACTTTTATACCACTCATTATCTATTTTATTTGAATAAATATATCAGCTAATAATATTTTTTATTTTAATTTATAGGTAATAAAGAATTATTGAATAAAAGCTCAAATGAAGATTATTTCGAGCCCAAAAGATCGTTAATGAAGCCCAAAATGCCTAAATCCAAAGCCCACGACTAAGTTTAGAAGCAAAATCTCAGCACTCATCACTTTTTTAGTTAGTAATTATTAATAAATTGACCTAAAATTGAGAATCAAATCAAATCTGAAAAGAAAAAAAAGTCAAATTCATACTCAGGATGGTCAACCGTAAAGAAAATGCGATATCTCCCAATCTGGAAAGGAGAATTTAACATATTGTATATGAAAATTGCCTATCTCAATGTGACTGAACCATCTAGATTAGCAGATTTTAGAAATTTTATCAGTAGTACCAGGTTATGATAGAAATTCAAATTTAATTGATATATATATTCAATTATTTGAAGACCGAGCTAAATTCTAAGAAACCCAAGAGCATTCAAGAGAAGCCCAAGAGCCCAAGAGTCTTAAAAGGGATTAAATACAAATACAAGAGAAATGAAGGCCACAAAGTCCATCTCTCAATTATTATATTAATGGTGTAAATTATTTTGAGAGATCCTAAGATTTTGAGGGTTATTTGGGGCTTAAGCCAAATCCTATGGTTGTGAGAGTTACTTGGAGGCCAAGAGAAATCTAAGGGTTATGAGAGATTCTTGTTATCTATAAATAGAGGGGTAGAGAGAGGGTTTGGAAGTGTGGAAAATTTTGTAATAATATTTATTTAGAGAGGAGGGTTACTCTTAGTTGAGAAGACATTCTAAAATTATAAATATTATTTGTAATTAATAAAAATAATTTTTCTCCATCATTTAAAATTTCTTTTCTTCTTCTTTATTGATGGAAATGAAGATGAATATTTGCTTTCAAGGGGCCACCCTTATAATGTAAGTTTTTTATTTTCTCTTTTATTTTCTTGCTTTAGAAATTCATGTTTTAGGATTTTATTTTCTCTTTAGTTTTGTATTGGTAGAGTAGATTTATTTCAAATCTTAACTTAGATTTACTTTCATGCTCTTTTATTTTTATAGTTTATTTTTATGCTTTGTAGAATTTATTTTCTTATATTTTTCTTTTGTAGTATATATTTACTTTTATGCTCTTTTAATTTTGTTAGATAGATTTACTTTATGCTCATAGTTTAGATCTTTATTTTTTATTCTTGTTACTATTTTGTAGTTAGTTTTATTTTTATTCCCTTTCTTTTATGCTTTCTAGCCTAGATTCTATTTTCCTATTTTTATTTTCCAAAATGCATAACTAAATCTTGTCTGAATTCTAAAATCATATGAAACTAGTTTGATTTCTTTTATGAATTGTGGATTGCTCTCTTGTGCTCAAATGATCATGCTTAGGATAATCAACTAGAGAAATAGGTGGTAGAAGAAGAATTTGATAATCTATGCTTATTTTGAGTGGTTTGATAGGTTATGCTTATGAATTCTAGAATAACTATCTAGTTGCTTGTTCTTTTCATGAATGGTAATTTTACTTGGATGATAATTTGATAGGCTATTCTTTCCTTAAGTTGTTTGATAGTTTATGCTTAATAAATCTAACGTAAAATATGGTAAAAAATAGTAGTTCATAAATCCTAAATGAAATCAATTAGTGGATTCAATTCAAGATTGCTATTTTTCTCTTGACCTCCTCCATATTTTACTTATTTTTATTTTTCCTCTTTGTAGTTAGTTTTTCTAGTCTTGATTTTGTTCTTTTCTAATTTTCTTTATTTCTCCTCATTGTTATTCTTTATTTTCTTTTATTTGTCCACTTTCTTTCTCCCCTCTTGTTCTAGTTTTCTTTTATTTATAAAAAATTACTCACTCTCCTTATCTCTTGACATTTTCACTCCTAATTGTCTACACACAACTCTAGGATCCAACTTAGAATATTTCCTGCACACCTTCCTCGTGGGATTGACGTTGTAACTATACTACAACTTGATTATGCACTTACAATCTCGACACTATTTCTACAACACATTAATTTTTTGGCGCAGTTGCCGAGGAAGGTGCTTGTAATTAGAATTTTTCTATTTTAGTTTTTTTATTTGTGTGTTTTAGTGTGAAGGAACAACTTTGAAGGAGAAGGTTAAAGATTAGAACGAAGATTTGCTTGAAAAAATAAGTTCTCTTTCCACTATTTTTAATTCCACCCTCTAGTTTGGCTTTTCACATTAGAGACAATTAGGAGCTAATAAAAAAAATTTCTTTTGTCGACCCTAATAAAATCCACCCTCCACTTAAATAACTACTAATAAGATAATAAATTCAAACGAGAGCTCTCCCTCACACATTTATTTGTTTGTTAGTTGATCCTAATTAAAAAAAGAAAAATAGTTTCCTTTTTTCATCCTTTGTAGTTGCTTTTAATTCCTAGGGTTGCATTTCATATAGTTAGTAGGAATTCACCCTAGTGATTTGAGCATATTTGACACACACTTGAAAATACTCTTATGGAAAATATCCCCTAATCAAGATAAGGTGAGGGATTTTATCATCCTTTCCTTAACCCACAAATCACTAATTCCTCACTACACAAACCCAAGTCTTTAAAACTCATTAGACGTTGGCCCTTAAGGACTTCATTAAGGAATAAGAAATGTTTAAGTGAACTGGTTTAAATTTACTTGAATCCGTTGGTGTCTAAGGCAATGTTTAGGGGTTGCGTAAAACGTTCTGCAACGAAAGATGTACTTAATTGGTCTTTGGCCTCCCTCTAGTACCATTCTTACCTGGCTAATTGACTGAGAAAACTTCAATATTTTCACTCAATGAGTTTTTGATTAGGAGCTGGTCGAGTTGAGTCTAGACTTAACCCTAGAATTAATGGTGATTGTTTCAAAGTGGTTGCTTTTGATTTGTTTTAGTTAGATTTTTCTTTTCTTCTCTCATTAATCTTTTAGGTCTTTTAGTTTTCCTCAAAAAAAAGAAGAAAAATATAACTTAACTAACTTTTGTTTTGCTTAGAATTTTTCCTAATTTCCTTTTAGTAAAAATTTTTAAAAAATTTATTTTGGTGTATGCAATTTTGGATTAGGGATAATACCAATCGATTAATCCATGTTGAACTAATTTTTGAATCCAAAGAAATAGAAAATCTTAATCCACCTATTCTTTAAGACATGAGTTATCCCGAAGAAGAGAGTGAGTCAGACTCGAGTTTTGAGGAGATCTTTGGTGATGAAATCAAAATACTAGAGGAGTTTGAATCTGAACTAGTTTTCATAGAGTCAGACATAAGTTTCTCTGATCTTAGCTTTGAAGAAATTTTTGCTGATGAACTTTGATTCCTCAAAAATATAGGACAACCAACTTATAATACCTCAACCATGAATCTTGAGTTTGAGAAATATTTTAAAGAAGAACTGGTTGTGTTAGGACAACATTCCATTCATGTAGAACCTGAGTTCAAATCTAAGACTTGCTTTCTGTTTGATCAACACCAAAAATTAAAAATGTATAACCCACTACATACCTGCCTTCAAATGCTGCAAGAACGATTGAAAACCTTGAATTGCATAGAATTTAAGCACATCATTGAGTATATCATTTTAGACTTCTTTAAAACCGGGTAGAATTTTTAGCAATAAGGTAGGATTTGATATAGAGTATGAGCTTTTCATTTTAATTTTTATTCTACATCTTTATTCTTTTCTCAAAATAATAATAAAAGAATTTATTCTTCTCCTTTGAGAGTTTATTGTTCTTTGAAAAAAAGAAAAATATAGTTAAAAAGAAAAATATAGTTAAAAAGAAAAATATAGTTAAAAAGAAAAATATAGTTAAAAAGAAAAATATAGTTAAAAAGAAAAATATAGTTAAAAAGAAAAATATAGTTAAAAAGAAAAATATAGTTAAAAAGAAAAATATAGTTAAAATTTTTTTGAAAGAAAACGAAAAAGTAAAATTTTCTCTTTATTTTATCATTTTTATTCTTTTTATTTCATATTTTCTTGTCCGAACAAATGTAAGTGCTTTTCTTTAAAAATATAGTTAAAAAGAAAAATTTTCTCTTTGTTTTATCATTTTTATTCTTTTTATTTCATATTTTCTTGTCTTTTCTTTCCTAAAAAAATCTTCACTTGCCTATTTGATAAAGTTAATTAATAATTGGTCTACTTGATAACTTTTAAAATTTTTAATTCTTAGTTAGTTTTACACTTAGCTTAACTTTTATGATAACTCTAAATAAATTTCTTAGGAAATAATTTTCAAGTAGTATGCTTCACTAAAGTCCTAACTTAGACTTTTAATAAAATGAATGAATTTTTTGCATGCTTGGCTTAGAGTGGAAAATAATTTTCAAGTTCTCTTGATCTAAATATTTTTCAACACACACACACACACACACACATACATATACACATAAATATATTTTAAAAAACTAACATTGCAAAAGAAGATTAGAAAAATGGGCACCAATAAAAAAATTCTCTTGAACTCCAAGATGGTTCTATCTTACTAAGCCAAAGTTGACTACGTAATTAAGCTGAAGAGTATTTCTATACTTAAAGACCTAAGTCCAATTGGATAAGGATTCATTGGCCCAAAACTCGTTAAATTGTCACTTAGAAAGCCTGATAAAGTAGAAAAAATCACCAAGGAATAAAGAGTGTAAAAATAAAAATAAATAAAAAAATTTTAACAATTTTTTAATATATATAGTTATATTTGTATATATGTTCTTGAAAAATAAATTGATCAAGAGACTTGAAAATTGTTTGAAACGAAGAGTTAGCATGTTCTTTTAAAACTTTTAATTAAATTTATAAGTTAGACTTGGTTTTGTATAACTCTAATGAAAAGATTTTCTAAGATATTTACTTTGGAGTTATACATAAAAATATTTTCTTAAGTAAAACTAGCTTCAATTAGATTATTTAAATATATCAAGTGAATTAATTATACATTGACATCTTCAAATTGGCAAGTTGACCGAATTTTGTGTGTATACTCACTGCAAACCCTCACGAGACTACAACTCGTCCACTGAGGTAATCTAGGGGTTTAAAGGCTTGTTGTATATGCTAAATACAATGGAGATTCGTGTAAAAGTGAGTTAAGATTTTCTTTCTTTCCTTTTTATTTTCTTTCTTTGCTAGAGGACTAGCAAAATTTAGGTGTGGAGGTATTTGATCTTTATATTTTATTACACTTTTATATCCTCATTATCTATTTTATTTAAACAAATATATCTGCTAATAATATTTTTTATCTTAATTTGTAGGTAATAAAGAATTATGGAATAAAAGCTCAAAAAAAGATTATTTCGAGCCTAAAAGATCTCTAATGAAGCCCAGAATGCCTAAATCTAAAGCTCATGACTAAGTTTAGAAGAAAAATCTCAGCACTCATCACTTTTTTGGTTAGTAATTATTAATAAATTGACTGCAATTGAGAATCAAATCAAATCTGGAAAGGAACAAAGTCAAATTCGTGCTCAGGATGGTCAACCGCAAAGTAAAGACGATATCTCCCAATCCGGAAAGTAAAATTTAACATATTATATATAAAAATCGCCTATATCGATGAGGCAGACCCTCTAGAATAGCAGATTCTAAAACTTTTATCGATAGTAGTAGGTTATGATAGAATTCTGAATTTAATATATATATATATATATATATATATATATATATATATATATATATATATATATATATATATATATATATATATATATATATATATATATATATATATATATAGAGCAAGGCTCCTATGAACTTAAGTTCATAATGAATAGTGGTGCACCAACTTTTCTAACCACTCATCTTGCTTTGGGATCCGTGAAAGATATAAAGCCCACTTTGAGATTTGTGCATCACAAATCTCAAGACAAGATGAGTGGATAAAAAGTTGGTGCACCACTATTCATTATAAACTTAAGTTCATAGGAGCCTTGCTCTATATATATATATATATATATATATATATATATATATATATATATATATATATATATATATATATATATATATATATATATATATATATATATATATATATATATATATATATATATATTCAATTATTTTAAGGCAGAGCTAAATTCTAAGAAGTCCAAGAGTATTCAAGAGAAGTCCAAGAGCCCAAGAATCTTAAATAAATTAAATACAAGAGAAATGAAGCCCATAAAGCCCATCTCTTAACTATTGTATCAATGGTGTAGATTATTTTGGGAGATCTTATGATTGTGAGGGTTAATTGGGGCCTAAGCTAAATCCTATGGTTGTGAGAGTTACTTAGGGGGCCAAGATAAAGCTAAAGATTATGAGAGATTCTTGTTATCTATAAATAGAGGGGTAGAGTGAGGGTTTGAAAGTATGAAAAATTTTATAATAATCCCTATTTTGAGAGGATTGTTACTCTAAATTGAGAAGACCTTATAAAATTATAAACGTTATTTGCAATTAATAAAAATACTTTTTCTCCACCTTTTAAATTTTCTTTTCTTCTTCTTTGCTGATGGAGATGAAGATGAAGATTTGCTTTCAAGGTGCCACCCACTTGCAATGTAAGTTTTTATTTTTCTCTTTTATTTTCTTACTTTAGATATTCATATTTTAGGAGTTTATTTTCTCTTTATATTTGTATTGGTAGAGTAGATTTATTTCATGTCTTATAACTTAGATTTACTTTCATGCTCTTTTATTTTTATTATTTATTTTTATACTTTGTCAAATTTATTTTCTTATATTTTTTGTACTATAGATTTACTTTTTGCTCTTTTAATTTTGTTAGTTAAATTTTCTTTACACTCATAGTTTAGATTTTTATTTTCTTATTCTTGTTGTTATTTTTGTAGTTAGTTTTATTTTTATTCCCTTTCTTTTATGCTTTCTAGCCTAGATTCTATTTTCTTATTTTTATTTTACTAAATGCATAACTAAATCTTGTAGAAATTCTAGAATTGTATAAAACTAGTTTGATTTCTTTTATGATTTATGGATTGCTCTCATTTGCTCAAATGATCATGCTTAGGATAATCAACTAGAGAACAAATTGGTAGAAGAAGAATTTAATAATCTATGCTTTGGTTTGATAGGTTATGCTTATGAATTCTAGAATTACTATCTAGTTGCTTGTTCTTTTCTGAATGGTAATTTTACTTGGATGATAATTTGAAAGATTATGCTTTCCTTAATTGGTATGATAGTCTATGCTTAATAAATCTAAAATAAAATATGATAAAAAGAGAGTAGTTCATATCCTAAATGAAATCAATTAGTAGATTCAATTCTAGATTCCTATCTTTTCTCTTGACTTCCTCCATATTTTACTTGTTTTGATTTTTTCTCTTTGTGGTTAGTTTTTCTAGTCTTGATTTTGTTTTTTCTAGTTTTATTTATTTATCCTCCTTGTTATTCTTTATTTTCTTT
The DNA here is from genome assembly GCA_012295165.1 of Asparagus setaceus. NCBI lineage: Eukaryota > Viridiplantae > Streptophyta > Magnoliopsida > Asparagales > Asparagaceae > Asparagus > Asparagus setaceus. Next base: position 41,582,771 of record CM022707.1, on the reverse strand, counting down.
TATTTGTCCACTCTCTTTCTCCCCTCTTGTTCTAATTTTCTTTTTAGTAAAAAATTCCAAAAAGAATTTATTCTTCTTTCCTTTGAGAGTTTCTTGTTCTTTTGAAAAAAAAGAAAAATTAAAAAAGAAAAGTGTTTTTCTTTTTGCATCCTTTGTAGTTACTTTTAATTCCTAGGGTTGCATTGCATATAGTTTGTTGGAATTCACCCAAGTGATTTCAGCATCTTTATTTAACACACACTTGAAAATACTTTTAAGGGCAATACCCCCTAATCAAGATAAGGTGAGGGATTTCATCGCCCTTTTCTTAGCCCACAAATCCCTAATTCCTCACTACACAAACCCAAGCCCTTTAAAACTCATTAGATGTTGGCCCCTAAGGACTCGAGCTCATTAAGGAATAAGAAATCCTTAAGTGAACTGGTTTAAGTTTACTTGAATCCGTTGGTATCTAAAGTAAAGTTTAGAGATTGCGTAAAGCGCTCCGCAAGGAAAGAGATATTTAATTAGACTTTGGCCTCCCTCTAGTACTATCCTTACCTGCCTAACTGGCCGAGTAAACTTCATTCTTTTCACTCAATGAGTTTTTAATTAGGAGCTGGTTTGGTTGAGTCTAGGCTTAACCCTAAAATTAAGGGTGATTGTTTCAAAGTGATTGCTTTTGATTTATTTTAGTTAGATTTTTCCTTTCTTCTCTCATTAATCTTTTAGGTCTTTTAGTTTTTCTTAAAAAGGAAGAAAAAATAACTTAACTCACTTTTGTTTTGCTTAGAATTTTTCCTAATTTTCTTTTATTTGTCCACTCTCTTTCTCCCCTCTTGTTCTAATTTTCTTTTATTTGTCCACTCTCTTTCTCCCCTCTTGTTCTAATTTTCTTTTTAGTAAAAAATTCCAAAAAGAATTTATTTTGGTGTATGCAAGTTTGAATTAGGGATAATACCAATTAATTAATCGTGTTGCACTAATTTTTAAACCAAAAAATAGCAAATATTAATCCACCCATTCTTTAAGACATGGGTTATCGAAGAAGAGAGTGAGTCGGACAGGAGTTTTGAGGAGATCTTTGGTGATGAAATTAAAATACTAGAAGAGTTTGAATCGAACTAGTTTTCATTGAGTCGGACACAAGTTTCTCGATCTTAGTTTGGAAGAACTTTTCTTGATGAACTTTAGGTTCCTCAAAATATAAGTCAACCAGACTTATCATACCTCAATCATGAATCTTGCGTTTGAGAAAATTTTAAAGAAGAGTTGGTTGTGTTAGGACAACCTTTCATTCATGTGGAACTTGAGTTCAAATCGAGACTTGCTTTCGTTTGATCAACACCAAAATTTATAATGTATAACCCACTACATACCGCCCTTAAATCTTGCAAGAATTATTGAGAACCTCGTAGTGCATAGAATTTAAGTACATAATTGAGTTTATTATTTTAGACTTCTTTAAAATTCAGGGTAGAATTTTCAACAATAAGATAGGATTTGATGTAGAGTATGTGCTTTTCATTTTCAATCTTTTATTTTACATCTTCACTCTTTTTCTCAAAATAATAATAAAAAGAATTTATTTTGGTGTATGCAAGTTTGAATTAGGGATAATACCAATTAATTAATCTGTGTTGCACTAATTTTTAAACCAAAAAATAGCAAATATTAATCCACCCATTCTTTAAGACATGGGTTATCCCGAAGAAGAGAGTGAGTCAGACCCGAGTTTTGAGGAGATCTTTGGTGATGAAATTAAAATACTAGAAGAGTTTGAATCAGAACTAGTTTTCATTGAGTCAGACACAAGTTTCTCTGATCTTAGTTTGGAAGAACTTTTTACTGATGAACTTTAGGTTCCTCAAAAATATAAGTCAACCAGCTTATCATACCTCAATCATGAATCTTGCGTTTGAGAAAATTTTTAAAGAAGAGTTGGTTGTGTTAGGACAACCTTTCATTCATGTGGAACTTGAGTTCAAATCGAGACTTGCTTTGTTTGATCAACACCAAAATTTATAATGTATAACCCACTACATACCGCCCTTAAATCTTGCAAGAATTATTGAGAACCTCGTAGTGCATAGAATTTAAGTACATAATTGAGTTTATTATTTTAGACTTCTTTAAAATTCAGGGTAGAATTTTCAACAATAAGATAGGATTTGATGTAGAGTATGTGCTTTTCATTTTCAATCTTTTATTTTACATCTTCACTCTTTTTCTCAAAAAGGAAGAAAAAATAACTTAACTCACTTTTGTTTTGCTTAGAATTTTTCCTAATTTTCTTTTTAGTAAAAAATTCCAAAAAGAATTTATTTTGGTGTATGCAAGTTTGAATTAGGGATAATACCAATTAATTAATCTGTGTTGCACTAATTTTTAAACCAAAAAATAGCAAATATTAATCCACCCATTCTTTAAGACATGGGTTATCCCGAAGAAGAGAGTGAGTCAGACCCGAGTTTTGAGGAGATCTTTGGTGATGAAATTAAAATACTAGAAGAGTTTGAATCAGAACTAGTTTTCATTGAGTGGACACAAGTTTCTCGATCTTAGTTTGGAAGAACTTTTCTTGATGAACTTTAGGTTCCTCAAAAATATAAGTCAACCAGCTTATCATACCTCAATCATGAATCTTGCGTTTGAGAAAATTTTTAAAGAAGAGCTGGTTGTGTTAGGACAACCTTTCATTCATGTGGAACTTGAGTTCAAATCTGAGACTTGCTTTCTGTTTGATCAACACCAAAAATTTATAATGTATAACCCACTACATACCTGCCCTTAAATCTTGCAAGAATTATTGAGAACCTCGTAGTGCATAGAATTTAAGTACATAATTGAGTTTATTATTTTAGACTTCTTTAAAATTCAGGGTAGAATTTTCAACAATAAGATAGGATTTGATGTAGAGTATGTGCTTTTCATTTTCAATCTTTTATTTTACATCTTCACTCTTTTTCTCAAAATAATAATAAAAAGAATTTATTCTTCTTTCCTTTGAGAGTTTCTTGTTCTTTTGAAAAAAAAGAAAAAAGAGAAAAATTAAAAAAAAGAGAGAAAGCAAAAAGAAAAAAAGAGAAAGAAGAAAAAAGAAAAAATAGTAAAAGAATTTTTTTGAAAGAAAACATAAAAAAGAAAATTTGGCTACATTCTCTCATACCAAATATAATTATAGATTTTATCATTGTTCTAGGTCGATAGAATAAATGTAAGTGCTTCATTTCCTATCTCCTTTACTTTGTGCATCATAGAGTTTGCATTAAGGACAATGTAAAATTTAGGTGTGGGGGTGTGGACTATTCATCTTTTCTCTTTATTTTACCATTTTGTCTTCTTTTTATTTCATATTTTCTTGTCTTTTCTTTCCCTAAAAAATCTTCACTTGCCTATTTGATAAAGTTAATTAATAACTGGTCTACTTGATAAATTTTAAAATTTCTAATTCTTAGTTAGTTTTATACTCAATAACCTTTTATGATAACTCTAAATAAATTTTCTAAGAAATGATTTTCAAAGTAGTATGCTTCACCAAAGTCCTAACTTAGACTTTTAATTAGAGTAATAAATTTTTTGCATGCTTGACTTGGAGTGGAAAATAAATTTTCAAGTTCTCTTGATATATATATATATATATATATATATATATATATATATATATATATATATATATATATATATATATATATATATATATATATATATATATATATATATATATATATATATATATACACACACACACACACACACACACACACACACACACACACACACACACACACACACACACACACACACACATATATTAAAAACACTAACTTTGTAAAAGAAAAGTGCAAAAAGGGGCACCAAAAGAAAACAATTCTCTTGAACTCTAAGGTGGTTCTATCTTACTAACCCTAAGTTGACCTAGTAATTAGGCTCGATGAGTATTTCCATACCTAATGACCTAAGCCCAATTGGGTTGTGGTTCATTGGCCCAAAACTCGTTAAATAGTCATTTAGAATGCTGATAAAGTAGAACAAATCACCAAGGAATAAAGAGTGTAAAAAATAAAAAATAAATCCTAACAATTTATATATATATAGTTATATTTGTATATATATTCTTGAAAAATAAATTGATCAAGAGACTTGAAAATTATTTAAAATGAAGATTTAGCATATTATTTTCAAAACTTTTAATTAAATTTCTAAGTTAGACTTGGTTTTGTATAACTATAATGAAAAGATTTTTAAGAGATTTACTTTGGAGTTATACATAAAAATATTTTCTTAAATAAAAACTAGCTTCAATTAGATTGTTTAAATATATCAAGTGAATTAATTATACATTGACTTTTTCAAATTGGCAAGTTGACCGAATTTTGTGGGTCTATTCACTGCAAACCCTCACGGACTACAACCCGTCCACTAGGGTAACCTAGGGGTTTAAACGCTTATTGTATGCGCCGGATATAACGACGATTCCTGCGAAAGTGAGTTAGGATTTTTCTTTCTTTTCTTTTTATTTTCTTTCTTTGCTGGAGGACTAGCAAAAGTTTAGGTGTGGGGGTATTTGATCATTATATTTTATTACACTTTTACACTCTTAACATCTATTTTATTTGAATAAATATATCTGCTAATAATATTTTTTATCTTAATTCGGAGGTAATAAAGAATTATTGAATAAAACTCAAATAAAGATTATTTGGAGCCCAAAAGATCTCTAATGAAGCACAGAATGCCTAAATCCAAAGCTCACGACTAAGTTTAGAAGTAAAATCTCAGCACTTATCACTTTCTTGGTTAGTAATTATTAATAAATTGACCTATAATTGAGAATCAAATCAAATCTGGAAAAAAACAAAGTCAAATTCATGTTCAGGATGGTCAACCGCAAAGAAAAGGCGATATCTCTCAATCCGAAACGCAATATTTAACATATTATATATGAAAATCGCACATCTAGATGAGACGGATCCATCAGTTGTTAAATTCCAAAAAATTATTAGTAGTAGCAGGTTATGATAGAAATTTAAATTATATATATATATATATATATATATATATATATATATATATATATATATATATATATATATATATATAATTATTTGAAGGCGAGCTAAATTCTAAGAAGCCCAAGAGCATTCAAGAGAAGCCCAAGAGCCCAAAAGTTTTAAATGAATTAATTACAAGAGAAATGAAGCCCACAAAGTCCATCTCTCAACTATTGTATCAATGTTGCAAATTATTTTGAGAGATCTTTTGGTTTTGAGGGTTACTTGGGGCCTAAACAAATCTTATAGTTGTGAGAGTTCCTTCGGGGCCAAGATAACTCTAAAGGTTATGAGAGATTTTTATTATCTATAATTAGAGGGGTAGAGGGAGGGTTTGAAAGTGTGAAAAATTTTGTAATAATCTCCATTTGGATAGGATGGCTACTCTTAATTGATAAGATCTTCCAAAATTATAAATATTATTTGTAATTAATAAAAATATTTTTCTCCACCTTAAATTTTTTTTCTTCTTTGTTGATAGAAATAAAGATGAAGATTTACTTTAGAAATTCATATTTTAGGACTTTATTTTCTCTTTATTTTTGTATTGGTAGAGTAGATTTATTTCATATCTTAGCTTAGGTTTATTTTCATGCTCTTTTATTTTTATAGTTTATTTTTATGCTTTGTAGAATTTATTTTCTTATATTTTTCTTTTGTAGTATAGATTTACTTTTATGCTCTTTTAGTTTTGTTAGTTAGATTTCCTTTATGCTAATTTAGATCTTCATTATCTTATTCTTGTTGTTATTTTTGTAGTTAGTTTTATTTTTATTCCCTTTCTCTTATGCTTTCTAGCCTAGATTTTTTTTTTGTTTTTATTTTCCAAAATGCATAACTGAATCTTGTACAATTCTAGAATTGTATGAAACTAGTTTTATTTTTTTTATAATTTGTGGATTGCTCTCTTGTGCTCAAATGATCATGCTTAGGATAATCAACTAGAGAATTAGTTGGAAGAAGAAGAATTTGATAATCTATGCTTATCTTGAGTCATTTGATAGGTTATGCTTATGAATTCTAGAATTACTCTCTAGTTGCTTGTTCTTTTATGAATAGTAATTTTACTTGGATGATAATTTGATAGGTTATGCTTTTCTTAAGTGGTTTGATAGTCTATGCTTAATAAATCTGAAGTAGAATATGATAAAAAAAAGAGAGTAGTTCATAAATTCTAAATGAAATCAATTAGTGGATTCAATTCTAGATTCCTATATTTTCTCTTGACTTCCTCCATATTTTACTTATTTTGATTTTTCCTCTTTGTGGTTAGTTTTCTACTATTGATTTTTTCTTTTCTAGTTTTCTTTATTTCTCCTCCTTGTTATTTGTTATTTCTTTTTATCTGTCCACTCTCTTTCTCCCCTCTTGTTTTAGCTTTCTTTTATTTATAAGGTTTTTTCATGAAAACCACCTTTAAAATAGGGTGTCTTTGTAGGAACCACCTTTATGTTTCAATTAATATAGAAACCACCTTAAAACAACAAAATGGTTTCAATCAACTAACAACCAAAGCTCGGTTTTAGGGGGAAATTATCTAAAATGCCATAAATGCCCTCACTAAAAATATTTTAGGTTGTCGAGGGCGTGGCAGCGGCAGAGGAGGAGGCGGGTGCGGAGGGGATCGGAGGAGCCTAGAGAGAGGAAGCTACGATGATGTCGAGCTACAGCGAAGAAAGACGAGGAAGATGATGATGATGATGATGGAATGTCTTGATCGTTGCTGGAGGAGTAAGTTAGGGTTAGGGCTAGGGCTTTGGTTTGAGATTGGAGTTGGGTTTTGGAGGTGGTGATGAGATTGAGGAGAGAGTGAAGGTTGGGTTCGTTAGAGGAGGAGATGGGCTCATTGGAACTGGGGAGGGAATGGAGAGAAGAAGAGAGAAGAGGTCGGAGGAGGAGAGGGAGTTGGGTTTTGGTGGGGAGAAGAAAATTAAGATTTTAAGTGAGGGCATTTATGGCATTTCAGTTAATTTTTCCCCTAAAACCAATATTTGGTGGTTGATTGAAACCATTTTGTTGTTTTAAGGTGGTTTCTATATTAATTGAAACATAAAGGTGGTTCCCATAAAGACATCCTATTTTAAAGGTCGTTTTTATGAAAAAACCCTATTTATAAATTTTTGATGCTGGGAATCACACAGTCACTTAGTTATGAATTAAGGAGATTAGGTTCCGCTAACTTCTCCGAATATCCGGCTCTATGATGAGCTGTTCTCCCCGCTACACATGCAAAAGCTCGTAAGAGGGCGGGGTTGGTTCCTTGGTGTTTTCTCTGACGATCAAGTCAGCGAGGCGCTCTTAGTGGGGAAATAAATAGAACTATAGAAGTTCTTAAGTACAGTGAACTAGAAAAAAGTGGCTTGGAAATTGCTTACCATCGTATTGAGAATAGTTTCGCGATTTATAGCAGTAGTGGAGGGGTGATTTGGTCATTTTGGCCGGGTATGGGCAGGTGGCTGAGTCAGCATTAACTTTATAAGTATCGGCTGCTAGGTGGATAAGGTCACTTTGTTGTTTAATGAGATATGACAGGGGGTGTATGGCGCCAGCATGGTCCGATGTATCTTAAAGACTTTCGGGGGTGGAGTAATGATGATACTGATCATGCATTTAATGTGATAGTAATGTCCCGTTAGCAGGGAGCTTGAGATAATTGTCGTCTTTCTACTCACCTGGCTGAGTGTCGAGAAGTATAGCCTTTTGAGTCATCTTTCGCGAGAATTCGGCCAAGGAGATGGTCGAGTGGGCCGCTCGTTGAGTCGGCCTACCAAGAAGGTCGACATGTACCAGTTTTTGAGCCGACTTTTGCTAGAAGTTGGCCAAGGAGATGGTCGGGTGGGCCACTCGTTGAGTCGGCTTACCAAGAAGGTCGACATGTACCGCCTTTTGAGCCGGCTTTGCGAGATGTCGACCCGTCGAGTCGGCCATGCTGGAGATTTTGACCATCTCGAGGTGTCGAATTGGTTTGATTACGTGTTTAATGCGGGATACTTGTCTGCTACTGATTGGAGATTAATACTTAGTAATTGAAGCACCATAACATAAATAATCATCCACTCTCCTTATCTCTCCACATTTTCACTCCTAATTGTCTACACACAACTCTAGGATCCAACTTAAAATATTTCCTACATACTTTCCTCGTGGGATCGATATTGTAACTATACTATAACTTGATTGTGCACTTGCAATCTCGACACTATTTCTACAACACATCAGACCTCTTTCGAGAAAGAGCAGTCGCATCATGATGACACAAACTCCGTCCACTCAGGATTGGAGGTGTCAGATCCACCTAAAGTGAGTAATGAGGCGAAGGCCCTTGAAGATCTCCAGAACCAGCTCAACGCTCTCACAGAATGGACAGAGCTGAAGAAGGTCGGAATTACCCAACCATACCCAATTGAGAGGGATTCAGTTCCCTACCCAATAAAGTTCAAGCCGCCAACATTATATATGTTTGATGGCAACGGATCAACTAATCAACACATTTACTATTTCCATCAACAAACGGGGAATGTGGTAGGAAATGATGTCATCAAGGCAAGGTTGTTCATTGGCACCCTTAAGCGGGTAGCCTTTGATTAGTTCCAAAATTTGGCAGAAGGATCAATCAAATTCTAGGCTAATTTTGAGTCTCAAATCCTCTCCCTGTTCCATGAGGAACAGTCGGATGTCACAATGGCAAAGCTTGTCTTCGAGAAGCAGGGGCGCTGACTCGGTTAGAGACTATATCGAGTGCTATCGCAATTTAAGTTTGCGGTGCTGAGATATGCCGCTCCCAATATTACACAATTTCGTGAGCCGCATAGAAGCTCACATGGGTGTTGTTAAGACAAACTCATAGAAAGGCTTGATGGAGCAAGCGAAAATCACAAAAAAATTTGCCGAATGCTTCAATAAGTTAGATCCCCGTATCAACAATAAAGGGGGTAAGAACAATCAGGGATAGTCATCCCAATCAAAAGCTAAGGAAATATTTGCTATTGAGGTCAAGAAACCCGACAGTCAAAAGAAAGAGTCACAGAAAAGTAATCAACGGAGCTACTCTTTCAAAGATGAACATAATGTCGCCATCTTTCATGTCCTCAACAAGCAATTGGTTGAAGCTTTCTGAGGCTCGACGCCCTGAAGAGGTTGGGAAGACTGATGATCCCAACTACTGCCTATATCATAGAATGCTAGGGCATCCGATGAAGAATTGTTATATCCTCAAGGATAAAATTATAGATGTTCGTCAACGCAAGGATCCTCAAACTCCGACCTGAGCAAAAGAAGGTCACTACTAACATGGTGACCCTTCAATTTAGTTCTACGTCAGAGACTCAGGCTCAGAATGGAGTCATTCCTATTCCCGCTACAAGAATGAAATTGGTCAACCATGACCAACAAGGTCGACAGTGCCTAGGTTTTGTCCCTCTTACGATGGCAAAAGGTGAGATGATGTGGGTCCATCCCAATCTCTTTCAAGATGAGTATTGGGCATCTTCCAAGCCAACAGCTCATGCTAAAGCTAAACGTAAGATAAGATCATACAACGCCATCTCTGCAATCATAGGTGAGGAATCTTTGCAAGTATCCTCATTTACAGATTTAGAAGAGAAGAAGCTTGCCATGGTGGTTCAGCCTGATCAGAACCCTCTTTCAGGGACAAGATTTGGTAATGGTTATTTGAAGAACTACGATCAACGAGGGCCTTCCAAGCAACCTGAACTTGCCAAGCAAAAGGAAATGAGATTCGACAAGGCATTGCATTCGCCATCTGCCAGACTCAAAGTTCCATTCCAGTACGATATATTGGCTCAATTAGCCAATATCCTGGCTCGTAACACATTACATGAACTTTTGTGTTTGTCTAAGGATACGAGAGTGGCTTTGAGGGAGGCATTGATGGACAATAAAGTGTTCCTTGCTTGCGTACCCGAGTCTCTACACACTGATGATCAAAGGTAATGTTGCCAATGACATCAGCATGAGACTTGCATTACCTTTACCCCTGATGACATGCTTATCAAGGACAACCATGACAATCGACCCCTCTATTACACTGGGTATGTCGAACCAACAAAGGTGGAGCAAATTCATATCGACCCAGGGTCCACTTTAAGCATCATTCTGCAAAGACTCCTTAACCTTTTGGGTATTTCTCTTTATAAGCTCTAAAAGATGACTGCTACTATCTTTAGATTCAATTCCCCTAGTAGCCTGTCACTCGAAAAAATTAGACTTAAATGTCAGATCGGCGATCTGAAGATGGAGATGACATGCTACGTCATTGACGTAGAGACACCCTATAACCTGCTCCTGGGATGACCTTGGATCCATGCTAACACGATTGTCCCATTGATTCTCTATCAATGCTTTAAGTTTGTCGATGAATAGGAGGTTCTCAAGAGGGTTTTTGCTGAAAAGCACCCCTTTAAAGGAGTGGAAAATTATTTCATTGATTCCCTCCTGTATGACAAGAAGCATATCATTGAGGTTGCTATCCTCGAGGATCATAATAGTGATGACGAGGTCGATAATGAACCTGATCTGAATGAGGATCCTATTTTGGAAATGGAGCCTCTTGTAATTACTTTGGAGGATTCATGTACAGACCAGTTAGTCGAAAATCGGGGCGATTGGGTTTTTAATGATTACATAGAGTTTGCTTATAACCCTTTTTTAGGCTCTGAGTATAAAAACTCAGAAGCTGATGATTTGTTGTCTAGGATAGCCTTAGGATCAACCTTGCACGTACCCATAAAGGAGTCCTACTTGACTCATCATTAGCTAGGCAGCTCAAAAGATGCCATGTTTACAGTTCCCGTTTGAAAGAACATCCATGATCCGATCATCTTCGGGAAAGTCGAACCACGACCACATCCACAGTCTCAGGTGATGAAGTTGAAGATACACCTAAATTCTCATGGTACAGTCAACAATCCGATCATATAATGATGAAGATGGATTATAACTTTATGTTAAAATCAGATCTGAATTTTGGTCGAGGACCACGAGTTCCAATAATCCCCTCTGCATCAAAAGGGGAAAGCATCAATCGAGTGAAGCATAGAGTCAGTTATATTTCTCTAGAAGCTGACTCACAAAATGGACCGACATTTGAAGATTTCCCAAGCTATTCTTTAGATATATCTGATTGGGATTTCGATGTCAGCATTGGCGACATGTTTGGAGAATTCACGGTCAACATGGTTTCATATAGCCTAACTATGAAACTCGATGAATCAGAGGTATTTGAGGACCCTGAGAATGATCCCTGGGCAAAACACCTTGAGACGTAGTGGGAATCGCGCTTCAAACCCAGTGAGCCGTCCACTGAGGATAAGGCGGTCCAGGTCAATATAGGCGATGAAGTCAACCCCAGGCCCATCTTCATCAGTGAGAACTTATCGCCCATTGAAAAAGAAGAACTTATATCTCTCATTTAAGACTATGTCAACATCTTCACCTAGAGTTATGAAGACAGGGCTGGGTTGGATCTAGATGTGGCTATGCACAGCCTCAATATTGACCCTAGCTTTAAGCCAGTCAAGCAACATCAATGACGATTCCATCCTGAGTTGATAGAGCAAATTGAGATAGAAATCCACAAACTAATCGAATGTGGATTCATCCATTGAAAACAACATCCAGATTGTTTGGCCAATATCATTGTAGTAATGAAAAAGAACGGCATAATCCGGATTTGCATTGACTTTAGAGATCTTAATCTTTCTTGTCTGAAAGATGAGTTTCCTCTCCCTATCACTGATGTCATGGTTGACAATACGTGTGGGTTTGAAAGGATGTCATTTATGGATGGCTTTTCCGAATACAACTAAATCAAAATGCATCCGGATCATCAGAAGCATACAGCCTATAAGACACCCTTAGGAGTATACTGTTATACAATAATGCCCTTTGATCTAAAAAATGCTGGAGACACCTACCAATGTGCGATGAACACAATCTTTCATGAGCATTTGTGCAAGATAGTAGAATGCTACGTTAATGACCTTGCGATCAAAAGTCATTGCATGGAAGATCATCTCAACGATTTGAGAACAGTGTTTGAAATTATGTGAAAACACCAACTGAAGATGAATCCGACCAAGTTTTTCCTAAGGATATCATTAGGAAAATTCCTCAAGTTCATTGTCACATCCAAATACATGACAATCTAGAGGACGTGAAATTCATCCAAGAAATGCAACCTCCAAGAAACCTTAAAGAACTCTGAAGTTTGTACGGATGTCTAGCATACATCCGTAGGTTTCTAGCCAATTTGTCTAGAAACTGCCAACCATTCTAAACTTTGGCGAAGAAGGATGTTTCATTCATCTGAGATGATGCCTGTCAAAAAGCTTTTGATGAGATCAAAGAATATCTCACGAAGCTACCCATCCTAGTCGCACCAATATCGGGTAAACCATTCTTGATCTACATCATGGCTATGGACCATTCCCTTAGAGAGCTCCTCACTCAGAAAAATAATGATGGGTATGAACAAGCCATTTACTATGATTGATGCCGAACATTATTACAATCCGGTTGAAAAAGAGTGTTTAGCTCTGGTTTTCGGGGTCTAGAAGATGCAACATTATCTAACTGGCCAATTCATGTATGTCATTTTGAGAGTCAATCCTTTATGGATGCTCATGACAAAGCTTGGATCCTTAATTCCAGGCTCGCAAAATGGACAATCTTGCTTTCTCAGTATGATATGACATTCATACCTCAAAAAGCAGTCAAAGGTCAAGCAATAACTGACTTCCTTGCGGATCATCCTATCCCCGAGTCTTCCAAACTCTATGAAGACATCCCAGATGAGATGTTTGAATCAAACGTTACCTTAGATCATCAAGTATAGTAACTTTATTTTGACGGCGCATCACGTCGTAGTCACATCGTAGGAGTGGGGGTAGTGCTTATTGATCCCCATGGTCACGTCCTTCCTCAAGCTTATTCATTATCTGAACCATGCTCTAACAATATGGTCGAGTACAATACCCTCATAATTGGCTAACAACTCACCCAAGACATGGGTGCGAAGTATCTTGAAGCACATGTCAATTCTAAGTTAATCGTCAATCAGATAAAAGCGGAATATAAAGTCCGACATGCTGATCTCTTACCCTACCATGAAGCAGCGTTGAAGCTTGCTCCTTCTTTTGAAGGGTTCTACATAAATTATGTAGCCTGCCTCGAGAATATCTATGCTGATGCCCTAGTTTCAGTAACAACTACGTTAGCCTTAACTTCCAAATCTACCAAATGGATTATGATAGCTAGCCACTAGTTATATTATCCCAAATAGATTCTGGAAGCTAACGAGGTGCGCGCTATGCCGGGGGTTTCGAGCCTAACTATTGGCATTATCCAATCGTCAACTATGTCTTGCATGGTATATTACCGGATGATCCGAAGTAAGCAATCTCCATCCAATGGAGAGCCTCCCGTTTCTTCTATGATGCTGCCACACAAACACTGTATTGCAGATTGTTCGATGGCATATTGCTTAGATGCTTGTCATTGAGTGAAGCCCAAGAGGTGCTCAAAGAAGCTCATAATAGTACATGTAGAGCTCACCAACTCGGCCTAAACTCCAGGACCGACTTCATCGTCTAGGCTATTATTGGCCAACAATGATTACTGATGCAGTTGCCTACACCAAGGGATGCCGCGCATGCCAACTCCATGCAGACTAATGCCGCACATGCCAATTCCATGCAGACTTCTTACATCAACCCCCAGAGGAATTACATCCAACAGTGGCTTCATGTCCATTCGAGATGTGGGGAATGGATGTCATCGGGCCAATTAGCCTGCCATTTGCTAAAGGCCATTGATTCATTTTGACTATCACCGATTACTTCTGCAAATGGGCCAAAGCCATCCCATTCAAAGAAGTCAAGACTTCTAACTTGGTTAAATTCTTAAAACACCATGTCATTTATCGATTCGGCATCCCTCGAAGGATAGTCCATGATAACAATCCGCAATTTATCAGTCGACCATTTTTCAAGTTCTGTGACAAGTTTTGAATCTAAGATATGGCTTCTACACCATCTAACCCGGCTTCTAATGGTCTGGTTGAATCCTTTAACAAGACTATTATTAAGTTTCTACAGAAGTTCATCTCTTTCAACAAGCATGATTGGGATGAGAAACTCGGAGAATACCTTTGGGTCTATCGAATAACGGTTCGTACTCCCACAGGCTCTACACCCTTTTTCTTAGTATATGGATGTGATACTGTGATACCATTGGAAATACAAATTCCATTGTTGAGAACTGCTATCACAAAGAAGATGATGATAGAACAACATCATCAAAGGCATCTCCAAGAATTAGAGGCGCTGGATTAGTTGAGACTTAAAGCTCAACAACAGATCAAGATGTATCAATCTCAAATCTCAAGAGTCTTCAATAGAAGAGTCAAACAATGATCCTTTAAAGAATGAGATTTGGTCTTAGCCGTTAGTCGACCGATGGTCATGATGCACAAGACTAAAGGTAAATTCAAACCTAAGTGGGAAGGCCCATTTATAGTAGAGATGGTCTACTCAAATGGAGTATATCGCCTAATTGATCCAAATGACAATAGGCTTATGACGCCAATCAATGGGAAATTTCTTAAGAAATATTACTCTTGAATTGAGCCTTTTCCATCTCCCTATGGAGAACTTAGTCATGTTTAAGTTTTCAACTCTGACCATGAGAATGACATCTTAGCCCAAATTATCAACAATTCAATTATCAACAAAATCCCCCAACGACTTATTAAGTTAACATTATACCTCTGTAACCCTGAAAATCCCTTGTAGTCATCATGTTAACATTACACCTATGAACGCTTCGTATTCCAACCTGACTGGTTAACATTACACCTCTGTCAGTCTCTTGTCCAAAATTGATAAGTTAACACTATACTTCTATCAATTTTTAGTAATAAGTTAACACTACACTTTTAAATGGTAGTTGTCCCTTAGACTCCCTAGAACAAAACTGGTTAACATTGCTGGTTATTCCATTTGATACGTTAACATCACACCCCTGTCAAATTATCACAGTACTGTTATGTTAATACTACATCTCTGAACAGTACTAGTTCTTCAAACTTGATATGTTAACACTACACCTCTATTAGTGTAACTTCATCGACCGGTTAACATTACACTTCGGTTGACTCCTCTCCTCATTTAGGCAAGTTAGTTTCCATAACTCCGTCATTTTCCCTACAGAGTCATTCACGATTCTAAATTTTATACGATATGTTACCATTACAACTCTATCATTTAAATCCAAAAATAAAAGTTCTTTATTATCAAGAGAGAACTAAGTCATTACAAAAGTGAATGACATGACATGCAAATAAGCCAAGATAATTGGTGGTACAAGAACCTAATACGTTCGATGCACTGAGTCATTCCCGTCTCGTGTGCGTCGACGATGCCCTTCAAGGCCTTCTCGTTTAAAGCCTCTAGTTCAGCTAGAGTTGTCTGAGCTTCCACGACCTCCAACCGAGCCATTCCATCTTCAAGTGTTCTGCCCTATGGGTATGCTCAGTGGCCAATTCAGAAGATTTAGCCTCAATCTCTTATTTTTTGCTTTTGAGCCGCTTCCAACTTAGCTTGCGCTTCGGCAATAAAAGCCTTAGCTCCATTAATGGTGGCTTCCCTCTCAAAGATGACGCTGGTGATCTCTGTATTTTCACCATCAATCTCAGTAAGATGGGTGGTTAGTTCTTGAAGCCATAAAGTGACTTCCTCCACCTCTTTGCAGGCAGCCTCTTCGAGCTTACGATATTTTGCCATAAGGCGATGGAACTCAGCTATGCAACAGTGATGATGTCGGCCTCACGAAGATGTTGCAACTCAAAAAAATAGAGTTCAGCTTGGTTAATCATCTCCTTATAAGGCTCGACATGCTCAGCTCCAGCAACTCACGCAAGGAGGTCGAGCTGACTCCGTAATAATTGCTTAGTGCAAGAGGATAAGCCTTTCCCAGCAGTCAGAGTACTTTCAATACTTTGGTTGAATAGTTTTATCAAACTTTCAACCAGAATTTGAATCTCTGATTCGGCTGAATCCTCAGATCTGGAGAAGAAGGATCTCCTGCCGGCCCCGACGGTCCTACTTCAATCGCCACAATTAGAGACTTGATTATCAAAGGCAACTCAGTTGACGCCACCCTTAGTTTTTCTCCACCCAACATAAAATACAAAGTGAGTGAAGCCAAACACTTGAAATGTCCATGGAATTGGAGGAAGCAAGAGCTGTTATGACCAAAGGCTCAGAGTGTTGTGTGACCAACGTCTCTATTGTGGGTTCACCCAAAGGCTTAGAGCACCGTGTGACCAACACTGTCGTGGTGGGTTCAACCGCAGGCTCGATATGCATAACCACAGGCTTGATATGTGTAACTGTAGGCTCGATATCAACATGAGCAACTTCGATCCATGATCTGATCGGTCTTTCTGTCGATGCTGTAGGTTCACTTTCAATCTGAGGTTTAGCCCTTAAAGGCATACCCATCTCATCTCTTCAAGGTAGAGGAGAAATTAGCACATCTTCTTCAGACTTGGACGACTCTACAACAGAAACTAAGCGGCTAGTGATCAAAGATTTAGCCATGGAAGAAGGCGTAGTAGTGCGGCGCAGTAGTGAAACGCTGACATCAGTCTCTACCTCAGTGTCTGCATTATGAGGGAGGTAAGATGTTAGCTATCAAGTTGGAATAACCGCATTATCCCTTTGAATGAAAGACGTACTTGAGATGTAGAAAGATCCGCCTATATCACTTCTTAGAACAGACTCTTCAGGCTCGGTGAAGTAAGCATCTATCTCATAATCGACTTGTTCTTCCTCTTCTTCTCCAAATCTACCCAATCAATGTGCGTGGGGCTCTTATCTACAAACAACAAGCGTACACTATCAAGATGCAAATATATTGAGTCAGGATAAAGGTGAAAATGAGTCTTACCTGAAGCAGCCGCAGGTTCAGCTACCGGCTTATGTGCTGAAGCTACATGTGACTTTTCTTTAGCTCTCTAAGGATCCTCTACTACAATGGATTTCTCCTTCAGAGGTAATTCCAAGCGTCGTTGTTTGGGCAGCTCTTGCAGGAGTCGGACTCGTCGTGGCCTCTTCCAATAAGTCCCTTTACCTGCTGCTTCTTGACAGGCCATCGGTTCTGTCAGCTCCTGAATACTAATGCCGATAGGCCTTCATGGCGGTGACTTGTTAGTGAAGGCACTCGAGTTATCTTCATCTCCATCCGATCCGGCTTTTGCCAAATATTCTGAGTATAGGTGCTCGACTTTGGATCCTCTCTTAGAAGCTTCTTTATACTTCTTGATGATCCATTTCACTCCAATCTTATTCACTAGGAAGTTTGGATTTGGAGCGTTCACCGTACTGTTCCACTTACAAAATTCTTACGTCATATAATAGTTAGGAACATTGTAAGCCAAAGTAAACGTGGTGCCGGTGCCTCTAGCAATAAAATTGTACCAAACTCGGGCTCCATCAACAAGGCTCCCAGAGCGCAACAGCCTGGTGTTTGGATTACCAATAAAAAATTGGTCATATCCAAATTACCGTGCAAAATGGCAGTGTAAATAAGGTTCGATATAATATTCGGTCCCATTTAACCGAGCAACGGGGTGACCCGGTCTGATGTTAACCAGCCAGTTAAAGTAACCACTGCTTAGGCAAGTGACCCCTCCGAGCCAAGACCGTATAGACGGTAATGATCTTTGTTCCGCACAATTCGGCAGATCCCCACAACACACTTAACCATCCACTTTGAAGACTCATATCACTGTAGCAATGTGATTCCTTCTACGTGTCTGGTGGCGGCGGACATAAGTGAAGAGCAATGGAGCGTATACTACACCATCAAATAAGTATACGGTAACTCCACCCTAGGATTCAGGACTTCTTCCCTCAGACAGCCACCCTGCTGATTCAAATATTATGTTGCCAACCCCCTCAATCCATGGTGGATGTAGCTGATCATGGCCGGGAGCAAAGCCAGATTGTACCCATGAGCAATCAAGATTGCAGGGCATAATACCTTGATGGAATGTAATCTATCGGACAAGAGGGCACTGCACATCCTTTTAACCAGATCGAAAGGAACCCCGCGGGCAGAGCCTGAGTAGAGATAGGCTCTTCAGCTTGATGGTGGAAGCTTTTGAATGTGTCCCCTGCATGGAATCCACACTCGTCCGATGCGGTAGTATGATGCACGGGATCATGCTTGAAAATTCTCTTTTCTACTTCAAGACCGGTACTGGGAGGAATAGGTTTCACGTTCCCCTTCTTGCCCACATTTTTGAACAGATATTCAGCCCAAGTCACGTGAGCAACGTGAGGGCCGTGAGCAGTATTGGCGACCGTTTGGTGGCAGATGTGGAAGTGACACACCAATTCCTGGAAGGTTTCACCAACATGAGCATAGTGGGCCATACTCTTTAACTCCTCATTGGAAGGAAAGAATTCCTCGTGCGGTCGCTCTCCCATCGACAAATGAGATACCTCAAATATCTCATGTAGAGGTATTCCAATCTCTCCCATCAGAGTGAAGAAAGTGTTGCTATCAACATTATACAGCTAGAGAATGTTGTATAATGTCGGTGCGCAGATCTCAACGCCGTATTGAGAAGCTCTCACCGTAGAGTAAAGCCCCAACTCCATCAGTCTTTCTCCAAAGGTGGTTAGGGCAAAATTGATGTGTTGTAAAAATAGTGTCAAGTTGCAAGTGCACAACCAAGTTATAATATAGTACAATGTCAATCTCACGGGGAAGATGTGTGTTTGGAAAATCCTAAACTTGATCCTAGAAGTGTGTGTGGACAAAGCGGAGTGGAAGTGTAGAGATATAGAGAGTGTGTGATTATTTACAAATAAAAAAAACTAGAATAAGAGGGGTGAAAGAAATGGAACAAGTAAAAGAAAACAAAGAATAAACAAGGAGGAGAAATAAAGAAAATAGAAAAGAAAGAAATCAAGAAGAGAAAAATAATCAAAAGAGAAAAAT
Organism: Asparagus setaceus; assembly: GCA_012295165.1. Taxonomy (NCBI): domain Eukaryota; kingdom Viridiplantae; phylum Streptophyta; class Magnoliopsida; order Asparagales; family Asparagaceae; genus Asparagus; species Asparagus setaceus. Next base: position 41,563,707 of record CM022707.1, on the reverse strand, counting down.
TAAAATAAGTAAAAGATGGAGGAAATCAAGTGGAGAAGATAGAAATCTAGAATTGAATCAACTAGTTAATTTTATTTAGGATTTATGAACCACTCTCTTTTAGTCATATTTTACTTTAGATTACTAAGCATCAACTATCAAACCACTTAATAAAAGTATAATCTATCAAATTATCATCCAAACAAAATTCTCATTCATGAAAAGAACAAGCAACTAGATAGTAATGCTAGAATTCATAAGTATAACCTATCAAACCACTCAAGATAAGCATAATTGTTAAATTCTTTTTCTACCAATTAGTTCTCTAGTTGATTATTCTAAGCATGAATATTTTGAGCACAAAGAGAGCAATCCATAATTTATAAAAATATCAAACTAGTTTCATACAATTCTAGAATTTCCATAAGATACTCATTTTATAAAATACAAATAAGGAAATAAAATCTAGACTGTAAAGCATAAAAGAAAGAGATCTAAATTACAAGAAAAATAAAAACTAACTACAAAAGTAAGAACAAGAATAAGAAAATAAAGATCTAAACTATGAGCATAAAGTAAATCTAACTAACAAAAATAAAAGAGCATGAAAGTAAATCTACACTACAAGGCATGAAATAAAATCTAATCTACCAACATAAAAATAAAAAATAAAATCCTAAAACAAGAATTTCTAAAACAAGAAAAAAAAGAGAAAAATAAAACTTATATTGTAAGGGTTTGCTCCTTGAAAGTAAATCTTCATCAACAAAGAAGAAGAAAAGAAAATTTAAAAGAGAAATTTTTATATTTATTACAGACTTAAAAAGTTTATAAATTAAAAAACCTAATTAAAGGCCCTCCTCTCCAAAAAAGAATTTATAAAATTTTTCACACTCCAACCCCTCACTCTCTACCCCTATTTATAGTCTACATCAATCAACAAGAGCCTTTGGATTAGCCTTGGACTCCACAAAATAAATCTCAGCCGTTCACTATTTCTGTTATGAACCAATCGGTTAGCCAATCGCTTGGTTGACTAATTAGCCAATCGGTTGGTGAACTGATTGGTTCTTAACAGAATTGATTTCTTAGTTGACTTGTTGACTCGATTTTTCTTGATTCCTTAGGCTTTTGTGGGCCTCCTCTTGGCTTGATATTGAGCTTCAATAGCTAGTAAAAAAAATGAGAGGATTTGGTTCTTTTGGGCTCTTATTCAATAATTCTTCATCTCCTGTAAATTAAGAGAAAAACACATTACTAGTGATATATTTATTTAAATAAAGTAGATAATGAGGGTATAAAAGTGTCATAAAATGTGATGATCAGAAATCAATCAACTGAGTCCAGCACTTTAAATCAGTTGATCGAATACATCCAGGGAATTTTGCAACCTCCTTTGGATACTGCCCGTTAATGTTAACAAATGGTTGTCGAACACATTTGGAATCACAGGGAGTTCATTAGCAGGGGCGTTCCCTTTAATAGAACCAGAACAGAGACCCATGATGCCAGGCCAAAGTGCCCCTCCTTTCATATAAAAAACTGCCTTCATGCTTCAAGCATCCCACCATCACACTGTCCTCCTTTCTAACGATTGAGAATTGCATCACATGAGGGACCGCAAGATGCTGCAGGAACATGAACGATACATGTCGTTCCATCACTGGCAAATAAAAGCGTCGATCTCCCTGGGCTTAGTACCAGCATTCCCTCTCCTGGTTGAAAACGACAGTACCCCGTGAGTTGCTATCACCAGATAGAAACTATGGTTTTCCTGATTGGTCACTTTTGGGGATAGAGAACTCGACATCCCTGATAAGTTATCTTAGGGTGGTAGCACTCTTGTGGCGAATTGCATCAATTCATTCTTCACCACTTTCCTCAAAGAATAGAGGAATAGGTCCCCTAAAAACATGCAATGTCAAAGAATCCGGAGTTCCATTATGCCCAAAGTGGTCATGATTGCTAACGGGCATTTTTTGCAGAGGAACTACACAAAAAAAAGAAAATGAGTTAGAAATTTGTTGAAAGACTCAGTTTCAAAATCGATTAAGTGTTGCGCTCATAGACGGAATTCACGGACAAGACTTTCTTGAGCGAAGCATGCCCCAACAAAAGCGAACCTCAACAGAGTGGCGAGACTCACTTAAAAGCCAAGGTGAGCTGATATAACGAACTTCCCTTAGATGAAGTTCACCTAGAAGCCTAATAGGCTAAAACTGTGAACTCCGCCCAAAGAGCAAAGTTCGCCATGTGAAGCGCCATTGATGGCGACTATCAAAGCTCTGCCATCGCCGGTGAAGCCAAATGTTAAGACCTAATACAGTCGCTAAAGCCTCGCTATTGATGTTGAAACCAACCCAAGCACTTTGAAGCAATGTTCGAGCCAAATAGGGGCCATGTTAACAAGCAAAAAGCCCCACCAATGATGGCAGGGCTGAGGAAGGAGATGGGTGTCGAGTTTTACCTGACGCCCTTTCCAACTGTGGTAGCTGTCGGCGGTCTGGTTTTCTTTGGTGAGTTGGCGACGGGGAGCCATAAAAATTGAGGATGTCTTGAGGCTAGGGGCTTTGAAAATTTTGAAGAGCCTAGGGCTTGGAAGCAAAGTGAAAAGAGAAGAAGATGAATAGTCTATTTATAGACTTTCAGCGAGCTACACCTAGGTATCTCACCCTGATCTTCGCCTAAGAATCTCACCCCGAGCTTTGCTCAAATATCTTGCTCTGAACTTTACCAAAGAGTGATCTCTGCCTCAAATTTAGGCACAGAAATTGGATGTTTGAAATTTCAAATCATTTGAACAAGTTTCGCTGACTAATCTAGCAAACTTCGCTCGAACGCCTAATGAACTTCACTAACCAACCTAGCGAACTTCGCCTAAGCTAGAAAAGTTGGTGAACTTCATCCAAATTATGTAAGGATTTCACTTGGCAAATCTCATTCAATGACTCTCGCCAACACATGAAGCCTAAGCTTCGCCTCAAATGCAAGAAGCACATCATGTACATATCAAACATATGGAAGAAGATAAAAATTATAATTCTTTCATTGATCATAAAGGCTACATACAAGCAAGTTTTAGACTCTTAAAATTAGAAGGGTAGTGAGCACTCATTTCTCTAACCTCAACAACAGTCAAGGAGAAATACAAAGCAAGAATAGCTCATATTCCTCTAAATTGTATGATGGTTGAGAAACATACAGGAGCTATACTAAACAGATGAGCTCATGTTCCCCAAATCGAACGAAGATTGGGGAACAAAGCCTAGTCACACAAGAAAAATTCGACATCAAGTTCGAAAAAACTGAACGACATCTAATTACGTTCTAGGTCTGCGCTTGCGAGACCTAATCACTTTTGGAGTCTTTGCTTGTAAAACTCTATGGATCTTTCTTCAAGTCGCCATCTTAGCCTCCGAATAGTCTTACACAGAGCATGACACTCAAAGCTCTATGCATCCCTATCACGGATCAACTCACAACATGCTTCTAACTTATTCTCGAGAGTTTGCTCGAGCATAGTCATTTCGGCTTGAAGCAAATTCACCAGCAGGCGGAGAACACAGATTTCCTCCATAGAATTGCCCTTCACTTGGGCTAACTCCTGTTAGAGCAGATTAATCTCAGCTCCTCTATCAAAGAACATCTTCAGTTGGGTTGGAAAAGACTTAGACATGGAGAAAATGAGATGAGAGAGGATGAGAATGGAAGGGGCTATTTATAAGCTTTCAAAATCCAACTTCCCGAAACAAAAATCACTTTTATGGGAAGTGATTGGACCAAACAAAGAGGATAAAAGATAGCCTAAATCATAGGGTGTCCGATGAATCTTACCGAATATTTGACCCCAAAGAGAGATCTCAATCACAAATCAAGGCGCATATTTAGAGGCAACAGTTTTGACAACCCTTAGCGCAATGACCCTCACCAATCAGCAAACTTCACCTAAACACTTGAAATTGGGCTAACTTCATCAAACTCATAGTTAAGCGATTACTAGAAGCTATTCCCTTAAGCTTTGGCTCAAGTTAAGGGCAAGCAAGATTCGTTCCAAACACAGAATTGGATGAAGGCAAATGTTACTGAGCATTCGATCAAAATGAAACAATGACGAAGGAAGCTACATTCAACAGTACACTTCTAGGGACCAAAGTAGTCATGTGAAGATAAGTTTCAACCCAAGCAAGACGAGTCAAGTTATGTTCAACAGTATACCTATGGCTATTACCCAAAATATTTCGATCCCAGTTACAAGCCGAAAGTAGGATCTCAAAAACTTTAGGGGGGGTCTTATAGATGGTTAAATTATACTCTACCCTGGATCAACGTTTAGCCTAAGTCTAAGAAGTAAACGGCCATGGGCTAAATACTTCATGTGAGCCCAAGCACAAGCCCATGACAAAGTTTGCCCAAACAATAGTGAAGTTCGCCCAAGCCTCACGCGAACTTCGCCTAAAAGACCCACGTAGGCCATGTCATCTACACCCCAAGGGAAGTGGATTGCTCATATTCTGGCAAAGTTCGCTAGAATGAGCTTCGCCCAAAGTTGCTCAGCAAGCTTTGCCTTCAACCGTTATAGGCGAACCTCGCCATTGACCATTTCAAGAGGTATTTTTATGAAAACGGTTCCCCCCATTATCTCTTAAATTAATGACCACTTAATCCATACTTAATGGCTACTAACTCTCTCTCTCTCTCTCTCAGCCTATAAGAGGAGAGAAGATTGCTCATTTTTGGGACACTTGGTATCTGCACTCGGCATAAGCACCTTGGATTTTAACAATCTTGGCGGTTAGTTTGTCTTCATCTAGACAACATCTTTAAAGAGCTTTGGTAACTGTCAACTAGCAGAAGACTCAACGCTTTAGTCGGACCGTCAACACAGTACAAGAACGACGCTCCATCAGCACATGGAAAACAACCTAGCTAATATAAATTTATCTTGTTTCTTGTAGTTTCCTTCGACTTGTAATCTATGCTAATTGAAATTCAGAAGACCCGAAACAACCATCGATGGTTTGATGACTGAAATCAACATAAATATTAATTTTCGTATCATTTCGCCTCGTAACTTTCATATACATGTTCATACCTAAAATATATCATTCAAACAATCATCAGTAACAAATGAGAGTTTGTTATTACTCAAACAAGAGATATTTTATGAACAACATTCTAACAATCTCCCTCTTTTGATAATAACAAAACTCAAAATTTGAAAAACAGAAATACATGCATTGTGAGATATACATTCAGCAAATAAAGCATATGAACACTTTTCATGGAAAGAAATACATCCATGCATCCATGAAGGTATAAACATGTACAGGTATTGTAAAAATTCCCCCTAAAACAATGTATCGAGTTTTCAAAAAAAATTCAAATCAAATAAAAAATTTTAAAACCATTTGGAAAAACTCTTTATGATAACTGTAGATGGTTAAAATATACTCTATTAGACCAACGCTGAGTCCAAGTCAAAGAAGTGAACACCCATGGGCTAAACACTTTGGATGGGCTCAAGCATCAGCCTATGGTAGGCTACAACGAAGTTCACTTGGATCACATGCGAACATGACTGCATCCGAGCCAAAGAGGGCCTAAGTCCAAGTCAATCCTCAAGTCGGACTTAGAGCCGAGTCAAAAGGTGTCCTCAAGTCGAACTCAGAGTCCAAGTCAAAAGGCATCTCCAATTCAGACTCTGGGCCGAGTCGAAAGGCGTCCTCAAGTTAGCTGAGTCAATAAATGAGTTCAAGTCGGATTCTAAGTCAAATCTGAACTTATCAGCAAAGCTCACCCAAGCCATAGCAAAGCTCACCCAAGCCATAATGAAGCTCACACTCAAGACCAAGTCAAAGTGAAGCTTTGAGCGAAGTTCACCTAAAATGAGCTTCGCCCAAATAGTCTACGTGGGCCACGTAGCGAAGTTCGCCGAAGCTATAGTGAAGTTCGCAGAAGTTGCAGTGAAGCTCGCCTAAGCGAGCTTCGCTAATAGCCCATGTAGGCCATGTCACCCACGTTCTAAAGAAAGTGGACAACCTCCATTCTGGTGAAGTTTGCTCATGGCCGTTATCGACGAACTTCGCCCATGGTTATTATTGGCGAACCTCGCCCATAACCATTTTCAGAAGCTACTTTTGAGGAAATGATTCACCCCACTAACTCACCCAATTAAGGGGACTTAATGACCACTAACTCGCTCATTTAAAGGGGAGTTAATGACCACTAACTCACCCATTTAAAGGAGAGTTAATGACCACTAACTCACTCATTCAAGGGGAGCAAAGGCCCACTAACTCACTCCTTAATGCTTTTAATTCTATAAATAGGCATGATCAACATGAAGCAAAGGGGCGGAGGAAAGGTCTTGGGACTAACATTGTTCTTGGCTAGGCTTCTTGCCATTGAGAAGAGAGAGAGAGAGAGAGAGAGAGAGAGAGAGAGATTTAGAGGCTACATCGACAAAGAGCTCATCTCTTCTCCATTCTCATTGATATTCATAGATCATTATTATTGGCTAATCATTTGGCTCGATCAATGATCCATGCAAGGAAGGATTCATTCTCTTCAGCTATTCATCTGGCTTAATCAACAATCCTTGTGAGAAAAGATCTGTTAATATCTCTTCGAGTTAGATAGCATCTATTTACTCAGAGATTATCAGACACGCGAAAGACGGGATAACACGCACGCACAAGAATAGAGGCGAAGGTGGTATTCAGTTTCTTATTGATATCTCTTCATCCAGAGAAGACTGCAGTATCTCCCAAGAGATCAGAGATCATCAACAGCAAAAGACCCATTGTCTTAGTCGGACTATCAACTGAGTACAAGATCGACGCTCTATCGACACACAGAAAAGAACCCACTCCTATAAAGTTTTATTGTTTCAATTGTAGTCTCTTTTGAGTTACAGCTAATTGTAATTCAAAAGACCTAAAATAGGATGGCAATTCTGCTGGGGACTTATTTCTTCTCCGACGAGAAAATTGTATCGCAGTCCGACACCAAGACCCTCGGGTCTTTTGCTAAATCGACGGTCATTGAATTTGACCAAGTGAAGTTTGACGAATTTATTTTCTCTAACCAATCATCGATGGCTACTGCTAGGAGCTGTCGTAAGATTCACCGCAGTGTGAACTCAGGGTCAAGTTTGACCCCCACATGTGTCAAGATGAACTTTGCCAAAGACAGTTTGAGCTTCATTGAAAGCCAAATGAGCTTCAACAAAAGCGAAGAAACAACGATCCATGCCACAAATGAGGGCCAAGACGTTCATATGTCTTCTGCTTTTGGACATCAGTCCACAACCCCCTTTGGGGTTCGCTTCAAAGCATCTCGCGATGCTTGCTACACTTCTTTAACAGAAGCAAAGAATGGGGGTAATCCCTCATCTAAAAACCGATAAGGGAATAACATCACCCACAGTAATTCCTCGTCCAAATCACAAACTCTGACTCATGATAAGGACTTGATTGACCACACTAGCCGAAGGTCAAAGCAACATTATCATAGGCGACATTCGCTTGCTAAAATCCAATTAGACGAAGTTGCCCCTAAGAAGAGCAATTGCCTCAGCCCAGTTGGAGCTCCCACTGAACTACGGGAGTTTCTCTATCTAAAGAGGGCATGCCAATGTCAATATTGCGTGACTCTAAGGGAAATTGTCACGGTAGTTCAAACGAACTTCAAGAAGGTGAGCCTCGCCGAAGATAGCCCCAACCTAGTTAGAGGCAGAGTGAACTTCACCCTGAGTGAAGACAATCCCATCTTCACCCAAAGTGAAGCGAACCTTGCCAAAAGTAGTCTCAATATCGCTGGAGGTTAAATGAGCTTCGCCCTGAGTGAAGCCTTAGCAACCCTCATCCCGAGCGAAGGTCAAGATGTTCAAACATCTCTTGAATTCAGACTTCAATCCACAATCCCTCTTGGGGTTATCTTTAAAGCTTCTTGCAACGCTCATCATGCTTTCTTAAAAGAAGCCCAAAATGGGGGTTACCCTCCAATCAAATTCCCAAAAGAGAAAACTATTGCCCATAGTGATTCTAAGTCTCAATCACAAATTCAGACTTATGATGAAGTCACAATTGACTACGTCAGTCATAGGTCAAAGCAACATCATCTCTGGCAATGTTCTAATGCCAAAAGTCAGCCCAGTGAAGTTGCTTTCAAGAAGAGCGACCATCACATCAATTGCTTGGCCCTAAAGGAGATAGTATCAGAAGTTCAACTAACTTACCTATGTACATCTCCATATAGCAAAGAGTTGGTATTTGCTTGTCTAAGCCCATTCCCCAACATTTAGAGTTTAGGGGTAAGCGGTGACGACGGCCTCTCAAGAACAAGGCGACTTTCAACCTCGATCTTCAATAGTTCGCAGTTACCATGACCCGGGTAACCCTAGAAGAAGAAGAAAATGATGATAGCCCATCAAATCCAAGATATTCTTCTAGCATAAGGAGCATACTTCCTAAGATCGATGGTGTCTATCGCCATACTAGATCGAGATGGGGGGTAACTGTCCCTATCGACTACTCTGTCGCAAGGATGCCCATTCAACGAGCTCCTTCACATGTGGATAATCCTCCTACCAGCGATGCTAACTCAGCAAACACTACTCCTAGCTCAAGTCAAGAATAGGAGTGGGCTGGCAACATGGCAGACAGAGAGGCCATTGATGATCTAATTCGCTAGATGGAGGCCCAAAAGAAGGCATCTGACGAGCGCTTCGACCGACTCAAAAGTATGCTTCAATAATTGCTACTCACTTCCCAGCCCCCTAGGAGTACTTCAAAAGGAAAGCAGCCAGTTAACATCTCCGTCAATAAGGAGTCACTGCACCAACAAGATGTTTTCTTCTCTCGATCGGAGTCTGAGACATCGAGTACACTAAAGACAAGGCTTAAATTAAAAATATTCAAAAGCCTCCAAAACTAGCTCAATGCTCTTACACAGAGGATAGAGCTAAAGAAGGTTGGGATCACTTAATCTTATCCTATTGAGTGGGACTTTGTTCCCTATCCGATGAAGTTTAAGCCGTCGACATTACACACATTTAAAGGCAAAGGTTCCCCGAACCAGCACATATACTACTTCCATCAGCAAATAAGAAATGTAGTAGGGAATGACGCCATCAAGGCGTGTTTATTATCACTCTTCAGGGGGTAGCCTTTGACTGGTTCCAGAATCTGGCCAAAGGATCAATCAAATCCTGGACTGACTAGGAATTATAGTTCTTATCCCAATTCTATGAGGACCAATCTGATATAACAATGGCCAGACTTCTTTCAGAGAAATAAAGAGGAGATGACTCGTCAGAGACTACATCGAGCGGTTTCATAATTTAAGCTTGAGTTGCCAGGACATGCCATTGCCGATGTAGCTCCAGACATGCCGGCACAACTTTCACAGCTGAGTGGAAGCCCACATGGATGCTATCAAGGCTAATTCATGGAAAAATCTGATTGAGCAGGTAGAAATTATCGAGAAATTCGCTGAGAGATCCAGTCAATATGATCCGTGGTCAAGTCGCAAAGACGATGATAACGAGTCAGGATAATAATCTAATGATGATAACAAGTCGGGACAACCCTCCAATGATGAGAACAAGAAGGGAAAATCATCCTGATCAAAGGGAAATGATGCCCTTACCATTATGAAAATCATGACAAGCTCATGTACGTTTCAATGTCTATACTTGCTAATGGCTTTACTGCTATAGTAGTTCAATACTCTCCGAATCTCGTTGAGCGGAACCATCAACACAATCTCTAAAGGTTATGGCAATGCTTCTTCAGCAACGCTAACCCAGCCTCCTACGGCTCTGGCAATGCTTCGTCAGCAACATCAACCCAGCCTCTTATGACTATGGCAATGCTTCCCCAGCAAGCCACTCTGGTTTGTCGGCTTCATCTCATAGGGCATGAGCCCTTACTGGCAACACTTTTTTTCTTCAGTATGTCTAATAGTACAAACTCTATCAAAGCAATTAATCATCAAGTTCAACATTACACCTCTGACGATATGACATTAGGAGTTAACCTTCTGCAGGTACTCATGATGTAGCTGAGATCTCTGAGTTCCAGACTTGTGAAATCATTCTGTCCCTAAGTTTTCCAAGCTCTATGAGGATATTGCAGATGAGGTGTTTGAATCGAATATTGCCTCAGACCACCAAGTGTGGGAACTCTATTTCAACAGCGCATCGCAATAAAGCCGTGAAGGAGCTATTGTCACAGGTATGGGGGTAGTGTTAATCGATCCCCATGGTCAACTCGCCCAAGACATGAGTGCAAAGTATAAAGGGGAATATGATGTCCGACACAACAATCTCCTACCCTACCATGAAGCAGCAATGAGACTCGCTCATTCTTTTGAAGGCTTCTACATAAACTATGTCGTCCGCCTCAAGAACACTTATGTCAATGCCTTGGCGTCACTTGCAGCTACTCTCGCTTTGACTTCTAAGTCTATCGAGCGAATTACAGTAGATAGCCATCAATTATGCTCTCTGAAATAATCTTGGAAATTAACAAGGTGCACATCATGCTAGCCCACTTCGAATGCAATGATTGGCATTACCCGATCATCGACTACTCCTTGCATGGCATATTGCCTGATGACCCAAAGCAAGTAGATGCTGTACCACCGATCATTCGATGACATACTACATAGAAGCCTATCATCAAGAAGTCTACGATGGTACATATGGAGCTCATCAACCTAGACCTAAGCTCTAGGATCGACTCTGTCGTCTAGGCTATTATTGGCCGACGATGATTATGGATGCAGTGGCTTATGCCAAATGATGCTGTGTAGGTTAATTCCATCAACCTCTGGAAGAATTACATCTGACTATTGCCTCATGTTCATTCAAGATATGAGGAATGAACATCATTAGGCCGACTAGCCCGCCATCTGTTAAAGGCTATCGATTCATCCTGGCCATCGCTGACTATTTCTCCAAGTGGGCCGAAGCCATCCCGCTCAGAGAAGTCAAAACTTCTAACGTGGTTAATTTCTTAAAATACCATGCTATCTATCGATTAGGTGTCCCTCGGAGGATCGTCCCTGATAACAGTCCATAGTTTATCAGCCGACCATTCTTTAAGTTCTGCGACAAGTTCCGAATCTAGGACGTGCTTCTACGCCATACAATCTGGCCACCAATGATCTAGCCGAAGCTTTTAATAAGACCATTATCAAGCTTATGAAGAAATTCATCTCCTCCAACAAATGAGATTGGGACAAAAAGCTTGGAGAGTGTCTATGGGCCTATCGAACAACAATCTACACTCCAACAGGCGCTATGCCTTTTTTCCTTGGTATATGGATGCAAAGCCGTAATACCATTAGAGATTCAGATGTCGTCATGAAAAATCACTCTTGCCAAAAAGATGACTACTAAAGAATACCATCAAAAGCGTCTCGAAGAGCTAGAGGCGCTAAACGAGTTGAGACTCAGAGCTCAGCAACGAATTGAGATCTACCAGTAGTAGATCTCATGAGCCCTCAACAGGAGAGTCAAGGAACGATCCTTCAAAGATGGCGACCTGGTCTTAACTGTTCGTCGACCCATGGTCATGACACATAAGACTAAAGGAAAACTTTAACTCAAATGGGAAGGCCCGTTTATAGTAGAGACAGTGTACTCAAATAGAGCATATTGCCTAATTGACCCAAATGGCAATAGGCTCATGGCGCCAATCAATGGGAAATTTCTCAATAAATATTATCCTTGATTTGTAGCCACTATTGTCTCCCCATAGAGATTTTGGTCATGTTTAAGTTTTCACTTTTGACCATAAATATTGATCATACTGATCTGAAATTCCAATCAAAATCCCTAGCGAGTCATCAAGTTAACACCATACCCCTGCCTGACTCCAAATCCCTAGGGAGTCATCAAGTTAACACCACACCTCTGTTTGACTCCAAATACATTACCACCGTCATGTTAGGATTAAACATCTAAACGGTTTCCACCCCAATGATCTGACCGGTTAACATCACACCTCTGTCAAACTATTTTGTCGACCAATTAACATTACACATCTATCAACTTGTCTTTTCGGATTCGACCAGTTAACATTACACCTCTGTCAATCTGCCTTTACCAAAAAAAATCGATTAGTTAACATTGCACTTCCATCGATTTTCTACCGTTAACGCTACACTTCTAAACTGTAGTCGTCCCTCAGACTCTTTCGAACACGACTGGTTAACATTACACCTCTGTCGGTTGTTCTATTTAACATGTTAACATTACACCTCTGTCAATTTTCCTTCAAAAACTGACTGGTTAACATTACACTTCTGTCGGTCATTTTATTTGGCACGTTAACATTACATCTCTGTCAAAATTCCTTAGTACTGTTATGTTAACATTACACATCTGAACAGTACCAATTCTACAAACCTGATATATTAACATTACACCTCTATCAGTTTGATTCTGTCGACTGGTTGATATTACACCTCTGTCGATCTCTCTTGGCCTCCAATGGGATTATAAGATTAAACTGTTTCCTAACCTCCAATGGGATTATGAGGTTAAACTGCTTCCTAACCTCTAATGGGATTATGAGGCTAAACTGCTTTCTAACCTCCAAATGGTATACAAGGTTAAACTGCTTCCTACACTCTGATGAGTATACGAGTATAAACTTCTTCTCCATGCTCCAACGCCTTAAGAGCTTAAACTGTGTAGACTCCAACAGGTACACGAGTATAAACTATTTCCTACGCTCCAACTACACAAGAGCTTAAGCTTTGGACACCATGAATCTCCCTAGCTCGGTCGAGATGATTGAATACTCCAACTTCTTGCTATACTCCAGCGATTATGCCAATATCCGGCTACACTCCAGAAGTTACGCCAATATTTGGTCATGCTCCAGCAGTTATGCCAAGATCCGGCTATGCTTCATCATTTCGCCCACATTACCACGCTCCGGCATTCCTTGAACGGACCGGGGCTCAATAGCAGCTCTAAATGTGGGTTCCAAACACAGAATTGAATGATATCTCAACAACAACCACTTCGAAATGCAACCTAAAATTCAACCAAGATGAGTCCATCGATGAAAAACCACGTTCAGCAGTACATCTCTGGTAGCCAAGTAGTCAAATGGAGATATGTTCAGCCTAAGAAAGACAACTAAAGCTATGTTCAACAGTACACCTTTGGCGATTATCCAAAGTATTTTATTTCCTGTTATAAATCTGAATACAGGATCATGAAAATTTTGGGGGAGGGAGGCTTGTAGATGGTTAAAATATACTCTATTGGACCAACGCTGAGTCCAAATCCAAGAAGTGAACACCCATAGGCTAAACACTTCAGATGGGCTAACGCATCAGCCTATGGTAAGCTACAACAAAGTTCGCTTGGATCACATGTGAACATGACTGCATCCAAGCCAAAGAGGGTCTGAGTCCAAGTCAATCCTCAAGTCGGACTCAGGGCCGAGTCAAAAGGTGTCCTCAAGTTAAACTCTGAGTCCAAGTTAAAAGGCATCTCCAATTTGGACTCTAGGCCGAGTCGAAAGGGGTCCTCAAGTCGGCCGAGTCAATAAACGAGTTCAAGTCGGACTCTGAATCAAATATGAACTTATCAGCAAAGCTCACCCAAACTATAGCGAAGCTCGCTCTCAAGACCAAGTCAAAGTGAAGCTTCAAGCGAAGTTCACATAAAACGAGCTTCGCCCAAATAGTCCACGTGGGCTACGTAGCGAAGTTCATCGAAGCCTAGCGAAGTTCACATAAAGCGAGCTTAGCCCAAATAGTCCACGTGGGCTACGTGGCGAAGTTCATCGAAGCCTAGCGAAGTTCACATAAAGCGAGCTTAGCCCAAATAGTCCACGTGGGCTACGTGGCGAAGTTCATCGAAGCCTAGCGAAGTTCACATAAAGCGAGCTTAGCCCAAATAGTCCACGTGGGCTACGTGGCGAAGTTCATCGAAGCCTAGCGAAGTTCACATAAAGCGAGCTTAGCCCAAATAGTCCACGTGGGCTACGTGGCGAAGTTCATCGAAGCCTAGCGAAGTTCACATAAAGCGAGCTTAGCCCAAATAGTCCACGTGGGCTACGTGGCGAAGTTCATCGAAGCCTAGCGAAGTTCACATAAAGCGAGCTTAGCCCAAATAGTCCACGTGGGCTACGTGGCGAAGTTCATCGAAGCCTAGCGAAGTTCACATAAAGCGAGCTTAGCCCAAATAGTCCACGTGGGCTACGTGGCGAAGTTCATCGAAGCCTAGCGAAGTTCACATAAAGCGAGCTTAGCCCAAATAGTCCACGTGGGCTACGTGGCGAAGTTCATCGAAGCCTAGCGAAGTTCACATAAAGCGAGCTTAGCCCAAATAGTCCACGTGGGCTACGTGGCGAAGTTCATCGAAGCCTAGCGAAGTTCACATAAAGCGAGCTTAGCCCAAATAGTCCACGTGGGCTACGTGGCGAAGTTCATCGAAGCCTAGCGAAGTTCACATAAAGCGAGCTTAGCCCAAATAGTCCACGTGGGCTACGTGGCGAAGTTCATCGAAGCCTAGCGAAGTTCACATAAAGCGAGCTTAGCCCAAATAGTCCACGTGGGCTACGTGGCGAAGTTCATCGAAGCCTAGCGAAGTTCACATAAAGCGAGCTTAGCCCAAATAGTCCACGTGGGCTACGTGGCGAAGTTCATCGAAGCCTAGCGAAGTTCACATAAAGCGAGCTTAGCCCAAATAGTCCACGTGGGCTACGTGGCGAAGTTCATCGAAGCCTAGCGAAGTTCACATAAAGCGAGCTTAGCCCAAATAGTCCACGTGGGCTACGTGGCGAAGTTCATCGAAGCCTAGCGAAGTTCACATAAAGCGAGCTTAGCCCAAATAGTCCACGTGGGCTACGTGGCGAAGTTCATCGAAGCCTAGCGAAGTTCACATAAAGCGAGCTTAGCCCAAATAGTCCACGTGGGCTACGTGGCGAAGTTCATCGAAGCCTAGCGAAGTTCACATAAAGCGAGCTTAGCCCAAATAGTCCACGTGGGCTACGTGGCGAAGTTCATCGAAGCCTAGCGAAGTTCACATAAAGCGAGCTTAGCCCAAATAGTCCACGTGGGCTACGTGGCGAAGTTCATCGAAGCCTAGCGAAGTTCACATAAAGCGAGCTTAGCCCAAATAGTCCACGTGGGCTACGTGGCGAAGTTCATCGAAGCCTAGCGAAGTTCACATAAAGCGAGCTTAGCCCAAATAGTCCACGTGGGCTACGTGGCGAAGTTCATCGAAGCCTAGCGAAGTTCACATAAAGCGAGCTTAGCCCAAATAGTCCACGTGGGCTACGTGGCGAAGTTCATCGAAGCCTAGCGAAGTTCACATAAAGCAAAGGGGAGGAAAGGTCTTGGGGCTAACATTGTTCTTGGCTAGGCTTCTTGCCATTGAGCAGAGAGAGAGAGAGAGAGAGAGAGAGAGAGAGAGCTACATCGACAAAGAGCCCATCTCACCTCCATTCTCATTGATCTTCATAGATCATTATTATCGGTTAATCATTTGGCTCGATCAATGATCCTTGTGAGAAAAGATTCGTTCTCTTCAGCTAGTCATCTGGCTTAATCAATAATCCTTGTGAGAAAGGATCTGTTAATATCTTTGTGAGAAAGGATCAGTTAATATCTCTTCAAATTAAATAGCATCTATTTACTCAGAGATCATCAGACATGCGAAAGACTGGATAACACGCACGCACAAGAACATAGGCAAAGGTGGTATTCGGTTTCTTCTTGATATCTCTTTAGCCAGAGAAGACTGTGCTATCTTCTAAGAGATTAGAGATCATCAACAGCAAAAGACCCATTGTCTTAATCGGACCGTCAACGGAGTACAAGATCGACGCTCTATCGAAACATAGAAAAGAACCCAGTCCTATAAATTTTTCTTGTTTCAATTGTGGTCTCTTTTGAGTTGTAATCTGATCTAATTGTAATTCAAAAGACCCGAAACAATAAGCAACTCACTCAAGCAATTTTAAAATTTTAATTTCCACTATTCTCACCCTTTATTATTAGTAAAAGATGAAAACACACCAATGGTATACTCTATACTCAAAAATCCTGATAAAAATCATCCAAATGTGTAAGGAAGAGAAATACACATTAGTTCACAAAGAGATTTGTAGAAAAATAGCACAATAGATTCTAATATAACTTCAAAACACACGAAATACTTACAAAATTATATAAAAACACACACAACATGATAAAATATCATAGAAAAGTTTGTGAAATAAATAATAAAAATAATTATATTAGTTCATAAAATAAATTCAGATATGTCAATATAAAGGTTTGAGTTTTGTAACACAACTTGAATTATCTCAACCTTAGAACTAAGAACCAAAATCTCATCATTACACCTCAAACATATAGAATTTTTAAGAGAAAGAACGATAGTGTTTGGTGGGTGATGTATATAAAAATATTTAGTATAGGATGGATACTCTTTGAGATATACACAAATATATCCACAGTATGGGTCTTTGACCATCTTTTAACAAATACACTTAATTTTACCATGGATTTGAGAGTATGGATCTTTGATTATCTTCTCACAAATACACTCTTTTGCTTGAAATTTTTATAGCACAAATGTACTTTGTACATGTAAAGAAATTTAGTACTAAATTCAAGTCGAAAATAAGCTCAAACTTTGTGATATATCCAAGAATACTTTATGAACAACATATAAAACTATTTACCACTATTTTACAACACTAAACATGAAAAGTATAACACTAGGTGCATGAAAAATAATATGATAAAGTCTCATTGAAAATAATGTGTTAAGCAATCATATTTTTATCAATTGTGTATACATATAATATGTATATAAATGTAAAAAGAATATGTGACACAGTGTGATATAATCAAGCTTATATACCAAAAGCTAATATCATCTGAATCTATCTTGCACAAGCATATACACATGCATGTAAAAAAATAAGAAAATAAAAAGAAAGAAAGAGAATTTTTTGTTTTGTTTTTGATAAAAAAAATCTAAACAAGATCCTAAAAAGAAAGGCAAAAATCAAGAAAAATAAATAAAGGAAAAATTGAGAAAGTTGAAAAGAAATCAAGAAAAACCAAGAATGGAAAAACATTTATGTAATTACAATAGGGCAAGTCAACATACTAGATATTAAGACATAGAATGCCTAAATCTTGTCTCAATCTAGTAAAGTGATCTTCAGGCAAAAGTTTTGTAAAAATACTTACAAGTTGTTGATCAGTAGGAACAAACTCAATCTGAATGTTCTCTTTAACAATGTGACATCCAGCATAATCACTATTAGAATACCTAACTAAATCAAAAGAATTACATATAGAAAACCATAAACCGAAATTTTACGTTCCAATTAAATATCAAAAAAATTCATTTTACAGCTTTCAATTCTTTAGGATTGGCTTGAAACCTAGCACACAAACACACAAAAAACATAATGTCAGGACGAGAAACAGTAAGATATAAGAGACTACCAATCATTCCTCTATATCTCTTTTCATCAATTGACACTCCTGTTTCATCTTTTGTAAGCTTTGTCGAAGGACCCATCGAGGTTGAAGCAGCTTTCAAACTATCTAGGCAAAACTATCTTAAGAGTTATTTCACATACTTCTTCAATGATATAAACACTCTTATCATTTATTTGCTTCACTTGAAACCTAAAAAAGTATTTCAGCTCTCCCAACATGCTCATTTCAAACTCATCCTGCATCAACTTTTAAACTTATGACAAATATCCTTATTAGTAGTTAGAAAATAATATCATCAACATACACTTGTACAATAAGAATATCTTTACCAACAAATTGAACAAATGAGGTATTATCAGCAAATATCTTTTTTAAAATTATTTTTATGCAGATAAGAATTAAGACGATCATACCAAGCTCGAGGTGCATATTTAAGACCATACAAAGCTTTATCTAACTTGTATACATGATTTGAAAAAGAATGATTAATAAAACCTAGGATTGTTCTACATAGACTTCTTCCTTTAGGTACCCATTTAGAAAGACACTTTTTACATCTATTTGATAAAACTTAAAGCCTTTATAACAAGAAAAAACAAGCAGAATCCTGATGGTTTCAAGTCTAGCAACTGGAGTAAAAGTTTCATCAAAACCGATCCCTTCCATTTGGTTGTAACCTTTAGCAACAAGTCTAGTCTTATTTCTCACAATATTACCATTTTCATCCAATTTATTTTTAAAGACCCATTTAGTTCCTACACTAGAGTGATCATTAGGCTTCCAAACTTTATTTCTTGTGAATTAATTAAGCTCTTCTTGCATGGAAATTATCTAGTTATCATCATTTATGGCTTCATTCACATTTTTTGGTTCAATTTCAGAAATAAAATTCACATAGGCACATAATTCACCTAGAAAAGAATGAGAATATTTACCTTCACCTACCTTTGTGGTTGTCATTGAGCAATAATAATTGTTCACATGAGTAGGTGATTGACGACTTCTTTTTGTATGCTATCTTGTTGAAACTGTTTACTGATTTTCTAATTCGGTTGCAACTTGAGTATCTTCTAAGTCTTCAGTATTGTCCTTTATTTCCTCATTCTCGTCTTTCACCCCATTTTGTGCTTTCTTTTCACTTTCCTCCAAGTCTTTTCTCTTTCACTATGTTCATCACAAGGTAGTCATCTGCACTATTAACGAAAATATTAGAAGATTGAGATTCATCAAACTTAACATGGATAGACTCTTCAAGAATTTTAGTTTCTTTTGTTATGCACTCTATAAGTTTGACTACAAGAAGAATATCTCAAAACACACACTCATCAATTTTAGAATTAAATTTTCCTAATTAGTCGTTAGTATTTAAAAGATAGCATTTACAATAAAAAATATGAAGATGTGAAATATTTGGAGATATTTGATAATAAAGCTCATAAGAAGTTTTATTTAGCATTGGTCGAAGATAAGCTCTATTACGCACATAGTATGCTGTATTAACTGCCTCAGCCTAAAAGTGCTTTGGTAACTTATACTCATTTAATATGGTTCTAGCCATTCCTTGGAAAGTCTGATTCTTCCTCTCAACAACCCCATTTTATTTTGGGGTTCGAGGAGAAGAATACTCATGAGTAATACCTTTGTTAACACAAAATTCTTCAAAAAGTTTATTTTTAAATTCTCCTCCATGATCATATCAAATAGTACAAATAGGGTGACCTTTTCCTTTTTCAATTCTTTTTAAAATATTCAAAAATTTTAAAATGTTCACTCTTTTTGGCTAAAAGATGACCCATATGAATCTAAAGTAATCATCAACCATTACTAAACAGTAAGTCTTTCTTCCTAAACTCTGTGTGGACACCGGTCCAAAAGATCTAAGTGAAGTAATTGCAAAGGTTTAGAAGTGCTTACCGGATTATTCAAACTATGAGGGAATTTTATGAATTTACCTTTTGTGCAAGACTCAAATAAACTCTCACTTTTAAAAGTAGTAACATGCAACCTCTGACTAATTCTTTCTTTGAGAGTTTTTGTAATAAACTCATGCTTGCATGTCCAAGTTTCCTGTGCCAAAGCTCACCATCCTCTCTTCCTATAACCAAACATTTTACATTGTCAGATTTAATATCATTGAAGTTTAAAGTATACACATTAGCATGTCTATTTCCTGTAAACACAATCAAACCTGTTTTTGAATCAATAATTTTGCACACAGTTGATTCAAAAAAATAGACATATCTTTATCATAGAGCTGACTAATAAAAATAAGATTGTGCTTTAAACCATTAACAAATAAAACTTTAAGGAGTTTAAAATAATCATTATATATATCACCAACTCCTATAATCTTACCTTTGTCATTGCTCTCAAAAGTCACATCTCCACCTTTTTTTTATTGAGACTAAGAAACAAGTCATTCTTACCTGTCATATGTTGATAGCATCCTAAATCTAAATACCATGTACTCCCTTATTCCTTAGATCTCCACTAAACTTTCTTATCTGAAGTTTCACTAGCTCAATCTTTCACATTTAGTTTTTCTTACCTTTGTGAAACTTTAATTCCGTTTATTTTGCATGAACTTTTATCCATCTTTCGTCTTTAGGAATGATTTAAATCCTTTAACTACCAATCCTGTTTCACTCTCATTATCATTATCGGAGTCCGAGCTTGATTCTTTCTTCTTCTTAGATCGGGATTTCTCCTTTTTGGCCTTCAGGGCTAACGACCTCTTCTTTGATTCCTCTTCTGAAGCATCTTCTCTCTCTCTCTCTCTAAATCGCACTTCGTATGTAAGAAGATTATCTACAAGATCTTCAATAGTTAAGTTAGAAAAATTTTGCAATTCCTCAATAGCCATTACCATTGGTTCCCAACCCCTAGCTAAAGAATGAAGTATTTTTTTGCAAAGCTCCTTGTTATCATGTTCCTTTCCTAAAGCTTTGGATTTGTTCACAATATCGATGAATCATGTGAACATATCTTGATGCTTTCCGAAGTCTTCTTCTTGAAATTCTCATATTTGCTGACTAACATTGTGACTTTCACCTACTTTACTTGCGAAGTTCCTTCATTTGTAACCTCCAGTGTTTTTCAAATTTCCTATGCAGTAGAACAATTAGATACACAATTAAATTTTTTAGCAGTTAAAGAACAATAAAGAGCATTCATAGGTTTAGCATTCAATGAATAAAGTTGTTTGTACTGTGGTGACCACTTATCCCTAGGTGTGACAACTAAAACCCCTTCTACAATAGTAGTGGGTTCTTTGTAGCCTTTTTCAACACATTCCTAAACGTCATAATTGGTGAACATAAAAAAATTGATATGTGCTTTCCAATAGGTATATTTTGTCCCATCAAAAAGTGGGTCGGTTTATAGCGTGTCCCTCGGGAAAAGCTATTGCAGCAGTCAAACTTGACATCTCTACTCTAGGTTGTGAATCCTAAAGATAGGTAATGAGGCTCTGATACCACTTGTTGGATCTGAGATGCAAGCCTAGAGGTGGGGGTGAGGTTTGCTACCGTTTTTTGCACAAACACAAAACTTGTAGCAGAGATAATATCAAAATAATAGAAAAAAATAAACCAGAGAACACACAAGATTTTATAGTGATTTGGATAGAAATTCTATGTCCACTCTTCCTTCTCATGAAGGGGCATCCTCGGTATTACCAGAGTTCATCTGAATCACACCCTGATTTAGTAGGCTTACAAATAGCGTATCTTGGAATCTACCCAAAATCAGTCATCTGACCTAACTCCTCATAGATGAGTAACATCTAGCCCTAACTAGTCCCAACCCTCAGTTATCACCAGCTTGAGTACGCCGTAAAAACAAGATAAAACAAACTAACCAAAATAATTTAAGCAAAAATCAAAAAGATCTTACAGCCTTTTCTAAGCAAACCGTTCTTCAAAAGAATTGACGCGAAGCTCGATGAAGAAGTAGTGATGATGCTAAATCTAAGGGAAATTCTCCTCATTGAAACGATCTGAAGATGCTGAACATGACGAGAAAGAGTTTGACGAGGCTCTAGGATTAAACTCTTTACATAAACCCTGGAATAAAATCTATCTCATTTTCTCAACGCAAGAACCTCTCCAAAATATGATCTCTTCCTATCTTATATAGCATTTGATAGTAAAGAAAAGAGATATAGGAATCATAGTAGAAGTTGGAGATGAAAGGGGTTAATGAACAATTGAGATTAAATCATAAAATCTGCCAAAACACGTTGTCACCATTGATGGTTAAACACGACCATCAATGGTCCCCTATGCACCATCGATGGTGCCGTGTAGTCCATTGATGGGTTGAAATCTGGTTTCTGGAATTCATTGAATATTCGCTGTAATCTATCGATGGTGTAGCTTGACCAACGATGGTTCACTATAGTCCATTGATGGTATGAATTCTGAATTCTATTTTTCTCTGATTGTATACTGTAATCCATCGATTGTCCTTGTAACCATCGATGGTATCCTTTTGACCATCCATGGTTCGATGACTGAAATCAACATAAATGCTAATTTTCGCATCATTTCACCTCGTAATTTTCATATACCTGTTTATACCTGAAATATATCATCTCAAACAATTATCAGTAATAAATGAGAGTTTTTTATTACTCAAACAAGAGATATTATATGATCAACGTTCTAACAGTATTATTGCTCCAATCTGGTTACAATAGGATGAGTCATTTCACATTTCAATTTATTGATAGCTTATTATATTTACATAAAACTTTTCTTTTGAGAAGATATAATTATTTAGATTAAACAGGGTTAGTGCATCACTCCATGCATCTTACAACCCAGATCATTTAACATATCGAGATCATAATTTACAATTTAGATATCCTTACTTAGCAGCCATCCTTACTTACCAGCCAACTACCTAGATGAACATAACTGGTCTCATTTACTCAATTATTTATATTGCTAGTACTTAAAAGATATAATAAGTTTGCACTTTGGTATTACCTTCCTCGATCTTTATTATGGAACATGCAACCCCTTTCTAAGAAAGTAAAGCATATTGGATCTGAGACGTCCTAACAAAGTATGGGAGCCATATTGTTTTTTCTGACTGATCATTGATTAAATGAGTTGAACATTATGATGCTGGTGATTTTTTTTAATCTGTTCATCTTGCAGCAACCCAATATTCCTAGCTTGAAACTCAATTCTAATGGTTTATAAGGATATAATGGTGATATTCTTCAATTGCTTTCCAAATTCCTCTCGTGGAATGATTTTTTAAATTATTGAGATGCCCCCATATTCTAATCTAATTGATGGATGGAAATTCTTGATTAGAGCCACTTGTAGCAATACCTAAAGTTTGTATTTTGGTCTAGCATTTATGATAAGTCTAACACAGTTGGTATGTAATATATTATTAATTTCTGAGCTAATGAATTTTGGTAGATGTATACTTCATCCTTGAGAGGATGCTGTTCTGCCTCTTCTACTACTCTCAAACACAGTTCAACAAGGCATTTCAACACCTGTCAATTACTTTTTACTACAACGTGATGTAGTGCTAAATTATCTATATTTTTTTATTCAGAAGAACCAAGAAAATAGCATCAATTATGATGCATTTCATGCTTTGGGGTTCATCCTCTCATTTTGTTCGGCAAATGAAAGCTAAACTATCTTTGTGCATATCGAAATTATTGCCCAACAATGACTGACTTATCCTGATGTAGGATACAGCACTTCCCTTTATAATTGTTATATGGGAAAATAGCTTCAAGCCCCCAAAATAATAACACATATTCCCCCCTCCCCCCCACCCCAAGACTTTTTCAAAGCTCCCAAAGCCCCCAAAAGCAAAATAATAATTCCTTTAGCCCCCTCTAGTTCTTTTTGAACCCCTCATGTGTACTTTCAAACATGTGAAGACCAAAATACCTCACTCACTCTCTCAAGCAACCGGTCATCGGAGAAGGTGCACTGTAGGCATTAATGATGATTAGAAAGGGGTTTTGGAGGGAAAAAAAACCTCATTTCCCTCTAAATTCTAACCATCTTCTACCTCTCTCCCCCCCCCCAATAAACCCTCTTTGCTTACCCCAACTACTCTCTTCCGGCCATTTAATTCTCCTCCATAAATCCTCTTTGATTTTTCAACTACTTTTCTTCAAAATAGCGGATAGATCCCTCCTTTGCATGGTTACAAACACAAAAAGCAACAAAGAGGGTAAGGGTATTTTCATAGTTATCAATGAGTCTACAGAAATCATTAGCTTGAAATATCAGGTGTTCCAAAGGCTTAAACTACCATTGCAATCTCTTTCACTGAAATTCATATCTGAAAGGGAAAAGAAGTTCAGTTTTGCAATTGATAATGACGACGACTTGAGCTTGATGTTCGAGTATTGTCGTCGTAATGAATTTGTAGACATAAACTTATATGCTACCTCCGTTGGGGAATCCTCAACTTCTCAGAACACCCAAACTTCTCTAGAAAATATGTAAACATTTCATTTTCAATTTTCTTATGAGTTGGTTGTTAATGTTATGCGTTGGTTGTTAAGATTATGAGTTGGTTGTTAACCTTAGTAGATAGTTATGAGTTGGTTGTTAACCTTATGCATTGGTTGTGGAGGTTTTGAGTTGGTTGTTAAGGTTATGAGTTGGTTGTCAACCTTATGAGATAGTTATGAGTTAGTTGTTAAGCTTATAAGTTGGTTGTTAAGGTTATGGAGGTTTTGAGTTGGTTGTTAAGGTTACGAGTTGGTTGTCAACCTTATGAGATAGTTATGAGTTGGTTGTTAAGGTTGTAGGCGTTGAAAAATACTTACAAGATCCCGAAACCAACTTCGTGGCGAAGTCGGCGAATGACAACCCATCGAATGATACGGACGTCGAATCGTTAAGACGCGAACTCGACGGCGAACCCACAGCGTCACAAGCGGTTTAAACCGGACTTGAACAGACGATCGGATCAGGACCGTTGAACGGAACAAACCAAGAGTTAGTCCGGAACCAAATCTGACGGAACCTAAGTCGGAGAAGGCCAAGAGTCGAGAATAGGCGGGGCCTAAACCCAGAGAGCCAGAAAAAGCGGTAGCGGCGGAAAAAGCGGCGCCTCGACCAACTTGGCCGAGGTGCCTCGGCCAAGTGGCGAGGCTCGGCCACCATGGCCGAGCCACCTCGGCCAACTTGGCCGAGGTGCCTCGGCCAAGTGGCGAGGCTCGGCCACCATGGCCGAGCCACCTCGGCCAACTTGGCCGAGGTGCCTCGGCCAAGTGGCCGAGGAGGCTCGGCCACCATGGCCGAGCCACCTCGGCCAACTTGGCCGAGGTGGCTCGGCCAAGTGGCCGAAGCAACTCGCACCCCTTGTATAAATAGGGGGGGTCTTGTTGATGGAGGGGAGGCTTGGGAGGAGGATTTTTTGGACTTCAGGCTTGGAAGGAGGATTTTTGGACTTCGGACTTGGGAGGATTTTTTGGACTTCAGGCTTCGGAGGACTTCGGATTACGGCGGATTAAAGAGGACTTCGGGCTCGGGATTTTCGACGATTTTCTGAAGAGTTCTCACGAGATCCATGGCCGTCGGCCTTGCGTTCAGAGAGCAGGTGAGCACAAGTCCACCGACGTCGATCTACAAGCGGAAGGTAGCGAATTGGTCGAACTCTGAGATACCCTCTAGGTTAAGCTTCGTCTTAACCTCGGGGATAGCTGTGATTTCTCCTTGTAGATCTCACCGCTCGGCGATCCTCTCCTTCGTGAGTGTGATCCCTGGCGATCCTCTCCTTCGTGAGTGTGATCCCCTCGGTAACCGTTTCCTTCGTGAAGCGAGCCTTTATCTGTAGTTCGAACCGGGTCTCTATCCGGATCGGGATTGCGGTGGTCCACGGACACAAAAGTCCGAACGGGCAAAGAACCCATAGCGAGGACCTCGATATAGCGAGATCCTCGTGTTTGTTCCTAAGGATAAAAGTTGTAATCTTTTTGATTATGCGCCTTAAAATAAAAGGCATTTCTTTTGAATTTTGTTGTAGGCCAAAGAAGCTGTAAGCAAGTTCAAATCAATGACAATCAAACTTATATGCTACCTCGTTGGGAATCCTCAACTTCTCGAGAACACCCAAACTTCTCTAGAAAATATGTAAACATTTCATTTTCAATTTTCTTATGAGTTGGTTGTTAATGTTATCGTTGGTTGTTAAGATTATGAGTTGGTTGTTAACCTTAGTAGATAGTTATGAGTTGGTTGTTAACCTTATGCATTGGTTGTGGAGGTTTTGAGTTGGTTGTTAAGGTTATGAGTTGGTTGTCAACCTTATGAGATAGTTATGAGTTAGTTGTTAAGCTTATAAGTTGGTTGTTAAGGTTATGGAGGTTTTGAGTTGGTTGTTAAGGTTACGAGTTGGTTGTCAACCTTATGAGATAGTTATGAGTTGGTTGTTAAGGTTGTAGGCGTTGAAAAAATACTTACAAGATCCCCGAAACCAACTCGTGACAGGGAGTCGGCGAATGACAACCCATCGAATGATACGGACGTCGAATCGTTAAGCCTTGAACTTCGGCGGCGAACCCATGGCGTCCAAACGGTTTAAACCGGACTTGAATAGACGATCGGATCAGGACCGTTGAGCGGAACAAACCAAGAGTTAGTCCGGAACCAAATCTGAGCGGAACCTAAGTCGGAGAAGGCCAAAGTCGAGAATAAGCGGGGCCTAAACCGAGAGGCAGAAAAGCGGAAGCGGAGGAAAAAAGCGGCGGCGCCTCGACCAACTTGGCGAGTTACCTCGGCCAAGTGGCCGAGGCTCGACCACCATGGCGAGCCACCTCGACCAACTTGGCCGAGGTGCCTCGGCCAAGTGGCCGAGGCTCGACCACCATGGCGAGCCACCTCGACCAACTTGGCCGAGGTGCCTCGGCCAAGTGGCGAGGCTCGGCCACCATGGCCGAGCCACCTCGACCAACTTGTAGGGTGGCTGGAAGCCCAAGTGTGCACCCCTTGTATAAATAGGGGGTCTTGTGATGGAGGGAGGCTTGGGAGGAGGATTTTTGGACTTGGGCTTGGAAGGAGGATTTTTGGACTTAGGACTTGGGAGGATTTTTGGACTTGGGCCGGAGGACTTGGATTCTGGCGGATTAAAGAGGACTTGGGCTCGGGATTTTCGACGATTTTCGAAGAGTTCTCACGAGATCCATGGCCGTCGGCCCGTTCAGAGCAGGTGAGCACAAGTCGGTAGGCGTCGATCTAGCGGAAGGTAGCGAATTGGGTCGAACTCTGAGATACCCTCTAGGTTAAGCCGTCTTAACCTCGGGGATAGCTGTGATTTCTCCTTGTAGATCTCACCGCTCGGCGATCCTCTCCTTCGTGAGTGTGATCCCTGGCGATCCTCTCCCGTGAGTGTGATCCCCTCGGTAACCGTTTCCTTCGTGAAGCGAGCCTTTATCTGTAGTTCGAACCGGGTCTCTATGCGGATGAGTTGCTTGTGATGGTCCACGGACACAAAAGTCCCGGCAGGGCAAAGAACCCATGGCGAGGACCTCGATATAACAGATCCTCGTGTTTGTTCTAAGGATAAAAGTTGTAATCTTTTTGATTATGCGCCTTAAAATAAAAGGCATTTCTTTTGAATTTTGTTGTAGGCCAAAGAAGCTGTAAGCAAGTTCAAATCAATGACAATCAAACCGACTTTTCTGCGAACAAGGCTGGCGACCACGATTAGAACCACCGGCCTCGAATCGGAGGTCGTGCGTGCATAACCGCGGATCCCTATCGGTGGAGGAAGAGGTCGAGTTGAATTGACCAAGAGAAGTCACGAGTTATCTTTCCTCGTCTTCGGATCGATTCCCCGCGCTCCAAGAAGATCTCGCAAGGAGAACTTCGATGGGCCTCGATGTAGAGCCCGGGGCGGCAAGTCAACCCGCTTAGCGGTAGCGAAAATCCCGGCGCCGAAGTCGGATGGCGCCGAGATGAGCGCCGGCGATCGCCGGCGCTCTCCAGCGAGCTTCGCCAAAGCGGCGACAAAGCATGGCGCGCAAGCTTGCCAAGGCCATGCAATCCGTGGATGGGGTCGCTCTGGCGGATCTAAGATCGAACTTACGAGGCTTGACCTCAAGTGATCGGCAGTCTATCAAGCGTCAACCAACGAGTGGGTCCGCGTCAAACGGAACCGTTCCACACTCCAGGAGCGCATCCGGAAGCGCCGCGCACTCCTTGCGCAGGCACGAGCTTTGGTGCAACAGGCTCGTGAATTGAAGAAAGAGGTGAGGAAGAAGCCGTTAACATACCACCAGGTTTGGAGGCCCAAGTCTAACGGTGCCCCAACCCCAGTTGCCCACGTTCCTGTCTCGGCACTTAAGCCAAAGGCGTCAGGCGTTGCAAATTCAGCGCCAAAGTTCAAGTCCGACGGCGCCTCAAGGTCAAAGGTGCACGCACGAGCGGTGGTGAAGCCAATTCCCGTCACCACCACCAAACCAACTATCAAAGATCGCTTGGGTCCTCTGAAGGGATCACGGGTCACTCCTCATACAGGAGGCTGCACCCGTTCCATAAAGGACCGGGAGATTCCTGCGACATCTCCAACCGGATTAAAGATCGAAGTCCGAGAGTCCCCTGAAACTTCACGCTCACATAAGCGGAAGTCAAGGCGAGTTACTTTCGGTAGTTTTGGCCATTCTCGGAAGGAGGCGCTCGTCGATGGCGACGGCGTTATACAGAGATCCGCCAACACACGGCGGTTGCTCGGTTACACACACTGACGACTGTACTACCGTGCAAGAGTGCGAAAATCTCGAAGGGATTCCCCTAAATTAGCGGTCATCTTTGGTGCTCCAAGCTCATCAAGGCGGTGCTCTCAGTGCAATTGCGGCAAGAAACTCGAAAGAGTTTCGGTCTTCGAGGCTTAGCACCAACGCCAAGACCTAGGTCAAGGCGATTCAAAAAGGATGACATCGAGAGGATGAGTTGCGAAGGTCACTAATAATATGACGACAAAGAACCATCGTCACGGGCTATTCCCGGCGCGCCATAGCGGATAACTTCGTTTGCGGTCGGGACTATCCGGCGGTCGAATCGATAAACTTCGAAGGGAATACCGCGGAGGATGATCGTCGGATATTGGCTCATAATCGCATCGATCATCTTGTATCTAGCGAAGAAGCCCCAAGCGCTTATGATCGATGCAGATCAAGTGGCCAAAATGCTAGGCGAAGCGTTGAATAAACAACGGAAAACTTCAAGTTAGAAATGGAGTTGGCCATGCGGGCGATGAGAGAAATGCATGACCAACAGATCAAGCCTTGACGAAACATCAAGGTGAATCGAGTCGGTAGCGTCAGCGTCGATGAAGATGATAGCGATTCGGTCGGAGGAAGCACAAGAAGATGATAACCCTCACGAACCCCTGCATTTGGGCAAAACATAGATGTTGTTGCTTTCGAGGCGAGAAGATCAAAGACTTGGAGAGCAAAATCAACTCATTGATTTCCGCTCAAGAAGTAAAGAAACGGTATTCCTTGCCCATACAGGGAGTGGGAATCAATCCGTACCGTCAGTTTAACTTAATAAACTTCACACCATTTGTGGGAAGGGTTCCCCGACGCGACACTTGATTTATTTCAAGTCACACCTCGGAGTTATTTACGACGCGAACCCACGATGGTTCGGTCATTCGTTGGCACCCTTCGTGGGGCGCCGAATGGTACCGCCGTCTCAAGCGGGGAGCATTCACAATTTGGGACGACATGGAGTCTAGCTTCCTTACCAATTTCTTTGATGGCGATACGAGGTATCGTCGGGACATTACTCGGCGAAGCGAGAAAAGCGGAGAAACCGTGGATATCTTTGTCAAGCGATTCGGAACAAGGCAATGAAGCTGTCGGGATCAATAACGAAGAGTTCATCCTCCAAACACCCGCGATAACTTATCGATAGATGTGCTTGAAGCAATGGGTACGGCACCATCGATAGCGTGGAAGGACACGAAGGTTCGTGGAGAGCAAGCCGAGAGGTTCCTCAAAAGGAAAAAGCGAGAGAGGTCGACCAACAACGGAAGCTCCGAGCGTAACTTTGTCCGCGGCAAAGGGAAAGAGCAAGCTAAGGCGGCGATTCGCGAACAAGCGTTCAACTCAACCCGACAGCGATGCTTGGCCAGCGCCGCCGCGAGGCACAATCAGCGTGGCAACTGGGCCACAAAAGCGAAGGCCTTAGAGAGATTCCGAAGTCCTATTCCTTTAGGGGCGGCGATATTCTGGTCTCTTCAAATATCTTGTGGAAAATAACAAGATCAAGCTCCCTCCGATTCAGAATCAAGAGGAGGCAATGAAGACGAATGACCCAAGATACCGTGCGTATCATGGGGCAGTTCATCACCCCACTAAATCCTGTTTCAGCCTTAAGGATAAAATCCAGGCTTTAATTGATGTAGGGGTCATCACTATGAAACCGTCAAAGAAAGAAGGTCGGGCGAATCACGGTGTCCATAAGCTTGGTCGGTGCCGTTGACATGGTTTGAACTGAACGGTGGTCAAAGTCGCGGTGAAAGCGGTAAATGGCGACCCACAAACTTGCGAAAAGGACTTGTATCATTATCTGACCCGAATGGCGAAGTCTTGTGGGTCCACCCAGACCTACTTGAAGATGAGCAATGGGTAGCCTCTTCTTCGAAGAAAAAGCCGAAGCAGAAGGGAAAGACATGCCATGCTACCCGCATGCGGAGGAAGCCGAATACAGTGGTAACATTCAATTTGTCAGAAGGAGCTGAAGCCAGCCACCCCGGGAGGCGGACGCGAGTACAAATACAAGTACGGAAATCTCCGACCCAAATGCCAAGGCGGCCGAGCTGGGGGTACCAACAACACCCCTCACTCACTTGAAGGCGAAAGATAAGCGACCACGGAAGTTCAACTCGGCGATCTCGATTCGCGGGATTGGAAGAGATAAACGGGAACTTCAAACTCCCATATAAACCGGCGTGATGGCACAATTGGCCAATATCCCAAGGATCACTCTCTATGAGTTCTGCGGTTATCAAAGAGCGAGAAGCTCTTCAAGAAGCCCTCGCCGATTGAAGTCTTCCTCACCCGATTAAGCGAGTCGGAAGAGTCGGCCCGGCAATGCAACCTGCGACTAAACACTTCCCGCATCACTTTTACAAAGGAGAATATGCAGGCGAGGAATTCAAACACGATAGGCGCTATACTTCACCGGGTATATTGGCTCGGTGAAGTTAACGGATCCAAGTCGATCCGGGTTCATTGTGAGCATCATGCCCTGCGCCTCATGTATCATCTTGGAATTCCGCGATGGCAGCATCAACGGCACAATGATTTACGGATTTAACACCAGCGGTCTCGGCGCTTGGTAAGATCGGATAAAGTGCCAAATGGGGACTTAAAGTCGAAGTCACTGCTATGTGATTGGCGAGACTTCCTATAACTTATTGTTGGGTTGACCTTGGATCCACAATAATGTTATAGTCCCTCTACTCTTCATCGGTGTCTCAAATATGTAGACCACGAATAATGAGGTCAAGGCGGTGGCGGACAAACAACCGTTTAAGGGGATGGAGAATTATTTCGATTCTCTCCTCTAATGATGAAGCCCGAATCATCGGCCCAAAGTGCGGACAGCGGTGAAGAAGCTAATACGAAACGGGCTTGGTTATAGTGGAGGTTTTGTTTTAAATGACATTGTACCTTGTAATCAATCTTGGCGATGAAGAATCGTCGGATGAACATTATAATGGCAAATTGCCGATGAATCAATAAATGGCGATTTAGAGTACCCTTTATCTTTGAATGATGTGATGACAGTTTATACAACAATTCAAAGTTTCACTTACCAACTGGTCATCTTGCTTTACACAAAAGCAGCTCCAAGACTCTTTTGGGACAACACTCCATCCCACCTAAGATCAAGTAGTGAAAAGACTTGGTTTACTAAAAGGAGATGCAGCTCACGTAATCATTTTTAGAAGAAGATGAAGATGACAATGGGCCTATCCTCCACACATTCGATATAGTCCAAACACCGGTATCATGAAGAGATGGGGGTATGACTTGACACGAGGGAAGGTCTATGTTTCTGACGAGGCCCTCGAACCCCTCCTAAAGCGCATATGTCCCAAGAGGAAAGCCGATAATTACTATGCATTTAGAAGGGGATCGGGATAATCCTCCTCGTAAGATGAATGCTCGTCGATTGATAATAATCCACCCTGGGAGGGAGACTTATCATTCACCTCTGCTGGGATTCGGCACACCACTTCTGAGAAGCTTTCAAGGCTTTAATGTCAAATATGGCTACCACGATCCCGCCATCGCTGAGAGTGATGAAGACGCCAACATGGGAAGACCCATGGATCCATCAACTCCAAGAGCAGCTTGGGGACAAGTTCGAACAAAGAGAACCCCCACTAAGGATGAGGTAGTCCAGTTAATATGGGTGATGGAGAGCATCCTAAACTCATTAACATCGCAATACTCCCCTAAGATAAGGAAGAGTTGATTGTCTTAATCGGGGAGTATATCGATGTATTCACCGAGTTACGAGGACATGCCAGACTCTGACTCTAATGTGGCAACACATCGCCCAACATCAAGGCGGATGTCAAACCCGCCAAGCAACAAAGAAAGACGGTTTCGCCCACAAATATTGGAGGCAATCGCTGACGAAGTGAAGAAACTCATAGAATCGGATTCATCGAGGAAATTCAGCATCCGGATGGGTGGCTAATATAGTCCCTGGCCATGAAGAAGAATGGCTCATTAGGACTGTGGTCGATTACAGATCTCAACGCGCTGCCCAAAGATGACTTCCTCTTCCAATCACCGATGTCATTGACGCAGACTTCCTATAACTTATTGTGGGTCGACCTTGGATCCACAATAATGTTATAGTCCCTCTACTCTTCATCGCTGTCTCAAATATGTAGACACTAATAATGAGGTCAAGACGTGGTCGCGACAAACAACCGCTTAAGGGATGGAGAATTATTTCACCGATTCTCTCCTACGTAATGAGTCCTAAATCAATCATCGCCCAAGGTACGGACAGTGAAGAAGCTAATACCAAACCGGCTTGGTTATAGTGGAGGTTTTGTTTTAAATGACATTGTACCCCTTGTAATCAATCTTGACGATGAAGAATCGCCGATGAACATTGTAATTGGCAAATTGCCGATGAATCAATAAATGACGATTTAGAGTACCCTTTATCTTTGAATGATGTGATGACAGTTTATACAACAATTCAAAGTTTCACTTACCAACTCTCCATCTTGCTTTACACAAAAGCAGCTCCAAGACTCTTTGGGACAACACTGCCATCCCACCTAAGATCAAGTAGTGAAAAGACTTGGTTTACTAAAAGGAGATGCGCTCTGACAATCATTTCTTAGAAGAAGATGAAGATGACAATGGGCCTATCCTCCACACATTCCGATATAGTCCAGAAACACTGGGTATCATGAAGAGATGGGGGTATGACTTGACACGAGGGAAGGTCTATGTTTTGACGAGGCCCTCGAACCCCTCCTAAAGCGCATATGTCCCAAGAGGAAAGCCGGATAATTACTATGCATTTAGAAGGGATTGGGATACTAATCCTCCTCGAAGATGAATGCTCGTGGTCGATTGATAATAATCCACCCGTGAGGGAGACTGACATTCGCCCGACTCTTCTCGGTTGGGATTCTCGACAACTCTGAGAAGCTTTCAAGGCTTTAATGTCAAATATGGCTACGGTCGATCCTGCTACTGTTGAGAGTGATGAAGACGTGCCAACATGGGAAGACCCATGGATCCATCAACTCCAAGAGCAGTTTGGGGACAAGTTCGAACAAAGAGAACCCCCCACTAAGGATGAGGTAGTCCAGGTTAATATGGGTGATGGAGAGCATCCTAAACTCATTAACATCGCAATACTCTCCCAAGATAAGGAAGAGTTGATTGTCTTAATCGGGGAGTATATCGATGTATTCGCCCGAGTTACGAGGACATGCCAGACTCGACCCTAATGTGGCAACACATCGCCCAACATCAAGGCGGATGTCAAACCCGCCAAGCAACAAAGAAAGACGGTTTCGGCCCACAAATATTGGAGGCAATCGCTGACGGTGAAGAAACTCATAGAATCGGATTCATCGAGGAAATTCAAGATCCTGATTGGGTGGCTAATATAGTCCCCGGCCATGAAGAAGAATGGCTCAATTAGGACTGTGGTCGACATGAGATCCAACGCCGCTGCCCAAAGATGACTTCCTCTTCCAATCACCGATGTCATAGTTGACAATACGGTGGATTTGAAAGAATGTCCTTATGGATGGCTTTTCGTATAATCAAATCAAGATGCACCCCGATGACGCCAAACACACAATGCTCGTAACTTCCATCGGATATATTGCTACACGGTCATGCCGCTCGCCTCAAAATGCCTACAAGCAACATACCAACGAGCAATGACGAGATTTTCCAGATCATCTTCGAAAACGGTCAATGCTACGCCGACGATTTGGTCGAAAAGCCGCGGACAAAGGAGATCACATCAAAGATCTTAGAACGGTATTCAACTCATGCGAACTCATCACCGAAGATGAATCCCGCCAAATCCTTCCTTGGGATGTCCGGGCAGTTCCTTGTCATTGCCACCGACAAAGGAATCCACGCCGATCCCGACAAAGTGAAGGCGATTCAAGAACAACCCCCGAAATCCGAGAGTACTCGGGTTACAAGGGCGACATGACATCCGACCGGCTCATATCGAACCTATCCGAAGTGCCAACCGCTCTCAAAATTGAATAAGAAGGGCGGTCATATATTTGGGACGACGCCGAAGGCATTCAAGAGATCAAGTCTTATCTCGCTAAACCTCCCGTCTTGTTGCACCGCTGTCGGAAACCGCTTTTGATCTACGCCAAGGCAACGGATCACTCTAAACGCTTTACTCGCAAGCACGACGACCGACGGTCACGCATCGTGTATTACCCGAAATAACATTAGTCGGCCGAAGTCTCGATATCCAATGGTCGAAGGTTTTGCATTAGTGTTCGCGATTCGTAAAATGCACTATTTAGCCGGACAGACGATTTATGTTATCTCTAACGAACCGGGTCCGATATTTATGACCCACCGCCTCGATGAGTTGGCGCTTGGCAAATGGGCCTTGCTCTTGTCCCAATATGACTTGTATTTCAAACAAGAAGTCACCAAAGGACAAGCGATTTAGATCTCTGGTCGCACCACAACGGATGCGCTTGAGCTATATGATGATCTTCCTGATGAAGTTCAAGAAGTCAACACTACATCGCACCAACAAATATGGCGATTGTATTTTGTGAGCCTCTCGAGCTACCAATGTGGCAAGTGCCCCGGATGTTCTAAGATTTTCGTAGAATTGGGGTTGTCTTAGTTTCCAGGAATCATGTCATGCCCGTGCTTATTCACTCGAACCTTGCTCTAATAGCGTGGCTGAATACAATGCTACTTATTGGACTTAATTCGCCAAAGGCTGGGGTCGAATATCTCGGGCGTCTGGCGATTCGCAATTGATAGTTAAGCAGGTTCGTGGTGACTATGAAGTCGAGAATCGGATCTAATCCCTATCATCGGATAGGCTGTTGAAATAGCGGACTCATTGAAGAGTTTTTCATCGAATATATCAGCGCCTCCAAAAGCGCTTATCGCGGATGCTGGCGGCGTTAGGCGTGTCATTAGCACAACCTTAGAGACCGAGCAACTAGTTACGGTCGGGACTCACCAACTCTTCGTTACCATTATACGATGAGACACAAGAAGATAAGGGGTAGTTACCAAAGTACATGCAACCCAAACCAAGTTGGAGCCGAGATTGGCGCTTTCCTATCATCGACTCGTCTTACATGGCATTACAGGAAGGCGTGAGGAAAGAGTCAATTGGCGAAGAACTCAAGATTCTTTATGACACTCAAACCTAGGCGCTATATCGTAGAGTGCGATGGTCTTTGCTCGATGCCTCTCAAACAAAGAGGAGAGGTCCTTCGGGAAGCACCGCGAAGGTGAATGTGGTGCACACCGGCTGGTCCCAAGCTCTGATCGAATCGGAGAATGGGCTGCCACGGCCAACAATAATTAATGGCGCGGTCGATGCGGCTCGGAAATGCCAGCGTGTCAAATTCCGCGAATTATATGCATCGACCTCTGGCGGTTGCATCCCGGCCACATCGGCCATTCGAGACATGGGGAATGGGCGTCGTGGGTCCCATTTTTCCTCCGTCGGTCAAAGCGTCGATTTATTCTAGCGATCACCGATTACTTCTCCAAGTGGGCGAAGCAATCCGCTAAAAGAAGTCAAAGCGATACCGTCGTCAAATTTATCAAACACCATGTCATTTATCGACATGGTGTCCCGAGACGGATCGTGCATGATAATGGTCCCCAATTTATCAGCAATTCCTTCATCAGGTTTTGCGAGAAATTCAAGATACAAGATGTCTCGTCAACAGCTTATAATCCAGCAGCAAATGGATTAGCCGAAGCATTCAACAAGACGATTATCAAAATTACGTGAAGCTTGTGAAGAGTAACAAGCGAGGCTGGGATGATAAACTTCGGAGAAGCACTACAGGCGTACGCCATACGGCTATCGCCGCTGTGGAGAACCCGTATTCCCTGGTCTACGGATGTGAAGCAGTTCTCCCATTGGAAATCCAGATTCCGTCACTCCGCATTGCCCTTGCAACGGAGATGACGATTGAAGAACAACATCAGAAACGTCTCGAAGAACTCGAGATGTTAGATGAAAAGCGCCTGGAAGCTCAACAATGCATTGAGTTCTACCAAGCTAGGATGTCGAGAGCTTTCAACAAGAAATGCGACAGCGGAGTTTCAAAGAAGGAGATTTGGTCCTCATTTGCTTTCGGCGACCGATAATCCTCACTTCCAAGAAGAAAGGCAAATTGAGCCTAAATGGGAGGTCCGTTTGTAATAGAAGCGGTTTAATCAATAGTGCGTATCGCCTAATTACCCAAAGTGGCGGCCGGCAATTAATCTTAGATAAATGGGAAGTTCTGAAGAAATACTACCCTTAGTATCTTGGGATAACCCGTTCGACGGGAAGTTCCTCGTGGGATATTTCACCCACTTTTCTTGAGGATAACCCTAGATTTGTCCTCCATCATAATTTCCCCACGATCAAATTCCTTGGCGGTGGGCCTACAAATTACGGTACATTGCCACAATCTCCTCTTGATTCCTTCTATAAACAAGAGGCCCAATTAAAATCCCTTATGGGAGATAGAATATAAAATTCTTCCTCTCCAAGCATCGGACCCTTCGTGATAAGCGGAGGGTTCTTTCCATCTTTATCTTAGGCCATTGAAGGTATCTTGTGGGATTTTCGGACCGGGTTGTCCGGTGAAGGTCGCTGAGTCTTTTCGATTCTCGGTGGAGATCCACTCTTAGTTCCATCTTCATCTTAGGTAGCGCCGACTGAAGGTATGCGCCGGGATTTTCAGACCAGGTTGTCCGACTGAAGGTCGCCTGAGTCTCTTCGGTTCTCGGAGTGGAGATCCCACTCTTAGTTCCATCTTCATCTTAGGTAGCGCCGACTGAAGGTATGCGCCGGGATTTTCAGACCAGGTTGTCCGGTGAAGGTGCTGAGTCTCTTCGGTTCTCGGAGTGGAGATCCACTCTTAGTTCCATCTTCATCTTAGGTAGCCGGTGAAGGTATCGCCGGGATTTTCAGACCAGGTTGTCCGACTGAAGGTCGCCTGAGTCTCTTCGGTTCTCGGAGTGGAGATCCCACTCTTAGTTCCATCTTCATCTTAGGTAGCGCCGACTGAAGGTATGCGCCGGGATTTTCAGACCAGGTTGTCCGACTGAAGGTCGCCTGAGTCTCTTCGGTTCTCGGAGTGGAGATCCACTCTTAGTTCCATCTTCATCTTAGGTAGCGCCGGTGAAGGTATCGTAGGGATTTTCGGACCGGGTTGTCCGGTGAAGGTCGCTGAGTCTCTTCGGTTCTGGTGGAGATCCACTCTTAGTTCCATCTTCATCTTAGGTAGCGCCGACTGAAGGTATGCGCCGGGATTTTCAGACCAGGTTGTCCGACTGAAGGTCGCCTGAGTCTCTTCGGTTCTGGTGGAGATCCACTCTTACTTCCATCTTCATCTTAGGTAGCGCCCGTGAAGGTATCTTGTAGGGATTTTCGGACGGGTTGTCGCTGAAGGTCACGAGTCTTTTCGATTCTCGGTGGAGATCCACTCTTAGTTCCATCTTCATCTTAGGTAGCGCCGACTGAAGGTATGCGCCGGGATTTTCAGACCAGGTTGTCCGACTGAAGGTCGCCTGAGTCTTTTCGATTCCTACGGTAAGGAATCTGCTGTTAAGCCTCATCCCGGGAAATAGAACACATTCTTCCTTTCCCACCTCAATCAATCTTTTTCGGTTGGTCATTCTCGGTCAAAGAAGACACCAAGATTCATCTTGGGGCATTTTATCGAAGCCTAAGAAGGGATAAAGCCAACGCCTCACAGCGTTGCGGTTTAGTCTTTCTCAGAAGACACGAGTTCGATTACAGGGTATTTTATCCGAAGCCTAAGAAGGGATAAAGCCAGCGTCTAACACGCGTTGCGGTTTAGTCTTTCTCCGATTGAAGAAGACACGAGTTGATTACGGGGCATTTTATCCGAAGCCTAAGAAGGGATAAAGCCAGCGCCTCACACGCGTTGCGGTTTAGTCTTTCTCCGATTGAAGAAGACACGAGTTCGATTAAGGGTATTTTATCCGAAGCCTAAGAAGGATAAAGCCAGCGCCTCACCGCAGCGTTGCGGTTTGAATCTTTCTCGATTGAAGAAGACACGAGTTCGATTAAGGGTATTTTATCCGAAGCCTAAGAAGGGATAAAGTCAACGCCTCACACGCGTTGCGGTTTAGTCTTTCTCCGATTGAAGAAGACACGAGTTGATTACGGGGTATTTTATCCGAGAAGCCTAAGAAGGGATAAAGTCAGCGCCTCCTGCAGCGTTGCGGTTTAGTCTTTTAGATTGAAGACACGAGTTTGATTAAGGGAATTTGATCGAATCCTAAGCGAGGGATAGGTCGGCGCTAACAGCGTCGTAGGGTTAGTCTTCGAGTGAAAAAGGCGAAGCCTCGTATTCAACATCGTAGCATTAAATCGAGAGAGTTTCATTCTTTTAGCACAGCGTTGTGTGTAGAGCGGTTTAGATAATCTACATGCTAGCCCAACTCAAGCGGTAGTTGGTAAAGGCTCATCAAACCCGTTGAAGGTGGGGTTGGCCAATAACCTAAAGTTAACGCCTCACAGCGTTGCGGTTTAGTCTTTCTCGATTGAAGAAGACACGAGTTCGATTCAGGGTATTTTATCCGAAGCCTAAGAAGGGATAAAGCGGCGCCTCCTGCAGCGTTGCGGTTTGAGTCTTTTCGATTGAAGAAGATGCGAGTTGATCACGGGGTATTTTATTAGAAGCCTAAGAAGGATAAAGCCAGCGCCTCACCGCAGCGTTGCGGTTTAGTCTTTCCGATTGAAGAAGACACGAGTTCGATTACGGGGTATTTCGTCCGAAGCCTAAGAAGGGGCGAGTCTACGTGTAACAGCGTTGCGGGTGGTCTCTTGCGGTAAAGTCACGAAGCCTATGTATTGATATCATAGCAACAAGTCTAGAAGAGTTTCATTCTTTTAGCACAGCGTCCGTCTTGGAGCGGATCACGATAATCCATGCGCTAGCCAACTCAAGCGGTGGTTGGTAAAGGCTAATCAAACCCGTTGATGGTGAGGTTTGCCAAAAATCCTATAAGTATTATGGTTAATTATTTGGACGAAGTAAAAGAATCATAATAAACAATGAAAGGATGGATCTTATTCATTTGAAGCAAATATAAAGGGAGCTACAATTGTCGAGACAATTGATTCAAGCGAAGTTATGATAATACATCTAAATAAAAATCGTAACGACACAGGTGAACAAAGAAACGAAAAGTCTCGCGGCACATCGGACTTCATTGGCACAATCGGTAATGTGAAGGAAGCAAGGTCAGCCTTGGCGGCTAGTTCTTCCTCTGTTTCGCTCGAACCGGGCCTTGGCTTCCTTCTCAAGTTCCTCTTGAGTTAGCGGCAATAGCGGCCGCGTGTTCCTAACGCTTGCTCGCCTCGAGGACTTCGTTTCTCCGTTCGGTGACATCACGGACTCTGGTGCACTCCGCGTGTGAAATTCTTCAACGTCTTCTCCCCTTGAGCAGTCTGATTCACATGCGTTCGACGGGTGTGGTACAAGTTTATCGGTTTGGCGTGCTTGTCGCTCATATGAGTTCGAAAAAATGATCTCTTGCTCACGATATTTTCCTCTGGCAGCGTTCATGAAGCCTTGATCAGAGCCGTCGATGAGTCGTATCACCTCATCGCATGATTCAAAAGGCTAAATTCTCCACCGCGATGCGCAAGAGTTAGCCGGCTAGTGAGCTTTGCTCACAGCGATTAACTAGTGAGGACCACCAACCATTTGAATTTCCTCCAAGATACTCAATATGAATGGGCGAGAAGACCATAAAGGTCGCCCATCTAACCTCGATAATAGAGATCGCTGTTTCAAACCATTCTCCAACGGTGAAGGAGACCCATCCGCAGAGGAGTCGAGGCGGCGAGATTTTTGGCGGGGCAATCTCGGCGATAGGTTGAATTCGTGGAAGTGGTCCGTCAAGATTAACACAGGGCCTCCACCCTATACTCGAAGGGTCGGAAATCTGGTTCGGCCAAAGTGTAAGGAGGCGGTGGAAGCGGATGATAGGCGATCCCTCAAACTTCGTCATCGAAATTATGATAGTAGGCTCGAGGCTTGGGTTTCTTCATGCGAGTGTTAGCCTGTTGCGGTTCGCTTCCTCGATGGAAAAAGCCTTCCCGGATGACCTTAAGAATCGAGACTTGACATTGGAGCCAAAGTAGGCGAATAATCATCGAGACATCCGCCTACCACAAGAGAACAAAGGGTTAACAGATCATTTAGGAAGGATATCTTGAAAAAAGAAGCGGTATAGAAGTAGAACTCTTCGAAACCCATGAGATTGAGTCCGCGACCTTATAGCAGTGCGGCGATTTCACCCGTGCGAATACCGGAGAGCGATAAATATAGTCGCATGAACAAAGCAACAATATATATCTCGTTCTGAGTAAAGTGCGGTATGAAATCGCTCCGTTAAAGACGGGTGAGCTTTGAAGCCTCAATCCTCCAAGGAGAATCGGCTCTTCCCAATCGCCTCAAAAGGAAACGAAGCAACCTACAGCGTTGCGGTTTAGTCTTTTCGATTGAAGAAGATGCGAGTTCGATCACGGGGTATTTTATTCGAAGCCTAAGAAGGGATAAAGCCAGCGCCTCACCGCAGCGTTGCGGTTTAGTCTTTCCGATTGAAGAAGACACGAGTTCGATTACGGGGTATTTCGTCCCGAAGCCTAAGAAGGGGCGAGTCTACGTGTAACAGCAGCGTTCGGGTGGTCTCTTGCGGTAAAGTCACGAAGCCTATGTATTGATATCATAGCAACAAGTCTAGAAGAGTTTCATTCTTTTAGCACAGCGTCCGCGTCGCGGAGCGGATCACGATAATCCGCCGCTAGCCAACTCAAGCGGTGGTTGGTAAAGGCTAATCAAACCCGTTGATGGTGAGGGTTTGCCAAAAATCCTATAAGTATTATGGTTAATTATTTGGACGAGTAAAAGAATCATAATAAACAATGAAAGGGA
This sequence comes from Asparagus setaceus, assembly GCA_012295165.1. Taxonomy (NCBI): domain Eukaryota; kingdom Viridiplantae; phylum Streptophyta; class Magnoliopsida; order Asparagales; family Asparagaceae; genus Asparagus; species Asparagus setaceus. The sequence continues at coordinate 41,522,523 of CM022707.1, read as the reverse complement.
TGGATCTTATTCATTTTGAAGCAAATATAAAAGGAGCTACAATTGTCGAGACAATTGATTCAAGCGAGTTATGATAATACATCTAAATAAAAATCGTAGCGACACAGGTGAACAAAGAAACGAAAAGTCTCGCGGCACATCGGACTTCATTGGCACAATCGGTAATGTGAAGGAAGCAAGGTCAGCCTTGGCGGCTAGTTCTTCCTCTGTTTAGCTCGAACCGGGCCTTGGCTTCCTTCTCAAGTTCCTCTTGAGTTAGCGGCAATAGCGGCAGCGTGTTCCTAACGCTCGCCTCGAGGACTTCGTTTCTCCGTTCGGTGACATCACGGACTCTGGTGCACTCCGTGTGAAATTCTTCAACGTCTTCTCCCCTTGAGCAGTCCTGATTCACATGCGTTCGACGGGTGTGGTACAAGTTTATCGGCCAGCAAGCGTGCTTGTCGCTCATATGAGTTCGAAAAAATGATCTCTTGCTCGATATTTTCCTCTGAAGCGTTCATGAGAAGCCTTGATCAGAGCCGTCGATGAGTCGTATCACCTCATCGCATGATTCAAAAGGCTAAATTCTCCACGATGCATAAGAGTTAGCCACTAGTGAGCTTTGCTCTAGCGATTAACTAGGCGAGGACCACCAACCGTGAATTTCCTCCAAGATACTCAATATGAATGGGCGAAGACCATAAAGGTCGCCCATCTAACCTCGATAATAGAGATCGCTGTTTCAAACCATTCTCCAACGGTGAAGGAGACCCATCCGCAGAACCGGTCGAGCGGCAGATTTTGGCCGGGGCAATCTCGGCGATAGGTTGAATTCGTGGAAGTGGTCCGTCAAGATTAACACAGGGCCTCCACCCTATACTCGAAGGGTCGGAAATCACAGTTTCGGCCAAGGCGTAAGGGGCGGTGGGCGGATGATAGGCGATCCCTCAAACTTCGTCATCGAAATTATGATAGTAGGCTCGGGCTTGCGGGTTTCTTCATGCGAGTGTTAGCCTACATTGCGGTTCGCTTCCTCGATGGAAAAAGCCTTCCCGGATGACCTTAGAATCGAGACTTGACATTGGGAGCCTTAGTAGGCGAATAATCATCGAACATCCGCCTACCACAAGAGAACAAAGGGTTAACGAGATCATTTAGGAAGGATATCTTGAAAAAGGAAGCGGTATGAGGCGTAGAACTCTTCTCGAAACCCATGAGATTGAGTCCGCGACCTTATAGCGAATACGGCGATTTCACCGTGCGAATACGGGAGAGCGATAAATATAGTCGCATGAACAAAGCAACAATATATATCTCGTTCACAGTAAGTAAGTCGGTATGAAATCGCTCCGTTAAAACGGAGTGAGCTTTGAAGCCTCAATCCTCACGAAGGAGAATCTCGGCTCTTCCCAATCGCCTCACAAAGGAGAAACGAAGCGGGGTCATATGACGTGCACAATCTGGCGTCGGTCCCCACAAGGAGGATTCGGCTCGTCAATCGCCTCACAAAGGAGAACGGCGGGGATACAGCGCATATATGCGAGAATATGATGGCGGCTACGCTCCCGAAAGAAGGAGGCGTGCATTCCGCAGCGCCGTCGCGAGTTGATCGACTCCTCGAAGCAGCGTGATCTTCCGGCGACATCGGAAGCGCAAAAGAGGACAAATAAAGTCGGATATCACGGTCAAAAATCAACAAAAGGCATCAAGAAAGACCGGCATCCACAACCCGGTGCAACAACGGTACCCGCAGCCAGACCAAACTGCCGGGCAGCATGACCTTGACCGAGATGCGTAGCGCAACTGATCGCATGAGCAGCCAGACTCGGCCAGTATTCCAGTGCGCCGAGCAGCGCCAGTACGCTTCGTATTACTGGTGCGCCAGGCCAGCGCCGAGGCTGACCACAGCGCCAGCGCCCGGCCGCCTGCGCGCGATGGCCGTCTGCTGATAAGCCAGCGCCGACCACGGCCTCGTCCTTCTCCCTCGTGGTTTTCATCACTGCATATACAAAGAAAGAAGAAAAAGATGAAAAAGACCTTGTAAAACTCTCGTGTGCATACCGTGTTGATCGAAGAAGATCTGACGGCGAGGTGAAAACAAGAGAGAGAGCATAGGGGGCGGCCTAGGTCGACAAAAGAGGCCTTGTGGGTATTTATAACAATCCCATGGACCCAATCCTCTTTGAACAAGGACTCCTATTTGGCAGAAGTAGGAATTCTAATGGGGCCCAAATCAATTCTAGTGGGACTCTAATCAGCCCTAATTAGGAGTCCTAGTGGAACCTTATCAGGATATCAAAACAATGCCAAATCGGTCCGTTAATTGGCTCCTACTCCCTCAGCTATATTTGGAAAAATTAGAAGATTTATTGGCGGATAACACCCGTAGTTGCATCGGCCTTGATCAGCGTCACCTAATCCTACTCCACTAGGATTACAGTATAAGCTGTTTCCTAATTTGTCGAAGTTCGGAAGAATATTCTCACAAGAAATATTCTTAGGGATAACTTCGATCGTCGGATTGCATCGGCCAATCAGCGTTGCCAATCCTACTCCAACTAGGATTACAGTATAAACTGTTTCCTAATTTATTGAGAAGTTCGGAAGAATATTCTCACAAGAAATATTCTTAGGGATAACTTCGATCGTCGGATTGCATCGGCCAATCAGCGTTGCCCAATCCTACTCAACTAGGATTACGGTATAAACTGTTTCCTAAATTGTCGAGTTCGGAAGAATATTATCACAAGAAATATTCTTAGGGATAACTTCGATCGTCGCGGATTGCATCGGCCAATCAGCGGCGTTGCCCAATCCTACTCCAACTAGGATTACGGTATAAGCTGTTTCCTAATTTATTGAGAAGTTCAGGAAGAATATTCTCACAAGAAATATTCTTAGGGATAACTTCGATCGTCGCGGATTGCATCGGCGCCAATCAGCGCGTTGCCCAATCCTACTCAACTAGGATTACGAGTATAAATGTTTCCTAAATTGTCGAGTTCGGAAGAATATTCTCACAATATTCTTAGGGATAACTTCGATCGTCGCGGATGCATCGGCGCCAATCAGCAGCGTTGCCCAATCCTACTCCACTAGGATTACGGTATAAAGCTGTTTCCTAAATTGTAGAAGTTCGGAAGAATATTCTCACAAGAAACATTCTTAGGGATAACTTCGATCGTCTTGGATTGCATCGGCCAATCAGCGTTGCCAATCCTACTCCAACTAGGATTACAGTATAAGCTGTTTCCTAATTTGTCGAGAAGTTCGGAAGAATATTCTCACAAGAAATATTCTTAGGGATAACTTCGATCGTCGCGGATGCATCGGCCAATCAGCAGCGTTGCCCAATCCTACTCAACTAGGATTACAGTATAAGCTGTTTCCTAAATTGTAGAAGTTCGGAAGAATATTCTCACAAGAAATATTCTTAGGGATAACTTCGATCGTCGCGGATGCATCGGCCAATCAGCGTTGCCCAATCCTACTCCAACTAGGATTACAGTATAAACTGTTTCCTAAATTGTCGAAGTTCGGAAGAATATTCTCACAAGAAACATTCTTAGGGATAACTTCGATCGTCGCGGATTGCATCGGCCAATCAGCGTTGCCAATCCTACTCAACTAGGATTCAGTATAAAGCTGTTTCCTAATTTGTAGAAGTTCGGAAGAATATTCTCACAAAAATATTCTTAGGGATAACTTCGATCGTCTTGGATTGCATCGGCGTAATCAGCGTTGCCTAATCCTACTCAACTAGGATTACGAGTATAAACTGTTTCCTAATTTGTCGAGAAGTTCAGGAAGAATATTCTCACAAAAATATTCTTAGGGATAACTTCGATCGTCTTGGATGCATCGGCCAATCAGCGTTGCCTAATCCTACTCAACTAGGATTACAGTATAAGCTGTTTCTAATTTATTGAAGTTCAGGAAGAATATTCTCACAAGAAATATTCTTAGGGATAACTTCGATCGTCACGGATTGCATCGGCGCCAATCAGCGTTGCCCAATCCTACTCCAACTAGGATTACGGTATAAAGCGTTTCCTAAATTGTCGAAGTTCGGAAGAATATTCTCACAAGAAATATTCTTAGGGATAACTTCGATCGTCGGATTGCATCGGCGCCAATCAGCGTTGCCTAATCCTACTCAACTAGGATTACGGTATAAGCTGTTTCTAATTTATTGAGAAGTTCGGAAGAATATTCTCACAAGAAATATTCTTAGGGATAACTTCGATCGTCGCGGATTGCATCGGCGTAATCAGCGTTGCCTAATCCTACTCCAACTAGGATTACGGTATAAGCTGTTTCCTAATTTATTGAAGTTCTGGAAGAATATTCTCAGAAATATTCTTAGGGATAACTTCGATCGTGCGGATTGCATCGGCGTAATCAGCGTTGCCCAATCCTACTCAACTAGGATTACGAGTATAAATGTTTCCTAAATTGTAGAAGTTCGGAAGAATATTCTCACAAAAATATTCTTAGGGATAACTTCGATCGTGCGGATTGCATCGGCGCCAATCAGCGCGTTGCCCAATCCTACTCCAACTAGGATTACGGTATAAAGCTGTTTCCAAATTTCAGCGAGGAGTTCACGGAGAATAAATCCATATTCTTAAGGATAACTTCGATGACCCTTAATTTCCTCCACCATAATATCCAAGAGAGGAATAATCGGCCGGTAGAGAAAGTCATGGCGACAGGACAACGTGTCGGTCGAAGAAACTTCTCCCACCGTGGATAATCATATCCCAACAACGGTCAAAGCATCGCTTTCGTGGTGAAGGCTAGGGCGATGGTTGAAAGCAAATGGTCTCTGTTTCAACAAGGAATCTTGGAGGATATCTCCATGAAAAGATCAGTCCTCGGCGTGGTTAAACCAACAACACGTGATGGCGGAAGAATTAGCCGATTGAGGGTTATGAAATTCCAGTACTCGACACTGACCAATGTGTAGCCAACAAGGATTAGGACATATGGAGAAGTCAAAAGTCGATGGTTAATCAAACAACGACCAGGCACGAGTTACAAACAAAACTCACCCACCGGCTTGAATCAAGATAACAAGCGGTCGGACAATAAATGCGACGTGATCTTATCGGAATCCTACAAAGCTGGATGATCACGAAGAATCGAAGACTTGAAGCTATCTTTTGGACCCTCGGCCAGCGGAAGGGAACCATCATGTCCAAAGCATCGGACTCATTAAGATTGAGGCGAGGCGGCTTTGAAGGGGTATCTGTAGGCGTTGAAAAATACTTACAAGATCCCGAAACCAACTTCGTGGCGAGTCGTGCGAATGACAACCATCGAAGGATACGGGACGTCGAATCGTTAAAGGCGAACTTCGGCTGGCGAACCACAGCGTCACAAGCCGGTTTAAGCGGACTTGAATGGAAACGTCGGATCAGGGCCGTTGAACGAGAACAAACCAAGAGTTAGTCCAGAACCATCTGACGGAACCTAAGTCCGGAGAAGGCCAAGAGTCGAATAAGCGGGGCCTAAACAGGGCGAAACCGGCGAAGCGGCGGAAAAAGCAGCGAAGCGGCGCCGCCGACGGCTTGGCGAGTTACCCAATCCTACTCAACTAGGATTACGGTATAAAGCTGTTTCCTAAATTGTCGAGAAGTTCGGAAGAATATTCTCACAAGAAATATTCTTAGGGATAACTTCGATCGTCTTGGATTGCATCGGCGTAATCAGCGTTGCCCAATCCTACTCAACTAGGATTACAGTATAAGCTGTTTCCTAATTTATTGAAGTTCGGAAGAATATTCTCACAAAAATATTCTTAGGGATAACTTCGATCGTGCGGATTGCATCGACGCCAATCAACGCTGCCTAATCCTACTCAACTAGGATTACGGTATAAAGCTGTTTCCTAATTTATTGAGAAGTTCAGGAAGAATATTCTCACAAGAAATATTCTTAGGGATAACTTCGATCGTGCGGATTGCATCGGCCAATCAGCGTTGCCTAATCCTACTCAACTAGGATTACGGTATAAGCTGTTTCCTAATTTATTGAGAAGTTCGGAAGAATATTCTCACAGAAATATTCTTAGGGATAACTTCGATAAATGCGGATTGCATCGGCGCCAATCAGCGTTGCCCAATCCTACTCAACTAGGATTACGGTATAAAGCTGTTTCCTAAATTGTAGAAGTTCGGAAGAATATTCTCACAAAAATATTCTTAGGGATAACTTCGATCGTCTTGGATTGCATCGGCCTTGATCAGCGTTGCCTAATCCTACTCAACTAGGATTACGGTATAAGCTGTTTCCTAATTTATTGAGAAGTTCGGAAGAATATTCTCACAAAAATATTCTTAGGGATAACTTCGATCGTCTTGGATTGCATCGGCGTAATCAGCGTTGCCCAATCCTACTCAACTAGGATTACGGTATAAGCTGTTTCCTAATTTATTGAAGTTCACGGAAGAATATTCTCACAGAAATATTCTTAGGGATAACTTCGATAAATGCGGATTGCATCGGCCAATCAGCGTTGCCCAATCCTACTCAACTAGGATTACGGTATAAAGCTGTTTCCTAAATTGTAGAAGTTCGGAAGAATATTCTCACAAGAAATATTCTTAGGGATAACTTCGATCGTGCGGATTGCATCGGCGTAATCAGCGTTGCCCAATCCTACTCAACTAGGATTACGGTATAAAGCTGTTTCCAAATTTCAGCGAGGAGTTCACGGAGAATAAATCCATATTCTTAAGGATAACTTCGATGACCCTTAATTTCCTCCACCATAATATCCAAGAGAGGAATAATCGGCGAAAGTCATGGCGACAGGACAGCGTGTCGGTCGAAGAAACTTCTCCCACCGTGGATAATCATATCCCAACAACGGTCAAAGCATCGCTGCCGGCCAGAAGAGCTAGGGCGATGGTTGAAAGCAAATGGTCTCTGTTTCAACAAGGAATCTTGGAGGATATCTCCATGAAAAGATCGAGTCCTCGGCGTGGTTAAACCAACAACACACGGATGACGGAAGAATTAGCCGATTGAGGGTTATGAAATTCGAATTTCATTACGACCAATGTGTCGCCAACAAGGAGTTCACGACATATGGAGAAGTCAAAAGTCGATGGTTAATCAAACAGCGACCAGCAGAGCGAGTTACAAACAAAACTCACCCACCGGCTTGAATCAAGATAACAAGCGGTCGGACAATAAATGCGACAGTGATCTTATCGGGAATCCTACAAAGCTGGATGATCACGAAAGAATCGAAGACTTGAAGCTATCTTTTGGACCCTCGGACCAGGCCCGGGAACCATCATGTCAAAGCATCGGACTCATTAAATTGAGGCGAGGCGGCTTTGAAGGGGTATCTGTGGCGTTGAAAAATACTTACAAGATCCCGAAACCAACTTCGTGGCGAAGTCGGCGAATGACAACCCATCGAAGGATCTGGACGTCGAATCGTTAAAGGCGAACTTCGGCGGCGAACCAGCGGCGTCACAAACGGTTTCGCCGGACTTGAATAGACGATCGGATCAGGGCCGTTGAACGAGAACAAACCAAGAGTTAGTCCTAACCAAATACGACGGAACCTAAGTCCGAGAAGGCCAAGAGTCGAATAAGCGGGGCCTAAACCCGAGACCGAAAACGGCTAAACGGGCGAAAAACGGCGACCCAGCTTCTACCAACTTGGCCGAGGTGCTCCCGCCAAGTGGCCGGAGGCTCGCCACCATGGCCGAGCCACCTCGGCCAACTTGGCAGGGTGCCTCGCAAGTGTGGGAGGCTCGACCACCATGGTAGAGCCACCTCGACCAACTTGGTAGAAGTGCTAAACAGGTGGCCGAGCTGCTTGTATAAAGGTCTTGTTGATGGAGGGAGGCTTGGGAGGAGGATTTTTGGACTTGGGCTTGGAAGGAGGATTTTTGGACTTGGACTTGGGAGGATTTTTGGACTTAGGGCTTGGAGGACTTGGATTCTGGCGGATTAAAGAGGACTTCGGCTCGGATTTTCGACGATTTTCTCAAGAGTTCTCACGAGATCCATGAGCCGTCGGCCGCACCGTTCAGAGCACCGGTGAGCACAAGTCCACCGACGCCCGATCTACAAGCGGAAGGGCGAATTGGTCGAACTCTGAGATACCCTCTAGGTTAAGCTTCGTCTTAACCTCGGGGATAAGCTGTGATTTCTCCTTGTAGATCTCACCGCTCGTGATCCTCTCGCCGTGAGTGCGATCCCTGACGATCCTCTCCTTCGTGAGTCGCGATCCCTGACGATCCTCTCCTTCGTGAGTGTGATCCCCTCGGTAACCGTTTCCTTCGTGAAGCGAGCCCTTTACATCTGTAGTTCGAACCGGGTCTCTATGCGGATCGGGATTGCGGTGGTCCACGGACACAAAAGTCCGGCACGGGCAAAGAACCCATAGCGAGGACCTCGATATAGCAGAGATCCTCGTGTTTGTTCTAAGGATAAAAGTTGTAATCTTTTTGATTATGCGCCTTAAAATAAAAGGCATTTCTTTTGAATTTTGTTGTAGGCCAAAGAAGCGTAAGCAAGTTCAAATCAATGACAATCAAGCCGACTTTTACGCGAACAAGGTTCACGAGTTGGTTGTTAAGGTTATGGTTGGTTGTTATGTATTAAAGTTTTTCTCACTTTTCGACCACGACCAATGTGTGCAACAAGGTTCGCCGACATATGGAGAAGTCCAAAGTCGATGGTTAATCAAACACGACCAACGACCACGAGTTACAAACAAAACTCACCCACGGCTTGAATCAAGATAACAAGCGGTCGGACAATAAATGCGGCACCGTGATCTTATGGGAATCCTACAAAGCTGGATGATCGGAAGAATCGAAGACTTGAAGCTATCTTTTGGACCCTCACCAGGCGAAGGCAGGGAACCATCATGTCAAAAGCATCAGGACTCATTAAAATTGAGGCGAGGCGCTTTGAAGGGAGTATCTGTAGGCGTTGAAAAATACTTACAAGATCCCGAAACCAACTTCGTGGCGAAGTCGGCGAATGACAACCCATCGAAGGATCTGGACGTCGAATCGTTAAAGGCGCGAACTTCGGCAGCGAACCTGGCGTCACAAGCACGGTTTAAACGGACTTGAATAGACGATCGGATCAGGACCGTTGAACGAGAACAAACCAAGAGTTAGTCCCGAACCAAATCTGAGGCGGAACCTAAGTCGGGAGAAGGCCAAGAGTCGAATAGGCGGGGCCTAAACCCAGAGAGGCCAGAAAAAGCAGGCCGGAAAAAAGCAGTAGCAGCGCCTCGATAACTTGGCGAGTTACCTCGACCAAGTGGCGAAGTGGCTCGGCCACAATGGCCGAGCCACCTCGGCCAACTTGGTAGGGTGCCTCGACAAGTGGTAGGAGGCTCGACCACCATGGTAGAGCCACCTCGGCCAACTTGGCAGAGGTGCCTCGACAAGTGGTAGGAGGCTCGACCACCATGGTAGAGCCACCTCGGCCAACTTGGCAGGTGGCTCGACCAAGTGGCTAACTAACCCTGTATAAAAGTCTTGTTGATGGAGGGAGGCTTGGGAGGAGGATTTTTGGACTTGGGCTTGGAAGGAGGATTTTTGGACTTGGACTTGGGAGGATTTTTGGACTTGAGGCTTGGAGGACTTGGATTCTGGCGGATTAAAGAGGACTTGGGCTCGGGATTTTCGGCGATTTTACGAAGAGTTCTCACGAGATCCATGAGCGTCGGCGCACCGTTCGAGCACCGGTGAGCACAAGTCGGCCGACGTCGATCTACAAGCGGAAGGTGGCGAATTGGTCGAACTCTGAGATACCCTCTAGGTTAAGCCGTCTTAACCTCGGGGATAAGCTGTGATTTCTCCTTGTAGATCTCACCGCTCGTGATCCTCTCCTTCGTGAGTCGCGATCCTGACGATCCTCTCCTTCGTGAGTGTGATCCCCTCGGTAGCCGTTTCCTTCGTGAAGCGAGCCCTTTACATCTGTAGTTCGAACCGGGTCTCTATGCGGATCGGGATTGCGGTGGTCCACGGACACAAAAGTCCGGCACGGGCAAAGAACCCACGCAAGCGAGGACCTCGATATAACAGAGATCCTCGTGTTTGTTCACAAGGATAAAAGTTGTAATCTTTTTTGATTGTACGCCTTAAAATAAAAGGCATTTCTTTTGAATTTTGTTGTAGGCCAAAGAAGCTGTAAGCAAGTTCAAATCAATGACAATCAAACCGACTTTTACCGCGAACAAAGGTTACGAGTTGGTTGTTAAGGTTATGGTTGGTTGTTATGTATTAAAGTTTTTTCTCACTTTTACAGGACTATCCCGACAGAAAATTCGCGATGCACAGCTCCTACGCTCATCCAACCATGTAATGATGAGCGTATTCCTAATGACAATCACACTGGCGACTTGATCATGATGATAGAAGACATGGTTAACAACCAAACTAACATCCCAGCTGAGTGGCACACAGCCATACTTGAAAAGGGACAGAAATTTGATAGTGCTGCTGAAGTTAGATTAGCACTTCAATACTACTCAATTGCGAAAAGGTTCGAGTATGATTTTTACCATAATGAATAAAAACGTATAAGAGTGTATTGCTGATTCAAGGACACGCTAGATTGCCCTTGGATGTTGTTTACTTCCCCACTCCGAAATTCCTCAATTATGACTATAAAGAAATTCTGCGCTACTCACACTTGCGGTCAACATAGAGCTAATGCCGGTAACTCAAGGGCATCATGCAAGTTCATTGCAAGCCAAATACAATTTGTTTTGATGGTTAGGCTAGATCTTCGGCCAATTAATATCAAGAATGACTTGCTCTCACAGTATGGCATCAAGATTAATTACAGCAAAGCGTAGCAAAGCAAAGAGAGAGCACAATAGGACCTGTTCGGTGACAATGATGAGACTTACGATTCACTAAGATGGTAAAACTTATCTTATTAAATAAGTATTTATACCTTAGTTAACTAGTTCTTAAGGTTATGAGTTGGTTGTTAACCTTATGTATTGGTTGTTAAGGTTATGGGTTGGTTGTTAGGGTTATGAGTTGGTTGTTAACCTTATGTATTGGTTGTTAAGGTTATGAGTTGGTTGTTAGGGTTATGAGTTGGTTGTTAACCTTATGTATTGGTTGTTAAGGTTATGGGTTGGTTGTTAGGGTTATGAGTTGGTTAAGGTTACGGCATTGATGTTAGGGTTATGAGTTGGTTGTTAGGGTTATTAGTTAGTTGTTAGGGTTATGAGTTAGTTGTTAAGGTTATGAGTTGGGTGTTAATATTACGGCATTGATGTTAAGGTTACTTGTTATATTTATGCAGGTATGAAGCCATGGTTCTAGCAACTAATCGAGGAAGTCGTGTTGCAATTGATGCTAATGACGACACGTTTAGGCATTTTTTTCATTAGTTATAATGCCTGTATTGAAGGGTTCATTATTGGATGTAGGCCTCTATTGTTTTTGGATGGAATATTTCTTAAAGACCGCTACAGAGGTATACTTAGTGCCACAGGATATGACGGCAACCAAGGAATATTTTCTCTTGCTTATTGTCTATGCAACCAGGAGAATGAGGAGAATTGGAAATGATTATTACAAGAAGTGTGGTCCATACGATATGATAGAGAAAATCCTTACAATCCTCCACATCAATTGGTCATGATTTCTGATGCCGACAAGGGTATTAGGGTAGCCGTCGAGGAATTCTTTCCAAATGCATTCCATTCAAGACGTGTTCTACATCTAGTCGAAAATTTCAAAAAAAAGATGAAGGAGTTGGGTCACAAAGCAAATGTCACTCAAATATTGGCTGATTTATTACAAACCGTGGCTTATAAGTACACAATTTTCGAATGGGATGATTACATGAAAGAACTAGCCTTGATAGATCAAAGGGCTTATGCTACTACGAAGAATTACTCCCCAGAGAGATGGGCAAATATTTATTTCCCTGGTATAAGGTATGATACCATTGTTTAAATTTTAGTTATTATGGTTACAGCTTAGTTGTTAAGGTTACAGTTTAGTTGATAAGGTTACAGTTTTGTTGTTAAGATTACAGTTTTGTTGTTAAGGTTAGTTGTTAACTTTTGAGATTGGTTGTCAAGTTTACATATTGATTGTTAAGGTTATGAGTTGGTTGTTAAGGTTACGGCTTATTTGTTATGTCTACATCTTATTTGTTAATGTTACAGTTAATTTGTCAAACTTATGAATTTTTTCATGTGATTTACAGGTATGACCATGTTACTTCAAATGTTGTTGAGTCCTTCAACAGTTGGATAAGAAAGGCACGAATGTTACGAATCTTACCTTTGGTGGAGACGATACGAAAGCAAATCATGGAGCGCATGCATGAATGAAGGCTTATGGCAGCGAAATGGTCTAGATAATTATATCCAGAAGCGGAGATAGTGTTGAGTGATAATATTCATCATGGAAGCTACTTACATATTAAACATTCGACAGAAGATATTATGGAGGCTGAATCTAATAAAGTTGTCGTGTAGATTTGAAGAATCGGACATGTTCATGCAGGTCTTGGGATATCATACCCATTCCTTGTAAGGACGCTTATGCTGTAATTACTTGGATGGGATGAGATATTTATCAATATTATGATTGGTTTATGACTGTTGAAGCATTCAGAGCAAGTTATGAACCGAGCCTCTTTCCTATTCCAGATTATGAGAAGTGCGTTGAGCCACCAGAAGATCATCGGTTAAAGCCTCCTCTTACTAAAAAAAGACATGGAAGACCATGTACCAGACGAATAAACAACAGGTCGCTGAACACCCGTCCTGTTAAGTGCTCCCGATGCCACATGGATGGTCACAATCGACAAACATGCAACGAGCCTATCTAGTTGCAAACCATATGTATTAAATGCTAACGTTTTGTATTAGCAACTAACAATATGTATTGGATGATACCCTTTTGAAATGTCTGTTATAATTTTGTGCATTCAGAGCAAGTATAATAAACAATAGTTTTGGCTTAATTGTTAAGCTTAGTTGTTAAGGTTACGGCTTATTTGTTATGTCTACATCTTATTTGTTAATGTTACAGTTAATTTGTCAAACTTATGAATTTTTTCATGTGATTTACAGGTATGACCATGTTACTTCAAATGTTGTTGAGTCCTTCAACAGTTGGATAAGAAAGGCACGAATGTTACGAATCTTACCTTTGGTGGAGACGATACGAAAGCAAATCATGGAGCGCATGCATGAATGAAGGCTTATGGCAGCGAAATGGTCTAGATAATTATATCCAGAAGCGGAGATAGTGTTGAGTGATAATATTCATCATGGAAGCTACTTACATATTAAACATTCGACAGAAGATATTATGGAGGCTGAATCTAATAAAGTTGTCGTGTAGATTTGAAGAATCGGACATGTTCATGCAGGTCTTGGGATATCATACCCATTCCTTGTAAGGACGCTTATGCTGTAATTACTTGGATGGGATGAGATATTTATCAATATTATGATTGGTTTATGACTGTTGAAGCATTGAGCAAGTTATGAACCGAGCCTCTTTCTATTCAGTTATGAGAAGTCGTTGAGCCACCGAGAAGATCATCGGTTAAAGCCTCCTCTTACTAAAAAAAGACATGGAAGACCATGTACCAGACGAATAAACAACAGGTCGCTGAACACCCGTCCTGTTAAGTGCTCCCGATGCCACATGGATGGTCACAATCGACAAACATGCAACGAGCCTATCTAGTTGCAAACCATATGTATTAAATGCTAACGTTTTGTATTAGCAACTAACAATATGTATTGGATGATACCCTTTTGAAATGTGCATTTATAATTTTGTGCATTGAGCAAGTATAATAAACAATAGTTTTGGCTTAATTGTTAAGCTTAGTTGTTAAGGTTATGACGTAGTTGTTAAGGTTATGATTTAGTTGTTAAGGTATGGCTTAGTTGTTAAGGTTATGACTTAGTTGTTATGGTTTTGATTTAGTTGTTAAGGTTATGGCTTAGTTGTTATGGTTATTGCTAAATTGTTAAGGTTATGGCTTAGTTGTTATGGTTATTGCTAAATTGTTAAGGTTATGGCTTAGTTGTTAAGGTTATGACTTAGTTGTTATGATTATGACTTAGCTGTTAATGTTATGGTTTAGTTGTTAAGATTATGGCTTAATTATTATGGTTATGGGTAAACTGTTAAGGCTAAGGCTTAGTTGTTAAGATTATGGTTTAGTTGTTAAAGTTATTGTTTAGTTGGTAAGGTTATAGCTTAGTTGTTATGGTTATGGCTAAGCTATTAAGGTTATGGTTTAGTTGTTAAGGTTATGGTTTCGTTGTTAAGGTTATAGCTTAGTTGTTATGGTTATGACTATTGTTAAGGTTATGACTAGTTAAGGTTATGGCTTAGTTGTTATGGTTATGGCTAAAGCTGTTAAGGTTATGGTTTAGTTGTTAAGGTTATTGCTTAGTTGTTATGGTTATAGCTTAGTTGTTATGGGTATGACTATTGTTAAGGTTATGACTAGTTGTTAAGGTTATGCCTTAGTTGTTATGATTATGGCTTGTTATGGTTATGACTAAACTATTAAGGTTAAGGCTTAGTTGTTAAGGTTGTGGTTTAGTTGTTAAGGTTATGACTTAGTTGTTAAGGTTATGGCTTAGTTGTTAAGGATATGGCTTAGTTGTTAAGGTTATGCCTTAGTTGTTATGATTATGACTTAGCTGTTAATGTTATGGTTTAGTTGTTAAGATTATGGCTTAATTATTATGGTTATGGGTAAACTGTTAAGGCTAAGGCTTAGTTGTTAAGATTATGGTTTAGTTGTTAAAGTTATTGTTTAGTTGGTAAGGTTATAGCTTAGTTGTTATGGTTATGGCTAAACTGTTAAGGTTATGGTTTAGTTGTTAAGGTTATGGTTTCGTTGTTAAGGTTATAGCTTAGTTGTTATGGTTATGACTATTGTTAAGGTTATGACTAGTTAAGGTTATGGCTTAGTTGTTATGGTTATGGCTAAACTGTTAAGGTTATGGTTTAGTTGTTAAGGTTATTGCTTAGTTGTTATGGTTATAGCTTAGTTGTTATGGGTATGACTATTGTTAAGGTTATGACTAGTTGTTAAGGTTATGCCTTAGTTGTTATGATTATGGCTTGTTATGGTTATGACTAAACTATTAAGGTTAAGGCTTAGTTGTTAAGGTTGTGGTTTAGTTGTTAAGGTTATCATTTAATTGTTAGGGCTATGGCTTAGCTGTTAAGGTTATGGCTTAGCTGTTATGGTTATGGCTAAACTGTTAAGGTTAAAGCTTAGTTGTTAAGGTTATGATTTAGTTGTTAAGATTATGGCTTAGTTATTATGGTTATGGCTAAACCATTAAGGTTATGGTTTAGTTGTTATGGTTATTGCTAAATTGTTAAGGTTATGACTTAGTTGTTATGGTTAAGGCCTTGACATACTTTTCATTCTTGGCTTCTTGATGCCGGTAAGTTTATAGTACCACAAGCGTACATGAGAGAAATAGAAGATTAACAACCACTCGTAATCTTAACAACAAATGCGTAATCATAACAACAAATCGATAACGATAACAACCAAACCGTAAACTTGACAACAAATCCGTAACCTTAACAACCAATCGGCAACCATAACAATCAATCTGTAACCTTAACAACCAATCGGCAACCATAACAATCAATCTGTAACCTTAATAACAAGCCCGTAACCTTAACAACCAATCGGCAACCATAACAATCAATCTGTAACCTTAACAACCAACTGTAATGTTAACAACCAATCGGCAACCATAACAATCAATCTGTAACCTTAACAACCAACTGTAATGTTAACAACCAATCGGCAACCATAACAATCAATCTGTAACCTTAACAACCAACTGTAATGTTAACAACCAATCGGCAACCATAACAATCAATCTGTAACCTTAATAACAAGCCCGTAACCTTAACAACCAACTGTAATGTTAACAACCAATCGGCAACCATAACAATCAATCTGTAACCTTAATAACAAGCCCGTAACCTTAACAACCAACTGTAATGTTAACAACCAATCAGAACCTTAACAACTAATTTGTATACATAACAACTAATCCCTAACCTTTACAATCAAGAATGCATAAAATTTAGTCATTGCTCTTAATAGTAAAAGTAGTAATGCTTACGTAAACAAGCTGGGTACACCTTTGCAGATAAGTAATCTTCTTTCCTGCCCCAGGACCCTTCAATACCTTTTAAATTGAATCAGTTGTCTCACTGAAAATATAGGTCCCCCAAGAAGTGTTCTTTGCTTGTTCGATGTTGTCAACATACTTGAACAAATGCCTTGGTATGCCAGGAACACTGTTTGGACACCAGATCATGCTCAGCTAATAGAGGATCTGTAGTAGGACAGAGTCATTTACGTCTTGACGGTCACTTGATCGTACAAGCTTTGTGAGTAGATCCTCAATATGGCGTCTGGTGGGTGCTGGAGGAGCCCTAGTGCTGTCACCCTCAGTTTTGATAAAAAACCTTGACCAAATCTGATTTTTCTGATCTCTGTTGGGGCCAACAAAATCACCCTCATTGGAGAATCATGTATGGCTCATTACCCAATTAAGGTTGAATGAGCACTCGAAGTCTTCTCTAGTTTTTGTATCAGTGAAGATAAATTTCATCTTATTCTCGTCTCCTTGTCTCGGCACATGCTCAAAAGTGGGAAGATCAAGACCAAGAGAGCCTTAGTTGTTAAGGTTATGGCTTAGTTGTTATGGTTATGGCTTAGTTGTTATGGTTATGACTTAGTTGTTATGGTTATGACTTAGTTGTTATGGTTATGACTTAGTTGTTATGGTTATGGCTTAGTTGTTATGGTTATGACTAAACTATTAAGGTTAAGGCTTAGTTGTTAAGGTTGTGGTTTAGTTGTTAAGGTTATCATTTAATTGTTAGGGCTATGGCTTAGCTGTTAAGGTTATGGCTTAGCTGTTATGGTTATGGCTAAACTGTTAAGGTTAAAGCTTAGTTGTTAAGGTTATGATTTAGTTGTTAAGATTATGGCTTAGTTATTATGGTTATGGCTATTGTTAAGGTTATGGCTTAGTTGTTAAGGATATGGCTTAGTTGTTTAGGTTATGGCTTAGTTGTTATAGTTATGGTTTAGTTGTTAAGATATGGCTTAGTTGTTATGGTTATGGCTAAACTGTTAAGATTAAGCCTTAGTTGTTAAGGTTATGACTTAGTTGTTATGGTTATGGGTAAATTGTTATGGTTATGGCTTAGTTGTTAAGGTTATGGTTTAGTTGTTATGGTTATGACTTAGTTGTTATGGTTAAGGCCTTGACATACTTTTCATTACTGGCTTCTTGATGCCAGTAAGTTTATAGTACCACAACTGTACATGAGAGAAATAGAAGATTAACAACCACTCTGTAATCTTAACAACAAATGCGTAATCATAACAACAAATCAGTAACAGTAACAACCAAACCGTAAACTTGACAACAAATCCGTAACCTTAACAACCAATCTGTAAGCCTAACAACCCAACTATCTTTAACCTTAACAACCAACCTGTAATGTTAACAACCAATCAGCAACCATAACAATCAATCTGTAACCTTAATAACAAGCCCGTAACCTTAACAACCAATCTGTAACCTTAACAACTAATTTGTATACATAACAACTAATCCCTAACCCTAACAACTAACAACTATACTTAAGAACTAATCCCTAACCTTTACAATCAAGAATGCATAAAATTTAGTCATTGCTCTTAATAGTAAAAAGTAGTAATGCTTACAGAAACAAGCTGGGTACACCTTTGCAGATAAGTAATCTTCTTTCCTGCCCCAGGACCCTTCAATACCTTTTAAATTGAATCAGTTGTCTCACTGAAAATATAGGTCCCCCAAGAAGTGTTCTTTGCTTGTTCGATGTTGTCAACATACTTGAACAAATGCCTTGGTATGCCAGGAACACTGTTTGGACACCAGATCATGCTCAGCTAATAGAGGATCTGTAGTAGGACAGAGTCATTTACGTCTTGACGGTCACTTGATCGTACAAGCTTTGTGAGTAGATCCTCAATATGGCGTCTGGTGGGTGCTGGAGGAGCCCTAGTGCTGTCACCCTCAGTTTTGATAAAAAACCTTGACCAAATCTGATTTTTCTGATCTCTGTTGGGGCCAACAAAATCACCCTCATTGGAGAATCATGTATGGCTCATTACCCAATTAAGGTTGAATGAGCACTCGAAGTCTTCTCTAGTTTTTGTATCAGTGAAGATAAATTTCATCTTATTCTCGTCTCACTGTCTCAGCACATGCTCAAAAGTGGGAAGATCAAGACCAAGAGAGCCAAAATGAATGTAGTGTCTGAATACACTATCTTTGTAGGCCTCCCAATGCCTTTGGCCCATATGTTGCACTAAAAAATGCATGAATTCATAGTAAGCAGTAAAGCTGGAAGTAGGCCGCAACTCTGATACAGCCTTTTGTCTACAAAGCAAAACAACAAGACATAATTAGTTTGAAAATAATCTGTAATCATAACAATTATACTGTAAACTTGACAAAGAAACTGTAACCTTAGCAACAAATCCATAAGCTTAACAACTATTCAATAACCTCAATAGCCAATCAATAACCTTAACAATAAAGGCATAACCTTAACAACTAACAGGTCACAAGTTAATAGTAACATTAACAATTAAAAGCCACACGTTAACAGTAACCTTAATAACTAACAGCCACAAGTCAACAGTAATCTTCACAGCAGACTCATAACCTTAACAACTAACGCTTAACGTTAACAACTAACAGGCCGCAAGTTAACAGTAACCTTAATAACTAACAGTAACCTTCACAACAGATTCATAACCTTAACAACTAATGCAGAACCTTAACAATTAATGAATGTCCTTGACAACTATAAGCTAACCTTCATAACTTAACTGTAACCTTCACAATTAACACAACATGCAACATCATAAACAACTAAATTATGCAGTAAGCTCACCTCTTTTTGGTTATCATATGCATCTCTTCCAAATCGCTCCTATTCGTTCCTCTCTTTAGATCCAGGAGCGCTCTAGAGGCGTCATCGGTGCTGCCGTCTAGATCTATACGTTGGACTGGGTTTGTGGGTTGAACTGGACTTGTGAGAGGACGATGACTAGCTGCGATGTCTTCTAGAACATCAGCAATTGATGTGCCAGCTTCTGTCCACTCTGCGCTCGAAGGTTTTCTTTCAACGACGTACCGTGACGCGTCGTCATCTTCGCTGAAATCCACAGGGGCGACTGCTTTGGGAGCTGACTTGTCGGCCATTATTCCGATCAGGGTGTAGGAGATTACAAGAGAAGAAATTGGATTCCGCTCTTGGGTGGGTTTATTTAGGGTTAGGGTTTTAAAATGGGGATAGTCGGTTCGCTTGGATAGAAGAGAGAGGCTGGCACGCTCGACGAGGAGTAGTTTTGAGAAGCGGGAGGTGGTTAAATCAAAGGGCATTTGGAGATTTTTTTAAAACACCGGGTCACGTGGGAAGGGCATTTGGGGGCTAAAGGAATTATTATTTTGCTTTTGGGGGCTTTGGGAGCTTTGAAAAAGTCTTGGAAGGGGGATACTTGTTGTTATTTTTGGGGCTAGAAGTAATTTTCCCTTGTTATATTATAAACATAGAGCCACAAGCACAAATATTATTGCCCATTTAAATAGTTGCACTCACCCAAATATCAGATGGACAGATCTCAAATCTCCTGTTTGTAGGAGTCAGTGACCTACAAGAACCATGCATACATAACACATGAGTACCTGAAAAAGTATCTAAAAATCTATAATATAAAAAGATACCTAAAAAGATGCCTACCTAGAAAACCCTATCCTTGGATTTTTCTGATGCAAATGATGGCCACTGTTTTGATTGCCAAACCAAAAGTCCTAAACATTTAGAATACCCTACCGAATAAAATGTATGTTGCTTTTATGCCAATAATTACGTATATATGCGATTATTTATAGTGAATACACTACAATAAAAGTTGTACGTGTCCACACTTATTTTATGACACATATAAAAGTGCAAAGGATTAAACAATAGTGACACAAATAAAAATATCGCAAATCACGACACATATTTATGTCATTAGATATACAATTAAATACAATTGAAAAAGACTAATAGTCCAACATGAATTATGAGAAGATCTATTAATAAGCTTAAATAATAAATCTTAGATTTTAATTATGATGATGATTACATATTTATGAGTGCATAAGCTAAAAAAACTCCATAGTTAAGTGTGCTTTGGTGAGAGTAATCTTAGGATGGGTGACCTTCTGGGAAGTTATAGTGTTGATGATAATACTCTTTATATTTTTATGGTCTAGACATAATTATGTGTCACGGGTTTTCTGACACATGTATGTGTCACCCCTCTCGACATATATGTGTCGTGAGTTTTGTGACACATTCACATATGTGTAGAAAGACACTCTCCACACATGCTCTAACCACACTTTTGGTATATGTCGCGCTCTATTTGTGCGACACAAAAATGTGTCGCCTAAAGATAAAAAATGTATCATAATTTACAACTTTTATTGTAATGATAATACTTTAAGATATGATTAGCTCACATTTTAGTATTACCTTCCTTTTTATCTTGTTTAATCTCTTAAAGCTGACAAAGTAAAGTAGCAGGGAGATATTATTTTTGTACTTAATTTGGTTGAATAAGATGAGGTGATGTATACTTTACTATTTTTTATCTATGTCACCTACTAATGACCGCATACGTTGAAATTCTGTGTACAGGGTGCAAAACGGTCCGATATATGCAATCCAATTTGATCCGCAATCATATTCAAAACAGATGCGAATGTGATAGTCAAAATTAAAACCGGTCAGATACAGATACAGATATGATTTTGGATAAGGTTTCAGATTTTTGGTCAGGTATAGTTTCGATTACGAATATCGGCTCAAATTTCAGATATAGTCTGAATTCGGATATCGAATCTAATATTGACTAAAATATGGATCGAATTTGGATATGGATTCGGATACGAATATAGATATGGATACAGATATGAATATTACTAAATTTTATTTTCTTGATAATATTTGCATACGCTTTGGGAAGCGGTCATATGTTTTTGGGTTATTGGATCATGCTTTTATTGAGGTAATCAAGTGCACATTTCGGATTTATTTATGGTCAAATTTATTTTATACTATAACTTGATTTATTTTATTAATAATGACTAAGAATTGTCGCCATTGAGTAATGCACTTGGATTGTGACCTTTTGAGATAGATTTATCTTGGTTGTATTAAATATTGTACATTATTTTTAAAATTGATAGTTGACGATATATTGCAATTTTTAAGTCATGTTTTATCTCTTTGGTGTAAATTAAAGCAATTAATATATCGGATCTTCTCTTATATCCGATGTATATCCGTTTACTAAGTATCCGATTTATATCTACAACAATACTATTCCGTCTCTTCAACATTTGAACCATATCCATTTCAGATATGATTGTGATTTTGACTTACCAAAAGAACACTATATCCATATATGTTTTCAGAAAGAGAATATGGATATAATAAGCGTGATACCCAAACTGTATCCTATTTGTTGGCACCCCTATTTGTGTACTAGCGATGAAATCCATCAATTATTTACCCAAATTCCTTTCATAAATGTTTTTCGAATTGTTTAAATGACCCACTTCTATGTGATACTCCCCTTTATAGCCTTTTCCTATATAACTGGTGAGAAGGGCACATGCTTTGCATGTGCTTGCTTCCTAGAGTTGTTGCACTTGAAATATTTATTAGGCCACTCCATTCTCATGAATCATTTCAAACAGACTAGAATTAGCATATTTTTCTAACACTTTGATTCCCATAGTTTTGATCACATTTCACTTTGTTACTCATGGTATTTCTTCAACACTTTGATATGCAAAATTTCAATCACGTTTCGCTTAAACTAGTGTTTTAGCCCGTGCTAAGCACGGTCTTACCGCAATTTATCTATATTTCGTCATTTTTCAATCACTCTCATCCGAATATAATTTTTAATATCTAACGACTCACCCCCTCTTCGAAACACGTGAATCCCACTCTCACACACCCCCAATGATGTTAAATAACATGTATCCGCCTGTAAATAATGATATTAAACAACTTATATAAAAGCTATAATTAAAATTAGTATCATTCAAGCTAAATTTTGATAATAAATGAATAAAATGTTGATAATCAAAATATCTTAAATAAAACATGAATGAAATTAGAATATAAGATAGTTTAATATTCCAAAACATTATTCGCAAATGATGCATCACTAAAAAAAGTTCTTAAGCAATGAAACAGTCATAAGCTAATAAGCAAAATCAAAGAATAGCTATAATAATTTGTAATTATTTTTCTCCGTCTTCATTCTCTTCTTGAAAGTTAAAAGTTCGGTTCTTTGTCCATTTCTGAAAAATAAAAAATATTTTCAAAAACCAAAATCAATATCTAATCTAAAAATTTTATGAAAACCGAAATATTTTTATTTTAAAAACCGAAATTATAACTGAAACTTTTGTAAAAATAATTTTCAAAAATATTTTCAAAAACAGAAAATCAATAAATAATCTATCTAAAAATTAATTTTATAAGATATTTTGAAATTTAATTTAATATATATTCTATGACATATATAAGATATTTTGAAATTTAATTTAATATATATTCCATGATATCTTTTCGATTTTATGTACAATAAATTAATATAATATTTTCCGTTTTATACCATATATAAAAAATAAAATAAAATATAATCTTAAATAATATCTTAACTAATAAATGATGATAAGTTCGGATATTTAAAGATTTTTCCGAAATTAATTAATAAAATAATTGTATGAATATATAAGTAATATAATAAAATCTTAACTAATAGATTTTTCAGAAATACTAATTTTGATATATTATACAATATCTTTTGATTTTATGCCTCCTATAATATATAATATTCTATGGTCAAAATAAGATTTTATACCATATATAAAACCAAAATATAATATAATCTTAACTAATAAATAATGCTAAAATTGGATATTTAAAGATTTATTCCAAAATTAACTAATAAGATAATTTTATGATTATATGTGTAATATAATATAATCTTAACTTACAGATTTTTTCTGAAATATCTATTTATAATATTTTTGAATTAAGATAAGATAAGATTTTATGACTATTTTCATGATTAGTATCCAAATTTATAATTAGTTACTTTTTATATAATTAAAATTATTCTTAGATTTATATTACTAACTGAGATTTTATCCGAAGTATATATAAATTTTATGTATACATAAATTTTGCAAATTATATTATTAACTGATATTTCATAAATATAATTAAATATCCTAATTAAATTATTTATATTTATTTTATCCGAAAATATAGCAATATTCATTAATTTTCTTAAATGATAGCAAAATTTGTTAATTTTTATCCGAATTATATCAAAAATTTATTAACCACTTAATTTATTAACTGAGATTTGATACTAATTATATTATTTTATCCTAATTATATTATTAACTGAGATATATTATGCATATAAATTTTGAAAATTATCCAAATTATATTATTAATTGAGATTTTATCTGAAAATATTTTCAAAAATAGAAAATTTTATTAACTGAGTTTTATTTTCGAAATTATTAAAATTTGATATTAATTATATTATTTTTCCCACTTCGAATTAGTTATGTTTTTATATAATACAAAATTATTTTTAGATTTATATTATTAACTGAGATTTTATTCGAATTATATATAAATTTTGCAAATTATATTATTAATTGATATTTTATAATATAATTAAATATCTGAATTAAATTATTATATTTGTTTTATCCAAAAATATAGCAAAATTCCTTAATCCAAATTTGAACCTAATTATATTATTTTATCCAAATTTCGAATTAGTTACTTTTATTATATAATACAAACTTATTAATAGATTTATATTATTAACTGAGATTTTATCCCTATTATGTATAAATTTTTATGTATATAAATTTTGCAAATTATATTATTAACTGAGATTTTATAATATAATTAAATATCTGAATTAAATTAATATATTTATTTTATCTGAAAATATAGCAAAATTTGTTAACATTCTAAAATGATAGCAAAATTAGTTAATTTTTATCCGAATTATATAAAAATATTTATTAACCACTTTATTTATTAACTGAGATTTGATACTAATTATAGTATTTTATCCAAATTATATTATTAACTGAAATATATAATGCATATAAATTTTGCAAATTATCCGAATTATATTAGTAATTGAGATTTTATCCGAAAATATTTCAAAAATAGAAAATTTTATTAACTGAGTTTTATTTCTGAAATTATACAATTAATCATTCTTATTTTTAAAGTGCAAATTATAATTCAAAAGACAAAACTTTAAATAAAAGTATATTTGAAAATTATCTGAATTATATTATTAATTGAGATTTTATCTGAAAATATTTCAAAAATAGAAAATTTTATTAACTGAGTTTTATTTCCGAAATTATTAAAATTTGATATATATTCTATGACATATATAAGATATTTTGAAATTTAATTTAATATATATTCTATGATATCTTTTCGATTTTATGTACAATAAATTAATATAATATTTTCCGTTTTATACCATATATAAAAATAAAATAAAATATAATCTTAAATAATATCTTAACTAATAAATGATGATAAGTTCGGATATTTAAAGATTTTTCCGAAATTAATTAATAAAATAATTGTATGATTATATATGTAATATAATAAAATCTTAACTAATAAATTTTTCAGAAATACTAATTTTGATATATTATACAATATCTTTTTGATTTTATGCCTCCTATAATATATAATATTCTATGGTCGAAATAAGATTTTATACCATATATAAAACCAAAATATAATATAATCTTAACTAATAAATAATGCTAAAATTGGATATTTAAAGATTTATTCCAAAATTAACTAATAAGATAATTTTATGATTATATGTGTAATATAATATAATCTTAACTTACAGATTTTTCTGAAATATCTATTTATAATATTTTTGAATTAAGATAAGATAAGATTTTATGACTATTTTCATGATTAGTATCAAAAATTTATAATTAGTTACTTTTTTATATAATTTAAAATTATTCTTAGATTTATATTATTAACTGAGATTTTATCCAAGTATATATAAATTTTTATGTATACATAAATTTTGCAAATTATATTATTAACTGAGATTTCATAAATATAATTAAATATCCTAATTAAATTATTTATATTTATTTTATCCGAA
This sequence comes from Asparagus setaceus, assembly GCA_012295165.1. Taxonomy (NCBI): domain Eukaryota; kingdom Viridiplantae; phylum Streptophyta; class Magnoliopsida; order Asparagales; family Asparagaceae; genus Asparagus; species Asparagus setaceus. The sequence goes on along the minus strand of CM022707.1, from coordinate 41,497,179 downwards.
AATATAGCAATATTCATTAATTTTCTTAAATGATAGCAAAATTAGTTAATTTTTATCGAATTATATCAAAACATTTTATTAACCACTTAATTTATTAACTGAGATTTGATACTAATTATATTATTTTATCCTAATTATATTATTAACAGAGATATATTATGCATATAAATTTTGAAAATTATCCGAATTATATTATTAATTGAGATTTTATCTGAAAATATTTCAAAAATAGAAAATTTTATTAACTGAGTTTTATTTCCGAAATTATTAAAATTTGATATTAATTATATTATTTTTCCCAATTTTTAATTAGTTATGTTTTTATATAATAGAAAATTATTTTTAGATTTATATTATTAACTGAGATTTTATTGAATTATATATAAATTTTGCAAATTATATTATTAATTGATATTTTATAATATAATTAAATATCTGAATTAAATTATTATATTTGTTTTATCCAAAAATATAGCAAAATTCCTTAATCCAAATTTGAACCTAATTATATTATTTTATCCAAATTTCGAATTAGTTACTTTTATTATATAATACAAAATTATTAATAGATTTATATTATTAACTGAGATTTTATCCCTATTATGTATAAATTTTTATGTATATAAATTTTGCAAATTATATTATTAACTGAGATTTTATAAATATAATTAAATATCTGAATTAAATTAATATATTTATTTTATCTGAAAATATAGCAAAATTTGTTAACTTTCTAAAATGATAGCAAAATTAGTTAATTTTTATCGAATTATATAAAAATATTTATTAACCACTTTATTTATTAACTGAGATTTGATACTAATTAGAGTATTTTATCCAAATTATATTATTAACTGAAATATATAATGCATATAAATTTTGCAAATTATCCAATTATATTAGTAATTGAGATTTTATCCGAAAATATTTCAAAAATAGAAAATTTTATTAACTGAGTTTTATTTCTGAAATTATACAATTAATCATTCTTATTTTTAAAGTGCAAATTATAATTCAAAAGACAAAACTTTAAATAAAAGTATATTTGAAAATTATCTGAATTATATTATTAATTGAGATTTTATCTGAAAATATTTCAAAAATAGAAAATTTTATTAACTGAGTTTTATTTCCGAAATTATTAAAATTTGATATATATTCTATGACATATATAAGATATTTTGAAATTTAATTTAATATATATTCTATGATATCTTTTCGATTTTATGTACAATAAATTAATATAATATTTTCCGTTTTATACCATATATAAAAATAAAATAAAATATAATCTTAAATAATATCTTAACTAATAAATGATGATAAGTTCGGATATTTAAAGATTTTTCCGAAATTAATTAATAAAATAATTGTATGATTATATATGTAATATAATAAAATCTTAACTAATAAATTTTTCAGAAATACTAATTTTGATATATTATACAATATCTTTTTGATTTTATGCCTCCTATAATATATAATATTCTATGGTCGAAATAAGATTTTATACCATATATAAAACCAAAATATAATATAATCTTAACTAAAAATAATGCTAAAATTGGATATTTAAAGATTTATTCCAAAATTAACTAATAAGATAATTTTATGATTATATGTGTAATATAATATAATCTTAACTTACAGATTTTTCTGAAATATCTATTTATAATATTTTTGAATTAAGATAAGATAAGATTTTATGACTATTTTCATGATTAGTATCAAAATTTATAATTAGTTACTTTTTATATAATTTAAAATTATTCTTAGATTTATATTATTAACTGAGATTTTATCCAAGTATATATAAATTTTATGTATACATAAATTTTGCAAATTATATTATTAACTGAGATTTCATAAATATAATTAAATATCCGAATTAAATTATTATATTATTTTATCCGAAAATATAGCAATATTCATTAATTTTCTTAAATGATAGCAAAATTCGTTAATTTTTATCGAATTATATCAAAACATTTTATTAACCACTTAATTTATTAACTGAGATTTGATACTAATTATATTATTTTATCCTAATTATATTATTAACAGAGATATATTATGCATATAAATTTGAAAATTATCCGAATTATATTATTAATTGAGATTTTATCTGAAAATATTTCAAAAATAGAAAATTTTATTAACTGAGTTTTATTTCCGAAATTATTAAAATTTGATATTAATTATATTATTTTTCCCAATTTTTAATTAGTTATGTTTTTATATAATAGAAAATTATTTTTAGATTTATATTATTAACTGAGATTTTATTCAATTATATATAAATTTTGCAAATTATATTATTAATTGATATTTTATAATATAATTAAATATCTGAATTAAATTATTATATTTGTTTTATCCAAAAATATAGCAAAATTCCTTAATCCAAATTTGAACCTAATTATATTATTTTATCCAAATTTCGAATTAGTTACTTTTATTATATAATACAAAATTATTAATAGATTTATATTATTAACTGAGATTTTATCCCTATTATGTATAAATTTTATGTATATAAATTTTGCAAATTATATTATTAACTGAGATTTTATAAATATAATTAAATATCTGAATTAAATTAATATATTTATTTTATCTGAAAATATAGCAAAATTTGTTAACTTTCTAAAATGATAGCAAAATTAGTTAATTTTTATCCGAATTATATAAAAATATTTATTAACCACTTTATTTATTAACTGAGATTTGATACTAATTAGAGTATTTTATCCAAATTATATTATTAACTGAAATATATAATGCATATAAATTTTGCAAATTATCCGAATTATATTAGTAATTGATAATTTATCCGAAAATATTTCAAAATAGAAAATTTTATTAACTGAGTTTTATTTCCGAAATTATACAATTAATCATTCTTATTTTTAAAGTGCAAATTATAATTCAAAAGACAAAACTTTAAATAAAAGACCAAAACAAACTACTTTTATTATTTATTCAATTTCGAAAAAACCTAACAATCATAATACTATTCATCTTCAATCCAAATCTATTTAAATATATCAAATTACTTAGGAAATAAACAGAAATATTTAAAATAATAATTAACCCTAATCTATTTAAATATTTAACTAATGTAACTGAAATATTTGTTTAGAATATTCGGTGATTTGTTTATGTTCCATGATTAAAAAAGTTATTATATATTTAAATAGAGAGATTTCGGTTTTAAAGATATTTCAATTTAACCAAAAATATATCATGTTACAATCCTTTTTAACATAAACGAAATTATTTACAAAAACTTACTAAAACTATATTTGGTAATTATATATCATTATCTATTTAACTAATTTAACGAAATATCTATTTAGAAAATTCCCATGATTAAAAAATGTAATTATATATTTAAATAGATAGATAGATTTCGGTTATTTAAGAAATTATTTTAGTAATTGTTTAGAGATTTGATAGATTTCGGTTATTTAAGATATTTCAATTTAAGCAAAAATATATCATGTTACCATCCTTTTTAACATAAATCGAAAATCGAAATTATTTACCAAAACTTACCCAACCTATATTCAGTAATTATATATCATGATTAAAAAGTAAATTCTGAAATCACTAATTATTTAGCTAATTATATTTGGTAGTTTTAAACAGAATGTACCTTTTTAATCACATACTGAAATCACTACTTTTGTTAGCTAAGTTTAAAACGTAAATTACCAAAAAGTGTAATATTCGGTTTAATTATTTAAAAATGGAAATAATTATTTTAGTTAAGTTTTAAAAAAAAGGAAATTACCAAAAACTGAAATTAAACTGAAATCAGTAATTATGTTTTGTTTTAAATTTTAGGTAATTTATAAAAATGTAATATTCGGTAATTATTGATTTCAAATAATTATTTTCCAAAACCTGATATTTACAAAAACATACCAAGATATTATTCTAAATAATAAAATCTGAAAATTATTTTAGTAATTTTTAGAGATTTGATAGATTTCGGTTATTTAAGATATTTCAATTTAAGCAAAAATATATCATGTTACCATCCTTTTTAACATAACCCCAAATTAGTTACCAAAACTTACCAAAACTATATTTGGTGATTATATATCATGATTAAGAAAAGATATTTGGTGATTATATGTCATGATTAAGAAAAGTATATTATGATAATTAGATAGATATTCTTTAGATAACTTGAAAAATTATTTAGCAAATTTTAAATAAACTTAAATCACTAATTATTTCCGTATTTAAATTTTTTCCATTTTAAAAACGTAATATTCGGTAATTATTGATTTCAGATTTAAATGTTTAAAAATCCGATATTTACAAAAACATACCAAGATATTATTCTAAATAATCAAATCCGAAAATTATTTTACTAACTATTTAGAGATTTGTTTTAACAACTTTCCAAATTTATTTAACTAATTATAAATCAACTAAATCACTAATTATTTCGGTTTATGATTTTTGGTAAGTTTTTAAAAATCAAAATAACTAAAGAAATGTAAGTATTCAAACTATAAGAACAATTAATATAAAGAAATGTAAATATCTGAAAATATAACAACAATTAATATAAAAAAGGATAAAATCCGAAATATGACAACTAATATGTAAAACAAATCAAAAATATTTAACCAAAAATTAACTATTTAACTCGTTTGATTAGAAAAATGTAAAACATTGAAAATATAATAACAATTAATATAAAAAATTAAAAACCGAAAATATAAGCTAAATATTTTTAGCATAAATATCTTTACAGAAAATTAATTCTATTTATAAATCTATTTAACTATAATTAGAATATAAATCATTAGAAAATATATACAAAATCATTAGGAAAAATAATTATTATAAATAATGGGAAATAACTGAAAATATAACAACAATAAATGTGTAAAATTGTAAAATGGGAAATATAAAAACAAAATTGTTATAAAAATCAAAATTATTTCACCAAAAATATATTATTTAACTCGTTTGATAAGAAAATATAAAAATACAAAATTATAAAAACAATTAATATAAAAAGTAAAAATCTGAAAATATAAACCTAATATTTTTAGCATAAATATCTAAAGAATTGATATAAGAAAAGTGAAAAATCTGAAAATATAACAACTAATATGTAAAAAAAATTGTTTCACCAAAAATATATTATTTAACTCGTTTGATCAGAAAAATGTAAAGATAAAAATTATAAAAACAATTAATATAAAAAGTAAAAATCTGAAAATATAAACATAATATTTTTAGCATAAATATCTAAACAATTAATATAAGAAAAAGTTAAAAATCCGAAAATATAACAACTAATATGTAAAAAAACATATTTCACCAAATATTAATTATTTTAAAATCCTAAAATATAAACTAAATATTTTTAGTTTTCATAGTAAAATCCTAAAATATAAACTAAATATTTTTAGTTTTCATATTTTACAAAAATTAATTCTATTTAAAAATCTATTTAACTATAATTAGAATATAAATCATTAGAAAATATATGCAATATCTCAAGGAAAAATAATTATTATTACAATAATAAATATGTAAAATTGTAAAATCGGAAATATAACAACTAAATTGTTATAAAAATCAAAAATAGTTCACCAAAAATATATTGTTTAACTCGTTTGATCCGAAAAATGCTAAAAAATATGAAAATATAAAACAATTAATATAAAAAAGTTAAAATCTGAAAATATAAACTAAATATTTTTATCATAAATATCTTTACAATTAATATAAGAAAAGTAAAAATCCAAAAATATAATAACTAATATGTAAAAAAAAATAAAAATATTTCACCAAACATGTCATAAATTAACTCGTTTGAATAGAAAAATGTAAAAATTCAAAAATATAATGACAATTAATATAAAAAATAAAAATCTGAAAATATAAACTGAATATTTTTAGCATAAATATCTTTAACAGAAAATTAATTCAAATTAAAATCTATTTAACTATAAAAACTAAATTTTTTAAAAATAAAAATTATAAAAACTAAATTTTTTAAAATCTAAATTATTTCACCAAAAATATATTATTTAACTCGTTTGATAAAAAATGCAAAAATAAGAAAATATAAAAATAATTAATATAAAAAAGTTAAAATGTGAAACTAATTTTAAGAAATTTCAGAAATATTCTTCTAAATTAATTAAGAATTTAATTAAAGTTAAAAATCGAAAAATTTTTATAAATGTTTTTTCAAAATCCGAAATTATAACTGAATTGTTGTAAACAATTATTTGTAAATAATTTCAAATAAACCGAAAATCAATATATAAATTCTAAAATATAAAATGTAAAATTTATATGAAAACCAAATGTTTACAATAAACCAAAATTTTTAAAAATAAATGTAAAAGATAAAATATTACAACAATATATTTTAGGAAGATTATCAAATAAAATATGATACTAAAAATTAGCTACCTAAAACAATTTTAACTATTTTTGTCAAAAACAAAAATCTTACTTTAAATAAAATATATAACTTTCATAATACTATTCATCTTCAATCCAAATCTATTTAAATATATCAAATTACTTAGGAAATAAACCAAAATATTTAAAATAATAATTAACCCTAATCTATTTAAATATTTAACTAATGTAACCGAAATATTTGTTTAGAATATTCGGTGATTTGCTTATGTTCCATGATTAAAAAAGTAATTATATATTTAAATAGATAGTTTTAGTTTTAAAGATATTTCAATTTAATCAAAAATATATCATGTAACAATCCTTTTTAACATAAACCGAAATTATTTACCAAAACTTACTAAAACTATATTTGGTAATTATATATCATTATCTATTTATCTAATTTAACCAAAATATCTATTTTGAAAATCCCCACGATTAAATAACGTAATTATATATTTAAATAGATAGATAGATTTCGGTTATGTAAGAAATTATTTTAGTAATTTTTAGAGATTTGATAGATTTAGGTTATTTAAGATATTTCAATTTAAGCAAAAATATATCATGTTACCATCTTTTTTAACATAAATGGAAAATTGAAATTATTTACCAAAACTTACCCAACCTATATTCGGTAATTATATATCATGATTAAAAAAGTAAATTCTGAAATCACTAATTAATTAGCTAATTATATTTGGTAGTTTAAACAGAATTTACCTTTTTAATCACATCTGAAATCACTACTTTTGTTAGCTAAGTTTAAAATCGAAATTACCAAAAAGTGTAATATTCGGTTTAATTATTTATAAATGGAAATAATTGTTTTAGTTAAGTTTAAAAAAGGAAATTACCAAAAACTGAAATTAAACTGAAATCACTAATTATGTTTTGTTTTTAATTTTTGGTAATTTACAAAAATGTAATATTCGGTAATTATTGATTTCAAATAATTATTTTCCAAAAATCTGATATTTGCAAAACATACCAAGATATTATTCTAAATAATAAAATCTGAAAATTATTTTAGTAATTTTTAGAGATTTGATAGATTTCGGTTATTTAAGATATTTCAATTTAAGCAAAAATATATCATGTTACCATCCTTTTTAATATAACCCCAAATTATTTACCAAAACTTACTAAAACTATATTTGGTAATTATATATCATTATCTATTTATCTAATTTAACCAAAATATCTATTTTGAAAATCCCCACGATTAAATAACGTAATTATATATTTAAATAGATAGATAGATTTCGGTTATGTAAGAAATTATTTTAGTAATTTTTAGAGATTTGATAGATTTCGTTATTTAAGATATTTCAATTTAAGCAAAAATATATCATGTTACCATCCTTTTTAACATAAATGGAAAATTGAAATTATTTACCAAAACTTACCCAACCTATATTCGGTAATTATATATCATGATTAAAAAAGTAAATTCTGAAATCACTAATTAATTAGCTAATTATATTTGGTAGTTTAAACAGAATTTACCTTTTTAATCACATACTGAAATCACTACTTTTGTTAGCTAAGTTTAAAATGGAAATTACCAAAAAGTGTAATATTCGGTTTAATTATTTATAAATGGAAATAATTGTTTTAGTTAAGTTTAAAAAAGGAAATTACCAAAAACTGAAATTAAACTGAAATCACTAATTATGTTTTGTTTTTAATTTTTGGTAATTTACAAAAATGTAATATTCGGTAATTATTGATTTCAAATAATTATTTTCCAAAAATCTGATATTTGCAAAACATACCAAGATATTATTCTAAATAATAAAATCTGAAAATTATTTTAGTAATTTTTAGAGATTTGATAGATTTCGTTATTTAAGATATTTCAATTTAAGCAAAAATATATCATGTTACCATCCTTTTTAACATAAACCGAAATTATTTACCAAAACTTACCAAAATTATATTTGGTGATTATATATCATGATTAAGAAAAATATATTCTGATAATTAGATAGATATTCTTTAGATAACTTGACAAAATTATTTAGCAAATTTTAAATAAACTGAAATCATTAATTATTTCCGTATTTAAATATTTTCAATTTAAAAACGTAATATTAGGTAATTATTGATTTCAGATTTAAATTTTTAAAAATCCGATATTTATAAAACATACCAAGATATTATTCTAAATAATCAAATCCGAAAATTATTTTAGTAATTATTTAGAGATTTGTTTTAACAACTTACCAAATTTATATGTAAAAAAATAATTATTCAAAAAAATATCTATAGAAAAAAATCAAAAACAATATAACTCGTTTGATCATATAATATTATTACTTACGAAAATTAATCTAAATCAAAACAATTAATATAAGAAAAGTAAAAATCAAGTCTGAATTAATTCTAATGATTTGCTTAGCAAAATTTAATCTAAATCAAAACAATTTTTATAATAAAAGTAAAAACAATTAATATTATTACTTACCAATAATTAATCTAAATTAAAAATCAAAAAAAATCAAATCCGAATTTTTCTAATGATTTACTTAACAAAATATGTAAACAATTAATATAAGAAAAGTAAAAATCCGAAAATATAACAATTAATATGTAAAAATACGTATAAAAATATTTCACGAAAATTAATAATTTAACTCGGTTGAACAGAAAATTGTAAAATTGGAAATTATAATAAATTATATTATTAAAAATTAAAAACAGAAAATATAAACTACATATTTTTAGCATAAATATCTTTTACAGAAATTAAATTATATTTAAAAATCTATTTAACTATAATTAAAATATAATAAAAATAATATATAAAAAGTAAAAATCTGAAAATATAAACTAAATATTTTTAGATTAAATATCTTTACAAAAATTAATTATAGTTAAATATCTATTTAACTATAATTAGAATATCAAATAGGAAATATAACAACTAAATCGATATAAAAATCAAAATTATTTGAACAAAAATATATTACTTAAATCATTTGATCCAAAAAATGTAAAAATCTGAATATATAAAAACAATTAATATAAAATAAACTAAAAATCTGAAAATATAAACTAAATATTTTTAGTATAAATATCATAACAATTAAAATATTAAAATATTAAAAATCTAAAAATATAAAGGGAATATTTTTAGCATAAATATCTTGACAATTAATATAACAAAAGTATTAATAAAAGAAAATATAGCAACTAATATGTAAAATAAATCTTAAATATTTCACTAAAATTAATAATTTAACTCGTTTGAATAGAAAATTATAAAATTTGAAAATATAATAAAAATAATATATAAAAATTAAGAATCCGAAAATATAAACTAAATATTTTTAGCTTAAACATCTTTCTCAGAAATGTAATTCTAATTAAATATCTATTTAACTGTAATAAGAATATCAAATCAGAAATATAACAACTAAATCGATATAAAAATCAAAATTATTTGAACAAAAATATATTACTTAAATCATTTGATCCAAAAAATGTAAAAATCTGAAAATATAAAATATATAAAAAATAAAAATCCAAAAATATAACAACTAATATAATAACAAATAAAATCCGAAAATATAACAACTAACGTAATAACAAATAAAACTGAAAATATAACAACTAACGTAATAACAAATAAAATCCGAAAATATAACAACTAACGTAATAACAAATAAAATCCGAAAATATAACAACTAATATGTAAAAAAATAAAAAAATTCACCAAAAATTAATTATATATTAATTAATTTAAAAATAAAAATATTAAAAACCAAAAATATCAACAAAATATTTTTCGCATAAATATCTTTTATAGAAAATTAATTATATTTTAAAATCTATTTAACTATTATTAGAATATAAATCATTAGAAAATATATACATTTGCATATTTACAAAATAAATATTATAAATATGCAAAAATTCTAAAATCAGAATTATAACAACAATAAATATGCAAAAATTCTACAAATCGAAATATAACAACTAAATTAAATTAAAATCAACATTATTTCACATATAATTAAATAATTACCTCGTTTGATCTATCCGTTGTAAGCTCCCTCTTGAAAATGACGATTGCTTACCTATAACATAAGAAAAATAATCAAAATCCAATAATTATAACAACAATAAATATGCAAAAATCTAAAATTTGAAAATATAAGAACTAAATTGAATTGAAAATCAACATTATTTCACATATAATTAAATAATTACCTCGTTTTATCTATCCGTTGCAAGCTCCCTCTTGAAAATGACGATTGCTTACCTATAAAATAAGAAAAATAATTAAAATCTAATAAATATAACAACAAATAATTAAAAAAATTTCAAATCGGAAAAATTACAAACTAAATTTTTCGGTAGTATAAATATCAAAATTACATTTTTTCAATTCAAACGCCCATGGAGGTGTTTTATTTCAGTTTTACATTAATTGAAAAAATTTAGAAACATAAAATAGGTAATATTATATTTCGGTTATGCTAAAAATCTGAGATTTACCATATATTTCGGTTTTGCTTTAAATGAAAAAGATATTTCGGTTATAAATTAGTTAGTTATAAATTAAATAGATATATCTTCAAAATTTTCAAGAATATTCGGTTTGACTCTAAATATCGAGATTTTTGAAATTCGATTTACCATATCAATTACATATAAAATAGATTTGAAATATGCATCATATCCGAAATTATTATTTTATTTATGAGAAGATTTAATTTTGAAATTATGAGCTGCTAATAATAAATTCGAAATTTTAGAAAAATCCGGCGGCTAAGATTAGTGTCCACGTGTCAAAATTATTTGTGAAGGATGAATCCTATGTGGCAAGCTCTTGTGAGTTTTGAGGTCTTTTGGTTTTGCTTTAGTGTATACCCTAGTAAAAGATACCCCGTCCATATTTTGTTAGATTTTTCACTAAACTTATATTATGTCCGCAACATGTGATTAATATGTGATATATTTGGATCCATTTTGAAGAGGAGATAAATAGTAGATGTCCAATAGTGGATTTACATGCAATGTTAAATTATTTGGTAATTAAAATCATTAGGAAGGTATTTTCGCCTTTGTGCTTTTGATAAGCATGATCTAGTCCTGATCAGATGCTTGTCTGATGCCTTCTTATGAGTGTGTGAGGTATACAGTTGTCAATTGTTGTATATGTTTGCAAGTGTACTGCTCTGTATGTGGGCAAGCGTATTGCTGCTGATGACAAAGAAAAACAAACAAATAAGACAAACTCTACCACATGAAGAGAAGGTTTGGATGCAATTTAAGTTAAGAATGTAGAGCCAAAAAATTGTCTGAATGAATAATTACGCAAAACCAAATTAAGCAGTTAAGGCTTTTTATATAAGTTTTTTTTTTAGAAACCACCTTAAAAATTGGGTTATTATACGAAATCATCTTTTATTTTTAATTTATATGTAAACTACTTTTAAAGTAGGTTTTATTCCAATCAACCACCACTCAGTCAAAATTTTCATTAAAACCCAAAAATACCCTTAAGAACTCACATTTAAGACACATGACCTACTTTGTTATTGTTAATGTTTATGTTTAGTTAGGCTACAATTCAAGCCCCATGTGCCTTTTGTAAGCTTATTTTTGATTTTTAGTGAAAATTTAATTAGGAGGTGGTTGATTGGATTAAAAACTCACTTTAAAGATAGATGATTTCGTATAATGATCCTATTTTTATGGTGGTTTTCCTGATAAATTAGTTACTTATTATTGATTTCACCCTTTGCATTAGCATCAAATAACAGGATAAACAGTTGTTATTAATTTAAAAAATCCTTTTGCTATATGTTTATTTTCCTTTTTCCATTTCATAACACACCTCACTTGATTTTTGGTTCGTTTCTTGATTATACTACTCTAATAAAATATAATTTACAGGGATATAGATAAGTGCACTACTCAAGAAATTAAGGGGCATTAATTAATATAGGAACAAGGAGAGAGATTCGCTGATTAATTTACAGTGGGATATTTGAAAATGCCAACCAAATGATTCCAAAATGAGAGAAGAGAGCCAAACAAATAAGGGAAAATTACATATAAGAAGCAAATTGTAAAAAAGTTAAGCATTTCCCACTCTGGTTAAAAGTCAAACTCATTTTAGCACTTTGATGGGAAATAAATAATTACCTCCTAAGTTGCAAGTATACAACTTATCAAGTTATAGTATAAAAGATTATCGATCCCACGAGGAAGGCGTTTGTAAGATTATGTTCAAGTTTTGGTTCTCAAATTATCATAAGACAATTAGGAGTTTATATACATGGTGAAAGTGGTCATGAAAAGATTAGAGAGTGGATTGTGGATTATGTGCAAAATAAATAAAATGAGGAAGAAAATGTGTTGTGGAGAGATTGAGATTGTGAAGGTGAATAAGTGTAAATAAAAGAAAACAAGATAGAGAGAGAAAGAGATAAATGAAAACGAAATCAAAAGGCAAAGATAGAGGATTCAATTAGAGATATGAAGAATCTAGAATTGAATCCACTAGCTAATCTCACTTATAAAATATGAACCATTTTCTTTTATCACATTTCATTTTAGATTTATTAAGCATAGATTATCAAACCACTTAAGGAAAGCATAACCTATCAAATTATCACCTAAATGAAATCAATACTCATGAGGAGAATAACAACAAGATAGTAATCCTAGAATTCATAAGCATAACCTATCAAACCACTTAAGGAAAGTATAGACTATCAAATTCTTCTTCTACCGATTAGTTCTCTAGTTAGTTATCCTAAACATGATCATTTTAAGCATTAGAGAGTGATTCACAAATCTAAGAGAGAAATTAGACTAGTTTCATGCAAAACTAGATCCCCACAAGAGGTTTAGTTCCACATCTTAGAAAAATAAAAGAAATCAAGAGAGGGAGGGGAAAAATAAACATAATTACAAGAATGAAAAAGAGCAAGAAATAAAGAAAAAAAAGAAGATTGCAATGAAAGTAAATCTAATCTATGAATTAAAGACAAGACATGAAAGTAAATTACATAGAATTAAATTGCATGAAAGTAAATTGCATGAAAGTAAATCTATTCTACAAAAAAAAGTAAAGAAGAGAAAAGAAATAAAGAGAAACCCACAATTCCTAATTCATCTTCATCCTCCTTTTGGTCCTTAGACAAAGAGAAGAGAAAGGAAATTGAAGGGGTGAAAAATTTTATTTATTGTGTAACAAAAGTTACAATTTTTGAAAGGTCTTTTCAATTAAGAGTAACCCTCCTCTCCAAATGGAGTTTTTACAAAATATTTCACAATCTCAAGCCCTCACTCTGTAGGCAATAAAAATTACCTTAATCCCTGCACAGCAACTCGGGACAAGCAAAAGAGCCTAAGGGTTCATCTGAGTGAAGTCAGGCCCACCTAAGGGTTAAGTTCACCTAAATGCTTGACTTTACAAAATAGACAAAAGTGCTGATATCTCTCAAACCGGAAGGAATTGGGCAAAATGACCGGAGCAAACCGAACCCTTCGGGTGGGTTTGGTTGGCTCCGTCTTGTCGAGATAGTCGATTTTCATATATAATTCGTCCAATTCCGACGTACGGTTTGAAAGTTACGACCCGTTCTTCGTAGCATATGAGGAAGATCGCAAAGCGGCAAGGCTCCCCATTAAAAGAGGAGGGTCGCCCTGGCAGCGAGGCTCGACATTCAACCGAGGTTCGCCAAGCAGCGAAGCTCTTCATTCGAGCGAGGTTCGCCAAGCAAATAAGCTCTTCATTCGACGAGGTTCGCCAGCGGTGAATCTCGACATTCGACGAGGTTCGCCAAGCGTGAAGCTCTTCACTGACGAGGTTCGCCAAGCGTGGCTCTTCATTGACGAGGTTCGCCAAGCGTGGCTCTTCATTCGACGAGGTTCGCCAAGCAGCGAAGCTCTTCATTCAGACGAGGTTCGCCAAGCAGTGAATCTCGACATTCAGACGAGGTTCGCCAAGCAGCGAAGCTCTTCACTCGACCGAGGTTCGCCAAGCAGCGAAGCTCTTCATTCAGACGAGGTTCGCCAAGCGGCGAAGCTCTTCATTCGTGACGAGGTTCGCCAGCGGTGAATCTCGACATTCGTGACGAGGTTCGCCAAGCGGCGAAGCTCTTCACTGACGAGGTTCGCCAAGCAAATGGCTCTTCATTCGACGAGGTTCGCCAAGCGGTGAATCTCGACATTCGACGAGGTTCGCCAAGCAAATGGCTCTTCACTGACGAGGTTCGCCAAGCGTGGCTCTTCATTCGACGAGGTTCGCCAAGCAAATGGCTCTTCATTCGAGCGAGGTTCGCCAGCGGCGAAGCTCTTCACTCGACCGAGGTTCGCCAAGCAAATGGCTCTTCATTCGACGAGGTTCGCCAAGCGGCGAAGCTCTTCATTCGAGCGAGGTTCGCCAAGCGGTGAATCTCGACATTCGTGACGAGGTTCGCCAAGCAAATGGCTCTTCATTCGAGCGAGGTTCGCCAAGCGGTGAATCTCGACATTCGACGAGGTTCGCCAAGCGTGGCTCTTCATTCGACGAGGTTCGCCAAGCGTGAAGCTCTTCATTCGACGAGGTTCGCCAAGCGGCGAAGCTCTTCATTCGTGACGAGGTTCGCCAAGCGTGAAGCTCTTCATTCGAGCGAGGTTCGCCAAGCGTGGCTCTTCATTGACGAGGTTCGCCAAGCAAATGGCTCTTCATTCGAGCGAGGTTCGCCAAGCGGTGAATCTCGACATTCGACGAGGTTCGCCAAGCGTGGCTCTTCATTCGACGAGGTTCGCCAAGCGTGGCTCTTCATTCGACGAGGTTCGCCAAGCAAATGGCTCTTCATTCGAGCGAGGTTCGCCAAGCAAATGGCTCTTCATTCGACGAGGTTCGCCAAGCAAATGGCTCTTCATTCGAGCGAGGTTCGCCAAGCAAATGGCTCTTCATTCGAGCGAGGTTCGCCAAGCGGTGAATCTCGACATTCAGACGAGGTTCGCCAAGCAGCGAAGCTCTTCACTCAACCGAGGTTTGCCTATAGCGGTGAACCTCGACATTCAACCGAGGTTCGCCAAGCGGTGAATCTCGACATTCAACCGAGGTTCGCCAAGCGGTGAATCTCGACATTCAACCGAGGTTCGCCAAGCGGCGAAGCTCTTCATTTAGACGAGGTTCGCCAAGCGTGAAGCTCTTCACTCGGCGAGGTTCGCCAAGCGTGAAGCTCTTCATTGACGAGGTTCGCCAAGCGTGGCTCTTCATTGAGCGAGGTTCGCCAGCGGTGAATCTCGACATTGAGCGAGGTTCGCCAAGCGTGAAGCTCTTCATTGACGAGGTTCGCCAGCGGCGAAGCTCTTCACTCGACGAGGTTCGCCAAGCGGTGAATCTCGACATTCAACCGAGGTTCGCCAAGCGGTGAATCTCGACATTCAACCGAGGTTCGCCCAGCGGCGAAGCTCACCATCCAACCAAGACCGCCCACTTGAAGCATGGGAGATGTCACATCCCATAGTGGTCACATCCCACAGGGGGGGCATGGCTCTCCTCAACTGAGCATGGCCATATCCCACAAATCAAGGAAGTGGCCATGCCTCTCCTTGCCTATTTATAAGCCACCATCTCCACATGAGGAGGGGCTTTTTTTTGGAGCTTTTGGAAAACTTTTGGAGAATTCAACACTTGCGCACAAGTGAGATCGAGCTCTTCATCAGTAATCTCAAGATCATCTGCAGCTTTGATCTGATCGTCAACAGGAAGCAATCTCAACGTGAGCATTGAGTGAAGCATCCCATCGCTACCAAGAACCCACCTTAAAAGAGAAGTCGAATCAACCTTCTCTTCCTCTGTAATCGAGAGAATTTGATTGTAACACATTCATTCAATCAATAAACATTTTTTCGACCCTACAGAAGATGGCGACCACAGTGGGAGCAACCATTCATTCCGATGAACTGGTGGTGGCGCAATCAGACAAAGTTGCAGTTGGAACCGAGGTTCAAACCTTGGTCATCGAGTTTGATCAGAGGAAGTACGAGGAGTTCCTCTCCTCTGGGGCATCTAGCCCAGTGAAGACACGCAAGTGTCGACGAGTCTCGTATGAGACTTCAGCCCCTGTGGCTCATGCTGAATCATCTCGAGCGAATCTCGAGAACCAGCCTGTGTCTATTGACAAGGCTCCAAAAGCTAGCCGACAGGCTAAGAAATGGGTTGTTAAGCAACCCAAATCAACCTCGGGTGTTGTTACCCAAGTTTTGGCTTCTGGCGGGCCTCGCTCTGCCTGTGTGAAGACCGGACCTTCTAACGGTCCACTCTCAAGACGTGCCAGGCAACGTCAGCGACAGAACCAAGCTCGCCGACGTGCTCGAGCTTTGGTCTCGTTGGACGGATTCCACTATCGTCCAAAGAAAGTCTGCGAACCTCGTCCACAAGACGAATGTCGCTCCAGCTACGAGCCTCGTCCACAAGACGAACGTCGCCCCAGCTGCGGACCTCGTCCACAAAACGAACGTCGCTCCAGCTGCGAGCCTCGTCCACAAGACGAACCTCGTACAAGTGGCGAACCTCGCCGTCAATGTGAGGTCCCCTTAAAAAGAGATGAGCCTCGTCCAAGTGGCGAACCTCGCCTACAACGTGAGGTCCCCTTGAAGGATGAGCTTCGTGTGAGTGGCGAACCT
Organism: Asparagus setaceus; assembly: GCA_012295165.1. Classification (NCBI taxonomy): domain Eukaryota; kingdom Viridiplantae; phylum Streptophyta; class Magnoliopsida; order Asparagales; family Asparagaceae; genus Asparagus; species Asparagus setaceus. The sequence goes on along the minus strand of CM022707.1, from coordinate 41,480,079 downwards.
CGCCGTCAATGTGAGGTCCCCTTAAAAAGAGATGAGCCTCGTCCAAGTGGCGAACCTCGCCTACAACGTGAGGTCCCCTTGAAGGATGAGCTTCGTGTGAGTGGCGAACCTCGCCGTCAATGTGAGGTCCCCTTAAAAAGAGATGAGCCTCGTCCAAGTGGCGAACCTCGCCTACAACGTGAGGTCCCCTTGAAGGATGAGCTTCGTGTGAGTGGCGAACCTCGCCCGCAATGTGAGGTCCCCTCTAAAAGGGATGAACCTCGCCCAAGCAGCGAACCTCGCCAACATGGGGTCTCCTCTAAACAGAACGAACCTCGGCAGGGCAGCGAACCCCGCCGTCAGAACCAAAGAAAACGGCAATCTCGCCAGGTTTGCCAAACCCGACTCAGAGAGCCTCTCTCATATGAGGTTCGTTTTTCAGAATCTACTGGGGGTACACCCGCTTCTGATCTCCGTGATTATCTCACTCGCAAGCGTGATGCTAGTCAAATGCAATCTCATTGTTGCTGTGAGAAGCTCATTTCGCGATCTTGTAATGTTCATCGACACATCAGCCTTCGGTTTTTGAGCGATTATCTGACCCGTCAAATAGACGAAGGCGGTTTCACCACAAAAAGCGAGCGGTACACGATGGTTATTCCCATGGAGTGACTATCAACATGGTTGGGAGAAGCGGGAGCAAGACCCCAACAAGTAGTCCAGAATCGTCTGACCCTGAATATTCCCCGGGGTTACGAGGCGCATTAATCAATAGCCAAGGCGCTTATCGAGGAACCCGTCTTCGTGCCGGGGTGACAATCCCGTTTGACTATAGCCAATTGGCTGGGGGTACCTCTGAAGAATTTGAGAACTCTGGCATCGCTACGTCTCAACCTTCGAATACTGATTTTAGTGATCAGGCGAGTGTCCTCATGGCCGAACGAGAAGAAGAGATGACACGAAGAATTGAAGAGCAACAAGCTACTATTCTTGCGCAACAAGAATCTATCAGACGCTTAGAAATGATGATGGAGAAACTTGTGGGCAAGAAGAAGATGGACGAAGGAGGATCCAAATCGAAGCAAGAAGGCTACGACGGGGATCATGATGTTCACTCAATGTCATCGGAAGCGGAATCGAATCCGCGTACGAAAGAGCAGGATCATATGTTGCGGGATTTCCAAAAGCAGCTGGACGCCCTGAAACTCCAAGGGCAATCTAAGGAGCCGGGGGTGGCGAGGCCATATCCTATAGAATGGGACAATGTCCCATATCCTCCGAAATTCAAGCCACTTAACCTAGCGCAGTTCGACGGGAAAAGTTCTCCGTCACAACATATCTACTACTTCCAAGCGCAAACCGGGCATATAACGGGTAATGATCCTATCATGACCCGATTATTCATTAGCACTCTTAAAGAATTAAGCCTTGAGTGGTTTGAAGGTTAGAGCACAGTTCTATCAACTCTTGGAAAGATCTGCAAAGGCTCTTTATGGCCCGATTTTTCGATGATGACACTGAGGTGTCTATGGCCACTTTGTTGGCCGAAAAGCAAAAGAAGACGGAGTCTGTCAGCACTTTCGTCAAGAGATTCCGAAACCAATCTTTACACTCCCGGGACCAAGTCTCGGAAGAGACGTTCATCGCGATGTGCAGAGCCAACCTCTCGATCAACATACTTTCGAAGATGGGTGCAGTGGAAGCACACTCTTGGAGAGAATTGGTGAGGCAAGGCGAACAAGTCGAAAACATGCTTAAGAGGATTGAGGCAGAAGAACCTCAGGATTATCGTTCTAAAAAGGGGGGTAGTCAGAGCAGTTTTACGCCCCAAAAACAATCGAAGGGGAAGGAGACTCTAGCTGTGGGAACTCAACCTACTTCAAAACCTTTTAAGCAGAAACCGAATGCCTCCGATAACCGTCCTATGAAGAAGTATGATTTCAAGGATGATCAGGTTGTCCCTATCTTCAAGACTTTGCTCAAGATGAACAAGATCACGCTTCCGGAAATAAAGAAGCCGGAGGAAGCTTCAAGGACGGATGATCCAAAATACTGCATGTACCATCGAATGGTACACCATCCGACGGGGTCATGCTACATCTTGAAAGACAAGATCCAAGTCTTGTTAGAAGCAGGTGTTATGACTTTGCGTGAGGATCAGAAGAAGGTGTCTGCAAACATGGTCGCTCTCCAGTTTGGCGACTTTGCGGAATTCCAAGTGCAGGATGGTGTAAAGCCAATCCCTCAAGCAGAAGCCAGAGTTGTGAACTTTGATCTTCAGCAGCGGGAGGCACAAGGTATGGTCCCTTACACTACACCGAAAGGCGAAATTATGTGGGTTCACCCTGATTTGTTATCAGATGAACAATGGACTTCTTCAAAGTCTAAAGGGAAGACTTGTAACGCTACCTCTGCCGCGCCGGAAAAGGAGCAAATCAATGATTCCACCGGGCAACAAATCACCCCCGTTGCACAATTTATACCAGCATTGGCTACCCGAGGTGGGAAAGAGTTCTCAAGGGAGTATCCCGAGGCAGTACCCGATGTACCATCAAAGGCCGATCATTGAGCCCAAAACAAGGAAATCCGCTACAACGAGCTTAGGAAGGACACACCTGAGACTTCGAAGGCCCCTTTCCAGTTTGATGTTTTAGCTCAACTCTCCAACATCCCGGCGAGGATCACTTTATTCGAGCTCTTGCGCCTCTCTCAATCTACCAGAGAAGCTTTGCGAGAAGCGTTGGCGGATATGGCGTTCCTCGCTCATTTCCCAGAAAGCTCAACAGAAGTTTGCCCAATGTCACCAGGTCTTCAAGGGGCCAATACCTTGCATTACCTTCTCCTCGGAGGACATGCAAGTGAAGAACCCGAAGCATGATAGGCCATTATACTTTACCGGTTACATTGGCTCTGTCCGAATCAACCGAGCTCAAGTTGATCCAGGATCTGCATTGAGTATCATCCCATTGAGAATCATACAACATCTTGGGATACCGTTGCATCGGTTGGCAACAACAGGAACCACCATCTATGGTTTCAATGCTACCAATTCTCGTCCCTTGGGCAAGATCAAACTCAAATGCCAAATAGGAGACTTGAAGACAGATGTTACCTGTTATGTCATTGACGCGGATACATCCTATGATTTGCTCTTGGGTCGACCCTGGATCCATGAAAACTTGATCGTCTCGTCTACGTTGCATCAATGCATGAAGTATGTGGATGAAGAAGGGACGGTTAAAACATTGGTCGCGGAAAGGCAACCATTCAAAGGTTTGGAGAATTATTTTACTGATTCTGTTCACTACCTTGAGGAAGGCCAAACCGATGAACCACAGATCGAGGACTATGACAGCGGAAATGAAGCTGACATAGAGTCCGAACAAGGAGTTGTTTTCAATGATGTAAAACCCTTTGTAATCGATCTGAATGATCTTGATGACGACATAGTCGTTTTTAATGAAAATTATGATTTAGCTTACGCACCGGGTGTTAAAAGTCATACTGACTTCATGTCAGAAATTCTTCCACGGTTGCATCTTGAACACGTACACATGCCCATTCGGTCGTCATTTATGACAACTCAAAGGCACTTTAATTCTTCACAAGCGGTTTTTGTGATACCGGCCCGGAATAATGATCAGAAAGACATTATCTTTGGGCAGGTCAAGAAACCATTGCAAGCTGAGGTGGAACAACCCCAAGCAAAAGAAAAAGAACCCCAATTTTCATATTTCTCGCCGACGGCGCAACATTTGATGAAGAAAATGGGGTATGACTTTCTTCACAAAGAAGGTTTAAACTATGGGAAAGGCATCAGGACACCGATCCGATCTGCTTATGTCCCGGAAGGCCAGCCTGATGATTACTATCATAAAACTCGTAAAGGGTTGGGATATGAGTGCCGCGTTTTCATGTGCGCGTTACGACTGAGGCTGAGTCAGATCACTCATCTTCTGAAGCAGCTTCATGGGACTCTGACGTCAGTATAGGACATGAATTTAGGTCCCTGATGGCCAATATGACCTCAGTTGATCCAATAGAGATTCAAGAAGATGATCTCTTACCGCTATTCGAGGATCCACTGAGTCAACAGCTTGGAATGCAATGGGAACATCGTTTTGAACAACGAGAACCGCCCACTGATGACAAAATAGTCAGAGTTGATATGGGGATGAAGCTAATCCAAGCCCATATTCATAGCGATAGTTTGTGGTGAAGAAAAGGAGAGCCTTATCGCTTTAGTGCGGGAATATATCGATGTCTTGGCAGGTTATGAAGATATGCGGCTTAGACCCTCAGTGGCTATGCATTGCCTTAATATCGAACCGAGCTAAGCACGTTAAACAAACAACGGCGATTTTCCCCTCAGGTCATGAAGGCCATTGAGAAAGAAATCGAGAAGGCGATCAAAGCGAGGTTCATTCGGAGGTTCAACACCCGATTGGGTAGCCAATATAGTACTGTTTTGATAAAAGCGGACGAATCCGGCCGTCGTTGACTATCGAGACTTAAATTGACATGTCCGAAAGATGATTTTCCTTTACCAATCACGGATATTATTGTCGACAACACGTGTGGATTTGAAAGGATGTCTTTATGGATGGCTTTTCGGTACAATCAAATCAAAATGCACCACGATGATGAAGAACATCTTGCTTTTGAACACCGTTAGGGATATCTTGTTATCTGATCATGCCCTTCGGGTTGAAAAATGCGGAGCAACATACCGGCGTGCCATGACCACTATTTTCGAAAACATTTACGGAAAATAGTTGAATGCTACGTGGGCGATTTGGTGGTCAAGAGTTGTCGCAAAAGTGATCATTTACGACTTGAGGGCGACATTTGAAATAATGCGGGCACATCGGTGAAGATGAACCCAACTAAGTCTTTTAAGGGATGTCTAGTGGCAAGTTTCTAGGATTCGTGGTCACGGCGGATGGTATCGCCTCGACCGGACAAAGTCAAAGCTATCCAAGAACTTCCACCTCCTAGAAGCCTCAGAGAGCTTCGTGGTCTCCAAGGGCGTTTGGCTTACATTCGCAGATTCATTTCCAATTTATCGGGGAAATGTCAACCATTCTCAAAGCTCATGAAGAAAGGTGTATCGTTCGTTTGGGATGAAGATTGTCGGAAGGCATTCGAAGAGATCAAAACATATCTTTCTAATCCCCCTGTGTTAGTTGCACCTAAATCAGGAAAGCCCTTTCTGATTTACATCCGCTTCTGAGTATCGTTAGTAGGTCTCTTAGCGGGGCGATGACAATGGCCACGAACAGGCAGTCTATTACCTCAGTAGGACACTGTCGGGGGCCGAATATCGATATCCTCCCATTCAGAAGGAATGTTTGGCTTTGGTCTTCGCCATCCAGAAGATGCGGCACTATCTAGTGGGACAGACCATACGTCATCTCCAAAATTGACCCTATCACGGGTATTCATGACCCGGCTGCACGTTGAATGGTCGAATGGCTAGATGGGCATTGTTGTTATCTCGATCGACATTCACTTCAAACCTCGAAGGAAATGAAGGGTCAAGGCGTGTGTGATCTTATGGCTAACCACCCATTGAAAGGGAAAGTCGAATTGTATCAAGACATGCACGATGAACCTTATGAAGCTAATCGGTCTCTAAGGAGCAGTATGGCGGTTGTTCTTTGTGAACCTCGAGGCGACCCCTAACGGCCCCGTTGTAGCCGGAGTGGGGGTAGTATTGATATCTCCACAAAACCATGTGATACCACGAGCCGTGTCGTTATCAGAACCATGCACCAATAACGTAGCAGAGTATAATGCGTTATTGATTGGTCTCGACATAGCCAAACATTTAGGCGTGAAACACCTTGAAGCATTTGGGGATTCACAGCTAATTGTAAAACAACTAAGAGGAGAGTATGAAGTCAGGCACGAGAACCTTATCCCTCACCATGCGGCCGCTATAACTTTAGCTGACTCCTTTGAAAGTTTTTACATTGATCATGTACCCCGTTTGCAGAACACTTATGCAGATGCGTTGGCGTCTCTTGCGGCTACGCTAGCCCTGCCTGAGAATGCTACTCAGCAGGTTATTGTGTCTAGTCGGCAACTATTTCGGCCAAAATATGCATTACAGATCCAAGCAGTCGAGGACGAACCTAAGTCACTTGAAGCACGAGACTGGCGGTTCCCGATCATCGACTATGTCTTGCATGGGATATTGCCCGAAGACATAAAAGAAAGAGAGTCGATTCGTCGACGAGCATCAAGATTTTACTATGATTCCCAATTACAGACTTTGTATAGAAGGTCATATGATGGGTTACTGCTCCGATGTTTGTCAACTAAGGAAGCAGAGCAAGTCTTGAAAGAAGCTCATGGCGGTGTTTGTGGAGCACACCAACTGGACCTAAGTTATGGGACGGTTCGTAGACTTAGGTATTATTGGCCGACAATGGTAAGGGATGCCGTGGCTTACGCTAAGCGATGCCATGCATGCGGATACATGCTAATTATCTTCATCAACCACCGGAACATTTGCATCCTACCGCCACGTCCTGGCCATTTGAAACATGGGGAATGGACATTGTTGGTCCCATTTCTCCGCCTTCTTCAAAGGGACACCGCTTCATATTGGCGATAGCGATTATTTCTCAAAGTGGGCGAAGCCGTTCCGTTGAGATTGGTCAAGACAAGTGATGTGATCAAATTTGTCAAACATCACATCGTATACCGATACGGTGTGCCAAGGCGGTGTCCACGACAATGGTCCGCAATTTGTCGGTCATGCCTTCCGCGATTGCGACAAATTCGGATCCGAATTTAGCATCAACGACTTATTACCTGCTGCGAGCGGACAAGCTGAAGCTTTTAATAAGGCGATCATCAAGATCCTTACCAAGATGGTCTCTTCCAATAAAAGGATTGGGACGACAAGGCTGGGGCAAAGTTTGTGGGCCTACCGCTGCAACGGTTCGCACACCGATGGGTACCACCCCATATTCTCTAGTTTATGGCTGTGAGGCCATTTTACCGTTAGAGATTCAAATCCCATCGCTTCGAATAGCGTTATCCACGGAATGACAACCGAGGAAAATCATCGCCCGGCGCCTTGAGGAACTTGAAATCTTTGGATGGCGATTACGGGCTCAACGGCATATCGAGCTTTACGGACCGGTTTCTAAAGCATTTGACAAGAAAGTCCGATGTCGCATTTTCAAGGAAGGCGATCTTGTTCTCATGATCCGGCGCCCGATGATCCTCAATTCTAAGAAAAAGGGGAAATTCGAACCAAAATGGGAAGGGCCATTCGTAGTGGAATCAGTTTACTCAAATGGAGCATACCGCCTAACCAATCAAGAAGGCGACAGAATCATGATGCCTATTAATGGTAAGTTTCTGAAAAAGTACTACCCGTAGTCTTCTTTCAAACTCCCATTAAGTTATCATGTTAACAGTCACATCAGATAACCAATTTCCTCCAAATTCTCTCGCCAATCCTCGTCAATAGGATGGCGGGACCCCAAAACTATCATGTTAACAATCACCTCTGATAGTTCCCTCAAGATTTCCTCCGTCAATCCTCTCAAACAGGATGACGGGACCACTCCCACTGTCATGTTAATATTACACCTCTGACAAATTAACTTGCTAATCCTCTTCAATGGGATGGTGAGTCCTCAAAGTTGCCCCAATCGCAACAAATTCTTGTCGGGTTAACAATCACCTTTGACAAATTCCTTCCAATCCTTGTCAGCGGGATGGCGGGACCCCAAAACTATCATGTTAACAATCACCTCGATAGTTCCTCAAGATTTCCTCGTCAATCCTCTCAAAGCGGGATGGCGGGACCCTCCTTGTCATGTTAATATTACACCTCTGACAAATTAACTTGCTAATCCTCTTCAATGGGATGGTGAGTCCTCAAAGTTGCCCCAATCGCAACAAATTCTTGTCGGGTTAACAATCACCTTTGACAAATTCCCCTTCCAATCCTTGTCAACAGGATGGCGGGACCCCAAAACTATCATGTTAACAATCACCTCGATAGTTCCCTCAAGATTTCCTCGTCAATCCTCTCAAAGCGGGATGGCGGGACCCCAAAACTATCATGTTAACAATCACCTCGATAGTTCCCTCAAGATTTCCTCGTCAATCCTCTCAAAGCGGGATGGCGGGACCCCAAAACTATCATGTTAACAATCACCTCGATAGTTCCTCAAGATTTCCTCGTCAATCCTCTCAAAGCGGGATGGCGGGACCCCAAAACTATCATGTTAACAATCACCTTTGACAAATTCCCCTTCCAATCCTTGTCAGCGGGATGGCGGGACCCCAAAACTATCATGTTAACAATCACCTTTGACAAATTCCCCTTCCAATCCTTGTCAGCGGGATGGCGGGACCCCAAAACTATCATGTTAACAATCACCTTTGACAAATTCCCCTTCCAATCCTTGTCAGCGGGATGGCGGGACCCCAAAACTATCATGTTAACAATCACCTCGATAGTTCCTCAAGATTTCCTCGTCAATCCTCTCAAAGCGGGATGGCGGGACCCCAAAACTATCATGTTAACAATCACCTTTGACAAATTCCCCTTCCAATCCTTGTCAGCGGGATGGCGGGACCCCAAAACTATCATGTTAACAATCACCTCGATAGTTCCTCAAGATTTCCTCGTCAATCCTCTCAAAGCGGGATGGCGGGACCCCAAAACTATCATGTTAACAATCACCTTTGACAAATTCCCCTTCCAATCCTTGTCAGCGGGATGGCGGGACCCCAAAACTATCATGTTAACAATCACCTCGATAGTTCCTCAAGATTTCCTCCGTCAATCCTCTCAAAGCGGGATGGCGGGACCCCAAAACTATCATGTTAACAATCACCTCGATAGTTCCTCAAGATTTCCTCGTCAATCCTCTCAAAGCGGGATGGCGGGACCCCAAAACTATCATGTTAACAATCACCTCGATAGTTCCTCAAGATTTCCTCGTCAATCCTCTCAAAGCGGGATGGCGGGACCCCAAAACTATCATGTTAACAATCACCTCGATAGTTCCTCAAGATTTCCTCGTCAATCCTCTCAAAGCGGGATGGCGGGACCCCAAAACTATCATGTTAACAATCACCTCGATAGTTCCTCAAGATTTCCTCGTCAATCCTCTCAAAGCGGGATGGCGGGACCCCAAAACTATCATGTTAACAATCACCTTTGACAAATTCCCCTTCCAATCCTTGTCAGCGGGATGGCGGGACCCCAAAACTATCATGTTAACAATCACCTCGATAGTCCGCACCGTCACTCCATAAATGATGTTGTCCAATCAAGTCGTCATACCCCTATTCCCATCATAGTTGTTACACTTCCGAGTTACTGAACAACTTGATTGTTTCCGATCACAGTCGTCATACCTCTATGTCACTGAACGACCCGATCATTTCCATATCGTCACTTGTCCGAGTGACTTTGGGTTAGATAGTGGTTAACCAAGCAATATACCCCTATCAACTCCCTCACCGAATAGTGGCCTACCATGCGATGTGCCTCTATTTCAACCATAGTCGTTATACTCCCATGTCCTTTGAGCGACTCAATTAACCCCGAGTCATTTCCTAAATGATTTTGTTCGTAATCCTTGTTGTTATACTCTCCGTCCTTTGAACAACTTGATTGCTTTTTGATCGCGATCGTTATACTTTTATGTCAGCTGAGCGATTGATCATTTCCACATGATGGCCTACCGGCGATTTGCCCTTATCTTTTAATCCAGCGCCTTGAGCGGCTAAGGATAGAGGGAGATTTTAGCACTAAGCCTAAAAGAAACTCCTCGCAAACTCACCATCTTGAGGGGAAAAGTATGGCTAGCCGATTCAAGCGGTGTCGGTAAAGGCACATCAAATCCGTTGATAGGCGGGGTTTGCTAAAAATCCTAGAGGCGATCATTAGCTGCAGTGAAGAATTCAACTTTACCAAGTTCGTTAGAGGGTTCCTCGCTCGTGCGCCGCGGCGGCCGTGTTGCAAGTCTTCATATCCAAAGTGTTCCAGACTCCATTCAACCACATTCAAGTCTGAAAACTTTGGAGGGGGTTTTGTAGGCAATAAAAATTGCCTTAATCCCTGCACAGCAACTCGGGACAAGCAAAAGAGCCTAAGGGTTCATCGAGTGAAGTCGAGGCCACGAGGTTAAGTTCACTGAATGCTTGACTTTACAAAATAGACAAAAGTCGATATCTCTCAAACCGGAAGGAATTGGGCAAAATGACCGAGCAAACTGAACCCTTCGGTGGGTTTGGTTGGCTCCGTCTCGTCGAGATAGTCGATTTTCATATATAATTCGTCCAATTCCGACGTACGGTTTGAAAGTTACGACCGTTCTTAGTAGCATATGAGGAAGGTCGCAAGCGGCAAGGCTCCCCATTAAAGAGGAGGTTCGCCAAGCGTGAAGCTCTTCATTCGAGCGAGGTTCGCCAAGCGTGAAGCTCTTCATTGACGAGGTTCGCCAGCGGCGAAGCTCTTCATTGAGCGAGGTTCGCCAGCGGTGAATCTCGACATTCAACCGAGGTTCGCCAAGCGTGAAGCTCTTCACTCGGCGAGGTTCGCCAGCGGTGAATCTCGACATTCAACCGAGGTTCGCCAAGCGTGAAGCTCTTCATTGACGAGGTTCGCCAGCGGTGAATCTCGACATTCAACCGAGGTTCGCCAAGCGTGAAGCTCTTCACTCGACCGAGGTTCGCCAAGCGTGAAGCTCTTCATTGAGCGAGGTTCGCCAAGCGTGAAGCTCTTCATTCGAGCGAGGTTAGCCAGCGGTGAATCTCGACATTCAACCGAGGTTCGCCAAGCGTGAAGCTCTTCACTCGGCGAGGTTCGCCAAGCGTGAAGCTCTTCATTGAGCGAGGTTCGCCAGCGGTGAATCTCGACATTCAACCGAGGTTCGCCAAGCGGCGAAGCTCTTCACTCGGCGAGGTTCGCCAAGCGTGAAGCTCTTCATTCGACGAGGTTCGCCAGCGGCGAAGCTCTTCATTGAGCGAGGTTCGCCAGCGGTGAATCTCGACATTCAACCGAGGTTCGCCAGCGGCGAAGCTCTTCACTCGACCGAGGTTCGCCAAGCGTGAAGCTCTTCATTGAGCGAGGTTCGCCAGCGGCGAAGCTCTTCATTCGAGCGAGGTTCGCCAGCGGTGAATCTCGACATTCAACCGAGGTTCGCCAAGCGTGAAGCTCTTCACTCGACCGAGGTTCGCCAAGCGTGAAGCTCTTCATTCGACGAGGTTCGCCAAGCAGTGAATCTTGACATTCAGACGAGGTTCGCCAAGCAGCGAAGCTCTTCACTCGACGAGGTTCGCCAAGCAGCGAAGCTCTTCATTCAGACGAGGTTCTCCAAACAGCGAAGCTCTTCATTCAGACGAGGTTCGCCTCTTGATGGGAAATAAATGATTACCTCCTAAGTTGCAAGTATACAACCTATCAAGTTATAGTATATAAGATTATCGATCCCACGAGGAACGGGAAGTAGGAAGAGTTTAGTTCAAGCTTTGGTTCTCAAATTATGCGCAAGACAATTAGGAGTTTATGTACATGTGAAAGTGGTCATGAAAAGATTAGAGAGTGGACGTGGATTATGTGCAAATAAAAAGGAAATCGAGGAAGAAAATGTGTGTGGAGAGATTAAGAGTGTGATTGTGACAAAGTGCGAATAAATCAAAATGAAAGTGAAAATGGAGAGATTGAGAGAAAATAAGTGCAAAATAAAAGAAAGCAAGATTGAGAGAGAGAGGAGAGAGTAAAGGAAAATCAAAATCAAGAATAAAGGAAAATAGCAACAAATGGAAAACAAGGATAAGTGGAAAATAAAGAAGGTAAAGTATGGAGGATTAATTAAAGATATGAGGAATCTAGAGTAGATCCACTTAGCTTATCTCAATCTCATGAGAATGAGTTGGATTTGTTAGCTAGTTTCAAACAATCTCTAGGGATCCCACAAATATTGGCTCCACACTTAGAAAAGGGTAATTCCTTAGAGGGTTCTAGCCTCAAGGTGAATTAAAGAAAAGGAAAATCTATTCTAGAAAGTAAATACAAGAATTAAATACATTGCATGAAAGTAAATTGCATGAAAGTAAATTGCATGAAAGTAAATTGCATGAAAGTAAATCTAAGCTACAAAGCAATAAATGAACAAGAAAGAAAATGAAAAAGAAATAAAATAGAAACCAACAACTCTCGATCTTAATCTAATCCTCCTTTGGTCCTTGGATTAGAAGAAGAGAAAGGAAATTGAAGGTGAAAAATTTTATTTATTGTGTAACAAAGTTACAATTTTGGAAGGTCTCCTCAATTAAGAGTGACCCTCCTCTCCAAATGGAGTTTTACAAAATATTTCACACTCAAAACACTCACCTTCACCCCTATTTATAGCCCAACGGAGTTGATGTGAACCATTGGATCAAACCTAGCCAAAAGGAAGAGAAATCCACCATTAATCTGAAATGTTGGGAACCGATCGGTTGGCCGATCGGTTAGCCAACCGTTAGCCAACCGTTGGTCAACCGATTGGTTCCCAACCTAATTTTTCTTTTCTTGATTTTTCTTCACGAATTTCTCTTGGATCAATTTGGTATCTTGGGCCTTGGTTTGTCTTCGATTTGGGCTTCAAATATTGGTAGAAATTCAGGAATTTGAGTCATTTGGGCTTTTATTCATTATTTCTTTATTAGCCCGCAAAATAAGATAAAATGATTATTAGTAATATCGTTATTCATATAACATAGGTAATAAGGGTATAAAAATGTAATTAAAATGTGATAATCAAATACCCCCACACCTAAGCTTTTGCTAGTCCTCTAGCAAAGAAAATAAAAAGAAAATCTAACTCATTTTCAGTAGAATCGCTGGTTGTATTTAGCACATACAACAAGCCTTTAAACCCCTAGGTTACCCTAGTGGACGAAGTTGTAGTCTCGTGAGGGTTTGCGTGAATATACCCACAAAATTCAGTCAACTTGCCAATTTAAAGAAGTTAATAAAATAATTAATTCATTTGATATCTTCAAACATTCCAATTGAAGTTGGTTAATACTCAAGAAAACGTTTTATCATAACTCCAATGTAATTTTCTTAAGAAAATCCTTTCATTATAGTTATACAAAACCAAGTTTAACTCAAAAATTTAATTTAAAAGTTTTGAAACGGACATGCTAACCCTTTGTTTTAAACAACTTCAAGTCTTTTAATCCATTTTATTTTTCAAGAACATATACAAATATAACTATATACAAAAACATGGTTAGTATGATTTTTTTTTTTACTCTTTATTCCTTGGTGGTTTTGTTCTTTTTAATCGGCTTTCTAAGTGACCATTTAGCGAGTTTTGGGCCAATGAATCCCAACCCAATTGGGCTTAGGTCATTAAGCATAGAAATACTCCTCGGGCTTAATTACTCAGTCAACTTAGGCTTAGTAAAATAGAACCACCAATGATTTTAAGAGAAATTTTTCTTCTATTTATTAAGTTAGTATATATGTGTGTATATGTATATATATTCGAACAATATTTGGATCAAGACAACTTGAAAAATTATTTTCAACTCTAAGTTAGGCATGCAAAATTTCATTACTTTAATTAAAAATCTAAGTTACAACTTAAGTAAAGTATATTACTTTGAAAATCATTTCTTAAGAAATTTATTTGGAGTTAATATAAAAGGTAAACTTGAGTATAGAACCAACTAAGGATTAGAAGACTTAAATTCTATCAAATTGATCAATTATTAATCAACTCTATTAAGTTGGCAAGTGACTCTTTTTTTTTTTTTTATGAAAAGAGGGAAAAAATGACATAAAAAGAAAGAAAATGGTAAGAAGAGGAAAAATGACTAAGATAAAGAGCAAAATGACTAATTCCCACCCCCACACCTAAGCTTTTGCTAGTCCTCTAGCAAAGAAAATAAAAAGAAAATCTAACTCATTTTCAGAATCGCGGTTGTATTTAGCACATACAACAAGCCTTTAAACCCCTAGGTTACCCTAGTGGACGAAGTTGTAGTCTCGTGAGGGTTTGCGTGAATATACCCACAAAATTCAGTCAACTTGCCAATTTAAAGAAGTTAATAAAATAATTAATTCATTTGATATCTTCAAACATTCCAATTGAAGTTGGTTAATACTCAAGAAAACGTTTTATCATAACTCCAATGTAATTTTCTTAAGAAAATCCTTTCATTATAGTTATACAAAACCAAGTTTAACTCAAAAATTTAATTTAAAAGTTTTGAAACGGACATGCTAACCCTTTGTTTTAAACAACTTCAAGTCTTTTAATCCATTTTATTTTTCAAGAACATATACAAATATAACTATATACAAAAACATGGTTAGTATGATTTTTTTTTTTTACTCTTTATTCCTTGGTGGTTTTGTTCTTTTTAATCGGCTTTCTAAGTGACCATTTAGCGAGTTTTGGGCCAATGAATCCCAACCCAATTGGGCTTAGGTCATTAAGCATAGAAATACTCCTCGGGCTTAATTACTCACCAACTTAGGCTTAGTAAAATAGAACCACCAATGATTTTAAGAGAAATTTTTCTTCTATTTATTAAGTTAGTATATATGTGTGTATATGTATATATATTCGAACAATATTTGGATCAAGACAACTTGAAAAATTATTTTCAACTCTAAGTTAGGCATGCAAAATTTCATTACTTTAATTAAAAATCTAAGTTACAACTTAAGTAAAGTATATTACTTTGAAAATCATTTCTTAAGAAATTTATTTGGAGTTAATATAAAAGGTAAACTTGAGTATAGAACCAACTAAGGATTAGAAGACTTAAATTCTATCAAATTGATCAATTATTAATCAACTCTATTAAGTTGGCAAGTGACTCTTTTTTTTTTTTTATGAAAAGAGGGAAAAAATGACATAAAAAGAAAGAAAATGGTAAGAAGAGGAAAATGACTAAGATAAAGAGCAAAATGACTAATTCCCACCCCCACACCTAAATTTTGCATTGTCCTCAATGCAAATTCTATTATGCACAAAGTAAAACAGATAAGCATGGAAGCACTTACATTTGTTCTACGACTTCAACAATGATAAAAGTCTGTAATTACCTTTGGTATGAGAAGGTGGAGTCAAAAATTTATTATCTCCTTTTTTTTTTTTTTTTTTTGAAAAGAACAAGAAACTCTCACATGAGAGAAGAATAAATTCTTTTATTATTATTGTGGGACAAAAAATAAAAATGTAGAATAAAAGATAAAACATGAGAAGCTCATATTCTACATTAAATCCTACCTTATTGCTGAAAATTCTACCCCGAAATTTAAAGAATTTCAAGATGATATAATCAATGATGTTCTCAAATTCTGAAAATTCCAAGGTTTGTAATGTGTTTTGCAAAGAAATTAAGGTAGGTCTTATTGGTGTTATGCATTTTGAACTTAGATTATTGATTAATGACAATTTGACATTTTGGTTGCTCTTTCAAAAATCTAAGCTCATCAGAAAAGAGTTCTTCAATGTTGCATTCAAAAGGCATGTATTCAACACAGTTCCCTCATTTTGGAAAATCAAATCTGAATTTTTAAGATTTCCAGCCTCATGAAAGATTTCCTCAAAACTAATGTCGATTCATTCTCTACTTAAACTTTCTTGGATGTAATTGATTTCGAAGGTCGCTTATCAATATTATTTTCTCGATTGAAAATATTAAGTTCAGCAAATGATTCCCAAAAGACAGCTTCATGTGACCAGCCTCTGATGAGAGCATTAGAAGTGGCTAAGAACGGTCTTCCTAAGATCACGGGTATCGTCCTTTGGGATTGGAAGCGGGTTGTGTTTCGGGACTACGAAATCAACAGAAAAATGAAGTCTCCAACCTTTATCAAGACATCTGTTATTTCACCCATAGGGACCTTAATGCATCTATCACTAACTCAAGTGTGCATCTAGTTGGCTTGAGTTCCCGACACCTAGTTGTTGGTAGATTGAATATGGAAGCAAGTTGACATTGGCCCTAAGTCTAAAAGCCTTATCGATACGAGTATTACCAATGATACATGGAATGGTAGGACAACCCGATCCTTATGTTTCAATGGTACGCACTTTGAGAGGACTTCACCGATATCAAGGGCAGAAAGACTTTCTTTGGAACATTTATTTGCCTCTTTTGGTACATAATTCCTTTAAAAATTTGGCATAAGAAGGAATTTGTTCAATGACATCTAAAGAGGAATGTTGACCTTAACCCGCTTGAAAGTCTCTAGAATTTTCTCCTCCCGAGAGGAGTGCTTCCTAGGCCCGAGTCTATCCTGCAAGGAGCAACCGGTTGAAATTGATTAGACTCGGTTCGGTTCGGGGTTACGGGTCATCGAAGGGTGTGATTTCTAAGGAGAGAGAATTTGTTCTCGTTCGTGGGTTTCACTTAGAGGCATTCTACCACGATTATCGACTGTCTACGACCGTAGTGAATGGATTGCATTCACTTTAGCTTGGTAGGTTGAACTTGATCCCGTGTCCTTCGGGTTGGGCACGGGTTGACTCGGAAAAGTTCCTTTCTCTCTCTCACTCATGGCATTAGCTAGTTGACCAAGTTGGATTTCTAACCTAGCTATGGCTTGAGTGTTGGAGGTGAGGATTTGCCCTGATTGCATGAAGGAATTGTGTTTGATGTTTGAGTCAATAAGTTCGTGGTGCGTGTAGAGGTTTTAATCAAAGTATCTAGACCCTTTTCGAATATTAAGGCGTTGATCATGATCCGCAATTTGAGGAGTGTGATTTGCAGATTGGTGATGAGGAGACCGATTTTGAAATGACGATTTGGTTGTTGAAAATTGAGAGGAACCGATTGCCCCTAGAGAATTGTTGGGTTGAAGAGGGAGTGAAATTTTGATTTCGGAGTAGTTTCCACGGTTCCATGCAAAATTTGATGATTTCTCCAACCCGGATTGTAGGTTGGAGAAAATGGATCATTCACCGGACCGAAATGCACATTATCCGACCTAGTGGTGACGGATCCTAAAAGAGGACATTCCTCTGAAACATGAGATGGAGACAGACAGCTATGACAACCCGAGGTAGAAACTTGGTTGATTTGGTGGAGCTCGTTCTTTGACTTCTAAAGCTTCTAACCTACGCATGATTGTCGCCATCTTTGCTTGAGGCTATGTTTGTTTCTAAGGACGACCATCGGTTTTGGTTGGGAAACCGATGAAACACGGTCATCACAATGTTCCCACCGCATGGTTTTCTCGGATAAACTCTCTAAAAGTCCCAAGCTTCATCGGCATTTTTCTTCATGAAATCCCTTGACACATTGACTCTAAGGAAGTTTTGAAGAATAATCCAATCCTTCATAAATGATTTGGCATAATCGCCACTTTTCAAGACCATGGTGAGGACATTGGATAAGAAGATCTTTGAATTTGTCAAAATACTTCCAAAAAGGTTCTCCCGGGACAATTTTAAAATTTTGAATGCTGTTTCTAAGCTTGATTGTTTTATGGATAGGAAAGAATTTTTTCAGAAAAACTGTCACAAATTCACCCCAAGTTGAGATGGAATCTGTGGGCAAGCTATACAGCCCATTTTTGGCTTTGTCCTTAAGGGCAAATGGAATAAATCGGAGTTTGATCGCATCTTCGCTAAGTCCCTCATCTTAATCATGAGGCAAACTTCTTCAAATTCGAGATAAAGATGTATCGTCTTGGTTTGGCTCCTAAGAATTTGGGAAGCATGTTTATGAAATGCGGTCGAAGTTCAAAATTGGTTCCATTTACCTCGGGGAGTTTTATGCAAGAGGGGATTGCATTTCTAGTGGGGTAACAAACATCTTGAAGAACAGGTGGGTTGGTATTGGTCATTTCGTTTGGTTCAAGAGATGGATCAAAACGAATTAAACGATTAGTATTATCCCTAACCCAAGTTTGCATACACCAAAATCAAAAAAAATTTTATTTTTTTTTTATTTGAAAAAGGATAAGAGAAAAAGTTACGAAGATGAGAAAAACTAACTAAAAATAAATCAAAACAATCACTTTTCAATCACCCTAACTCTAGGGTTAAGCCTAAACTTGACTTAGACCAGCTCCTAACCAAGAATTCCCTTAATGAAAAGATCAAAATTTACTTGGGTAATTAGCCAGGTAAGGATAGTACTAGAGGGAGATCAAAGATCAATTAAGTACCTCTTTCCTTTCGAGCTTCACGAACCCCTAAACCTTGCCTTAGACACCAATTAATCCAAATAAACTTGGACCGGTTCACTTAAGGAATTATTGTTCCTTAATGAGCTCGAATCCTTAGGGGCCAACGCCTAATCAAATTTTAAGAGGCTTGAGTAAGTGTAGTGAGGAATTAGTGATTTTGGGCTAAGGAAAGGGTGATGAAATCCCTCACCTTATCTTGATTAGTGGGTTTTGCCCTTAAGATATTTTCAAGTGTGTGCCAAATCAAGATGCTCAAATCACTTGGTGAATTCCTACTATTATATGAAATGCAACCCTAAGAATTAAAAGCAACTAAAAGGATGCAAAAACAAAAATCTTTTTAATTTTTATTATGGTCGACAATAAAAAAATGAAGTTTATTAGGGTCGACAAGGGTAAAAAAAAATCTTTTTTTTATTTTTATTTTTATTTTTATTTTTTATCCTAATTGTCTCTAATGTATATGAACTATCTAAAGGGTAGAATTGAAAATACTAGATAGAGAAGTTACCCACGCAAAAGCAATGCAAAGCCTCGTTGGAGGCAATTCTTCAATCTTGAATCTTCAACTCTTGATCTTCAAGCTCCAAGTTCCTACACAAAAGAAAACACACAAAATAAAAACCAAACTTAATGAAAATCCTACTTATGCACCGTTCCCCGGCAACGGCGCCAAAAACTTGATGGGTAATAAATGATTACCTTCTAAGTTGCAAGTATACAACCTTTATCAAGTTATAGTATAAAAGATTATCGATCCCACGAGGAATGGGAAAGTAGGAGGAGTTTTGCTCAAGTTT
The DNA here is from genome assembly GCA_012295165.1 of Asparagus setaceus. NCBI lineage: Eukaryota > Viridiplantae > Streptophyta > Magnoliopsida > Asparagales > Asparagaceae > Asparagus > Asparagus setaceus. The sequence continues at coordinate 41,461,110 of CM022707.1, read as the reverse complement.
TGGTTCTCAAATTATGCGCGTGACAATTAGGAGTTTATGTACAAATAAAATGAAAATAAGAAAATGGTGAAAGTGGATGTGGAGAGATAAAAGAGAGTGGACGTGGATTATGTGCAAATAAAAAGGAAATCGAGGAAGAAAATGTGTGTGGAGAGATTAAGAGTGTGATTGTGACAAAGTGCGAATAAATCAAAATGAAAGTGAAAATGGAGAGATTGAGAGAAAATAAGTGCAAAATAAAAGAAAGCAAGATTGAGAGAGAGAGGAGAGAGTAAAGGAAAATCAAAATCAAGAATAAAGGAAAATAGCAACAAATGGAAAACAAGGATAAGTGGAAAATAAAGAAGGTAAAGTATGGAGGATTAATTAAAGATATGAGGAATCTAGAGTAGATCCACTTAGCTTATCTCAATCTCATGAGAATGAGTTGGATTTGTTAGCTAGTTTCAAACAATCTCTAGGATCCCACAAATATTGGCTCCACACTTAGAAAGGGTAATTCCCTAGAGGGTTCTAGCCTCAAGGTGAATTAAAGAAAAGGAAAATCTATTCTAGAAAGTAAATACAAGAATTAAATACATTGCATGAAAGTAAATTGCATGAAAGTAAATTGCATGAAATTAAATTGCATGAAAGTAAATCTAAGCTACAAAGCAATAAATGAACAAGAAATAAAATGAAAAAGAAATAAAATAGAAACCAACAACTCTGATCTTAATCTAATCCTCCTTTTGGTCCTTGGATTAGAAGAAGAGAAAGGAAATTGAAGGTGAAAAATTTCATTTATTGTGTAACAAAGTTACAATTTTGGAAGGTCTCCTCAATTAAGAGTGACCCTCCTCTCCAAATGGAGTTTTTACAAAATATTTCACACTCAAAACACTCAGCCTTCACCCCTATTTATAGCCCAACGGAGTTGATGTGAACCATTGGATCAAACCTAGCCAAAAGGAAGAGAAATCCACCATTAACTGAAATCAGAACCGATCGGTTGCGATCTACATTAACCGTTAGCCAACCGGTTGGTCAACCGATTGGTTCCCAACCGAATTTTTCTTTTCTTGATTTTTCTTCACGAATTTCTCTTGGATCAATTTGGTATCTTGGGCCTTGGTTTGTCTTGATTTGGGCTTCAAATATTGGTAGAAATTCGTGGAATTTGAGTCATTTGGGCTTTTATTCATTATTTCTTTATTAGCCCGCAAAATAAGATAAAAATGATTATTAGTAATATCGTTATTCATATAACATAGGTAATAAGGGTATAAAAATGTAATTAAAATGTGATAATCATTCGCCAAGCAAATGGCTCTTCACTGACGAGGTTCGCCAAGCAATGGGCTCTTCCTTCGCATTCTCACGGCAAGCTCTTCATTCGACGAGGTTCGCCAAGCGGTGAATCTCGACATTCAACCGAGGTTCGCCAAGCGGGAATCTCGACATTCAACCGAGGTTCACCTACAGCGGTGAATCTCGACATTCAACCGAGGTTCACCTACAGCGGTGAATCTCGACATTCAACCGAGGTTCACCTACAGCGGTGAATCTCGACATTCAACCGAGGTTCGCCAAGCGGGAATCTCGACATTCAACCGAGGTTCGCCAAGCAATGGGCTCTTCACTGACGAGGTTCGCCAAGCGGTGAATCTCGACATTCAACCGAGGTTCGCCAAGCAATGGGCTCTTCACTGACGAGGTTCGCCAAGCGGTGAATCTCGACATTCAACCGAGGTTCACCTACAGCGGTGAATCTCGACATTCAACCGAGGTTCACCTACAGCGGTGAATCTCGACATTCAACCGAGGTTCGCCAAGCGGTGAATCTCGACATTCAACCGAGGTTCACCTACAGCGGTGAATCTCGACATTCAACCGAGGTTCACCTACAGCGGTGAATCTCGACATTCAACCGAGGTTCACCTACAGCGGTGAATCTCGACATTCAACCGAGGTTCACCTACAGCGGTGAATCTCGACATTCAACCGAGGTTCGCCTACAGCGGTGAATCTCGACATTCAACCGAGGTTCACCTACAGCGGTGAATCTCGACATTCAACCGAGGTTCACCTACAGCGGTGAATCTCGACATTCAACCGAGGTTCACCTACAGCGGTGAATCTCGACATTCAACCGAGGTTCACCTACAGCGGTGAATCTCGACATTCAACCGAGGTTCACCTACAGCGGTGAATCTCGACATTCAACCGAGGTTCACCTACAGCGGTGAATCTCGACATTCAACCGAGGTTCACCTACAGCGGTGAATCTCGACATTCAACCGAGGTTCACCTACAGCGGTGAATCTCGACATTCAACCGAGGTTCACCTACAGCGGTGAATCTCGACATTCAACCGAGGTTCACCTACAGCGGTGAATCTCGACATTCAACCGAGGTTCACCTACAGCGGTGAATCTCGACATTCAACCGAGGTTCACCTACAGCGGTGAATCTCGACATTCAACCGAGGTTCACCTACAGCGGTGAATCTCGACATTCAACCGAGGTTCACCTACAGCGGTGAATCTCGACATTCAACCGAGGTTCACCTACAGCGGTGAATCTCGACATTCAACCGAGGTTCACCTACAGCGGTGAATCTCGACATTCAACCGAGGTTCACCTACAGCGGTGAATCTCGACATTCAACCGAGGTTCACCTACAGCGGTGAATCTCGACATTCAACCGAGGTTCACCTACAGCGGTGAATCTCGACATTCAACCGAGGTTCACCTACAGCGGTGAATCTCGACATTCAACCGAGGTTCACCTACAGCGGTGAATCTCGACATTCAACCGAGGTTCACCTACAGCGGTGAATCTCGACATTCAACCGAGGTTCACCTACAGCGGTGAATCTCGACATTCAACCGAGGTTCACCTACAGCGGTGAATCTCGACATTCAACCGAGGTTCACCTACAGCGGTGAATCTCGACATTCAACCGAGGTTCACCTACAGCGGTGAATCTCGACATTCAACCGAGGTTCACCTACAGCGGTGAATCTCGACATTCAACCGAGGTTCGCCAAGCAATGAAGCTCTTCACTCAACCGAGGTTTGCCTATAGCGGTGAACCTCGACATTCAACCGAGGTTCACCTACAGCGGTGAATCTCGACATTCAACCGAGGTTCACCTACAGCGGTGAATCTCGACATTCAACCGAGGTTCACCTACAGCGGTGAATCTCGACATTCAACCGAGGTTCACCTACAGCGGTGAATCTCGACATTCAACCGAGGTTCACCTACAGCGGTGAATCTCGACATTCAACCGAGGTTCACCTACAGCGGTGAATCTCGACATTCAACCGAGGTTCACCTACAGCGGTGAATCTCGACATTCAACCGAGGTTCACCTACAGCGGTGAATCTCGACATTCAACCGAGGTTCACCTACAGCGGTGAATCTCGACATTCAACCGAGGTTCACCTACAGCGGTGAATCTCGACATTCAACCGAGGTTCACCTACAGCGGTGAATCTCGACATTCAACCGAGGTTCACCTACAGCGGTGAATCTCGACATTCAACCGAGGTTCACCTACAGCGGTGAATCTCGACATTCAACCGAGGTTCGCCAAGCAATGAAGCTCTTCACTCAACCGAGGTTTGCCTATAGCGGTGAACCTCAATCTCATGAGAATGAGTTGGATTTGTTAGCTAGTTTCAAACAATCTCTAGGGATCCCACAAATATTGGCTCCACACTTAGAAAAGGGTAATTCCTAGAGGGTTCTAGCCTCAAGGTGAATTAAAGAAAAGGAAAATCTATTCTAGAAAGTAAATACAAAATTAAATACATTGCATGAAAGTAAATTGCATGAAAGTAAATTGCATGAAATTAAATTGCATGAAAGTAAATCTAAGCTACAAAGCAATAAATGAACAAGAAATAAAATGAAAAAGAAATAAAATAGAAACCAACAACTCGATCTTAATCTAATCCTCCTTTTGGTCCTTGGATTAGAAGAAGAGAAAGGAAATTGAAGGTGAAAAATTTCATTTATTGTGTAACAAAAGTTACAATTTTGGAAGGTCTCCTCAATTAAGAGTGACCCTCCTCTCCAAATGGAGTTTTACAAAATATTTCACACTCAAAACACTCGGCCTTCACCTATTTATAGCCCAACGGAGTTGATGTGAACCATTGGATCAAACCTAGCCAAAAGGAAGAAATCCACCATTAATCGAAATCATTTGGGAACCGATCGGTTGGCCGATCGGTTAGCCAACCGTTAGCCAACCGGTTGGTCAACCGATTGGTTCCCAACCGAATTTTTCTTTTCTTGATTTTTCTTCACGAATTTCTCTTGGATCAATTTGGTATCTTGGGCCTTGGTTTGTCTTGATTTGGGCTTCAAATATTGGTAGAAATTGAGGAATTTGAGTCATTTGGGCTTTTATTCATTATTTCTTTATTAGCACGCAAAATAAGATAAAATGATTATTAGTAATATCGTTATTCATATAACATAGGTAATAAGGGTATAAAAATGTAATTAAAATGTGATAATCATTAGCGTGAAGCTCTTCACTCGACCGAGGTTCGCCAAGCGTAGCTCTTCCTTCGAACAAGGTTAAGCCAGCGGTGAATCTCGACATTCAACCGAGGTTCACCTACAGCGGTGAATCTCGACATTCAACCGAGGTTCGCCAAGCGTAGCTCTTCACTCAACCGAGGTTTGCCTATAGCGGTGAACCTCGACATTCAACCGAGGTTCACCTACAGCGGTGAATCTCGACATTCAACCGAGGTTCACCTACAGCGGTGAATCTCGACATTCAACCGAGGCTAGACCAGTGCGGCTTCAAAGCGAGACATGCTCAAGAGGCGAGGCTCGGCCTCAATACGAGGTTCGATGCGTGGAGCGGAGTTCGATCTTTACATGAGCATCAAAGTGTGACAAGGCTGCGCTGCGGCGTCGATGGTCGGCGAGGTTAAGCCCAACGGTGATTTACGCTTTCATCCGAGGTTCGCCCATTTAACGAAGCTCGACTCTCATAAGAGGTTCGCCTACAGCGGCGAAGCTCACCATCCAACCAAGACCGCCCACTTGAAGCATGGGAGATGTCACATCCCATAGTGGTCACATCCCACAGGGGGGGCATGGCTCTCCTCAACTGAGCATGGCCATATCCCACAAATCAAGGAAGTGGCCATGCCTCTCCTTGCCTATTTATAAGCCACCATCTCCACATGAGGAGGGGCTTTTTTTTTGGAGCTTTTGGAAAACTTTTGGAGAATTCAACACTTGCGCACAAGTGAGATCGAGCTCTTCATCAGTAATCTCAAGATCATCTGCAGCTTTGATCTGATCGTCAACAGGAAGCAATCTCAACGTGAGCATTGAGTGAAGCATCCCATCGCTACCAAGAACCCACCTTAAAAGAGAAGTCGAATCAACCTTCTCTTCCTCTGTAATCGAGAGAATTTGATTGTAACACATTCATTCAATCAATAAATATTTTTTCGACCCTACACACTCTACCCCTCTATTTATAGATAACAAGAATCTCTTACAACCTTTGGATTTGCCTTGGCCCCCTAGTAACACTCACAACCATAGGATTTAGGTTAGCCACTAAATAACCCTCATAGCCATAGGATCTCTTTAAATAATCTAGACCATTGATTTAATCCTTGAGAGATGGGCTTTGTGGACTTTATTTCTTTTGTATTTAATTCCTTTAAGACTCTTGGGCTTCTCTTAAATGCTCTTGGGCTTCTTAGAATTTAACTTGGCCTTCAAATAATTGAATATATATCACTTAAATTCGAATTTCTATTAAAATCTTCTGTTGCTGATAAAATTTTGAGAATCTGGTAATTTGGATGGCTCCGTCTCGTCGAGATAGGCGATTTTCATATATAATATGTTAAATTCTGCTTCCCAGATTGAGAGATATCGCCTTTTCTTTGCGGTTGACCATCCTGAGCACGAATTTGACTTTATTTTTTCCATATTTGATTTGATTCTCAATTGTAAGCCAAGTTATTAATAATTCTGACCAAGAAAGTGATGTGTGTTGAGATTTTGCTTCTAAACTTAGTCGTGGGCTTTGGATTTAGGCATTCTGGGCTTCATTAGATATCTTTTGGGCTTGAAATAATCTTCATTTGGGCTCTTATTCAATAATACTCCATTAGCCTGCAAATTAAGATAAAAATAGTTATTAGCAGGATATTTATTCATATAAAATAGGTAATGAGGGTATAAAATTATAATTAAATTGTGATTATCACACTTGGACCCAAGAACCTATGCTAAAATACCCCTAGCCCAAAAAACTATACAAACCTTTGAAAAACTCCCCAAAATACCCCCAGACCCATCTCTTCTCTAACGCTAACCCCCAATTCTTCTTCTTCTTTCTGAACCCAAAAGAGAAAGAAAAATCCGATTGCTCAACCCTAGATCTCTCAGAAAAATTGAATCTTTTGACGAAGTATAGTCTTGCCGAGAAGAAGATAGGCTATCTCTCAAAAAAAATTGGTCTTTCTGAACCTTAATGTCAAAAGCCCCTATTCCTTTTCTTCTCAAAAGCATGCAACAGAGGAATCAAAACCCTCAATTCTGAACCTATTTCAGAGACAAGATTTCAGATTTTTTTTAATGAAATTTACCTTAATCCATGATGAAATCACGTTCTACAACCGAATCAGCGACGGAGAAGGTCAGTTTAGAGTCTATGGCAGTGAAGAAAGGCTCTACGCAATTCATCTCGTAAGTTTTTTTCAAGATTCATATGCAATTTTTTTTTGCTTCACCATGGACCTTATAAATTCTCTTTTCAAGAGAAGATTGTTGAGAAGAAGCACAAAAATTATGATCTAACAAATGAGAAATGAGTTGCCTAATAAAATATACAAGGCTCATTACTCACATATCTCTTTAATTGCTTATCGAACTCACAATTCATATCCAAGTTTTTCAAACTTTGTGCTATATTATTTCAACTTCCTGAACATAGTAGGAATTAGATTTTGTATTCTCAAGTTAATATTCACGATTGTATTTTTGGGGATAGAAATAAAGTTTAACTAAGTTTTAAGAAGATTCCTTTCAGCCTCTGTAAACACATTATGCTGGAAACTGTGATATTTCCCTCTTACATGTGATCTGTAGCATTTATATGTGACATTTAGATGTTTGTCATATTTACAAATTACTTGTTACTTTTATTTATTGCACGTGACTTATATGTATCATATGTTATACTCAACTTGCAATCTTCCTACTCTAAACTCACAGTCATTAGAGCCTATCCAAGAATCAGAGAGGATTCCAAATGATAAGCCTCAAGGAGGGCATGTGTGGACGATTGGTGACATAGTAAGTGACTCAACACAGATCCCCCCATGGTTGCATTAGGCTATTATCGGAGAAGGGCAATAATTTGAAAGCGCAAGATGTTAGAATGGCTCTTATATACTTTTTTTTATTTGACGAGGGAGTTTGCCTATGATCCTTTGGACTGTGGGTATCAAACCTGTGGGGGTCGCTAAGGGGCACCTCCCAACATATTCATGCTCATTGCATGTTCAAGAAAGAGATAAACTGCCAGTGGGTGCTTCGCGCTTCACCATTGAGCCATGTCTCAATCTTTACTATAAAAACATTTGTTCCTTGGCATACTTGTGGACAATATAACAACACAATTGGTCACTCTAAACATCAAGTATGTGGATTGCTAGTATGCTACAATCAATCTAAGAATAGACATCCAGTCTAAGAATTGACGCCCAAGTAAATGCTGAAGGTGTCACGCTGAAGGGCAAGACCGAGCTACATGCACTGAACCTATCCAAGACTAATATTTCCTAGCAGATTTGGAACTCTTTTGGGACGTCTGCTATTATATGTTATTTTTATCTTTTTTAGTGATGCTTATCAAGTAAATGTTATGATTTAGATATTTGTATGACTTATTGGTTATTAATTGTGATACTTGTAAACTTTATAGTTTTGGATTCTATATGCGACTCTTAAAAATTTCATGATTTATCTAACTTTATTGTGACATATAATTGTAAGATAACTAGAAGATAATAATAAGATAACTGCTAACATTTCAAAGTTAAAATAAAGTTATCACAAATACACATTTCGCCATTGTCACCATAAATCTTAAAAATTACAAAAGATAAAGATTAATTTAGATTCTCAACAAAAACTTCATCATAGTATCCCAATATAAAGGCATATATTGTCTAATACCTCCAGTCAATTATTGGTACATCATTACCCCCAAAATACAAAAGACCCGCATCTAACTTCACTTTTATCTTCTTCGATTCTCTGCCTTCGCAGATAAGTTGAGCTGCCAGTGCCCTTAAATTGTAGACTCCTTTTGATAAGCTTCGAGATCAATCACCTCCTTTCTTCTAGAATCACTTAATGTACAAATAAGCATGTACCCACAATCGTACCTGACAAGCAAAGAGGTAAACTAACGATCACACACAATTAACAGAAGTCTGAAGAAAATACTAAATGTTGCAAAATACATAGCACTTTGCCATGTTAAATTGTTAAGTAGCAAGTGAAGAATCTCATACTAAATGTCAAACAGAACTATATAATCTTTGACTATGTAGCATATGAAGAATCTCATATCTATTTAAATTGTGGTTGTGGATAGCATAAACAATCCTCTTTCTAGATAATATGCACAAATATCACACAATGGATAAATGTCACGTGAAATGTGTAAAAGTTACATAAAATGATTAGATATCACAGTTTATGGATAAGTGTCATAGGAAATAAGTAAAAGTCACACGAAATAACTAGATGTCACAGTTAATAAATAAGTGTCACAAGATATTAAATGCAATGCCCCTCCAAAACATACCGAGGTGGGGCCCGAGAGGTATATAAAAATTGGGTATGACCCGACTGTAACAGGGAGAGTCGACCTACTCAATTTTTATATACATTCCTATACCAATAAAAAAAATACTAAGGAGCATAATTGAAGTAGCAGAAATACATATACATCAACCAGAATCACAAGGTTAACAGCAGAGTCCACAGAATACCAGAATAGCAGAAAAAAGCTAAAGGGAACAATATTCTACCATATAGTATGATCATAAAGCTATCATATACGTTATTACATACCCAACTACTCAAAAATACTATAAAAGTTAACCAAAAATTACTTCTACTTTGGCTGAGATTGGAGCTAGGCCTCTTTGGGGTTTGTAATCCCCTTGCCCTTAGCTAGATCATGACCTACGGATGGATGCAGAAATAATAGGGATAAGCCTAAGGCCCAGTAGGCAACCATAAAAATCTCAGGTACAACATAAGCTGAAAAGGAAAGGACTATATATCGACATTTAAAATTAAAACGAATAGATATCAGCAATATGCTACCAATGCTCATAATATGATCGTCGGTCGAAATGAAATAATGAATGTCTATAATAAATAATCAAACTCTAATATTTAGAATTTTAAATTTTCCTAATCATGGGATATATGAATAAACCACGCATACCTTCATTTATACACCCATCGGTGAGTGTCCTCACACAGGGCATGTCCCCCTATGACCCACTTTCATTTACCACCCATCGGTGAAGCTTACTTCACACAAGGTATAACTAATGAATAAAGACTATCAACAAGCCAACATATAAAACAATACTATCATTCTCAGCAATAGAGTCATCGAGACAAGATGAATTATCATAATATAATCATTCATGGAATTTCAATGACTTAGTGTAACAACAGTTAAGAAATCAACAAATAGTCCACACATAAAGTAATTCAAATAGAATTTTATGGAAGCAATAAGGTATACAACTGAGCATCATATTTCAACTCATAGGATTTTTAAGAAAATAATCAACCGAACTCTTAAGGGATTGAGAAGGAACAAGGAAATGTTACCTACTTTTTGTGACGAACTCCTCGACAATGCCAAATAGTTTGAAGAGGGTCGCTCTTATATATACATACGTGTACATCCATGTAAGGGTCTACACGACTAGGTTATATGTATGATTGATTGACATGGATACAAATGAACCTATATGATGTGTAATTATGAATGAACAGAAAGGACAACAACTATGCAGTAGATTGTATTAGCAAAAAGGACAATCAAATATTATCAGAAATGTATTAAACTAGTGTCAATATTTCTATTTGAATATAGTTTCCATAAAAATAAGTATTTTATTAATCCAACATCCAGAGGCTAAGTTGTACTTAGATATGTGTGATGTGCACAAACTAGATGTACAAATTATATTGGAAGATATAAATGGCTAATTGAGGGTCCGAATATTGTCCGAATTGAAAAAAACAACAGCCAAAATTTTGAAAAAGTCTTATTTTCAAAATAGTCATTTGATTATGGATGTGCATAATATTCAGGAAGATATGGCATCAAAGATGCATAGGGGTCAGCACGTAGTAATATGTAGAGAACATAATCATGACCTGAATTTCCTAATAGAATTGGTCAAACCAAATGCATCCAAAATTGATAAAATTCTTATTGAAATAAGAATACTAAGTTTTTCTAATTCAAAGTTCTTATCATTATATCCCAAATATAGGTAAGGATATAAGCAATTCAATTAGGAAGGGTTAAGTGACTATAGATTCAAGGGTTTTATATGGAAACCACCTTTAAAATAGGGGTGTATCTGAAACCACATTTATTGTTTAATTTATATAGGAGCCACCTTAAAAGTATATTTCATTTTAATCAACCACCAAAAACCATTTTCTATTGACTTTTTTAATCAAAATTTATTAACCACCCATGTGTTTACTGTTGGCTCCTCCTCCCCTCTCCCCTCTTATAACCGTGCCCTAATTCTAGAGGTAGAATAAGAGGGACATGGGAGACCAAGAGGGGAGAGAGAGAGAGAGAGAGAGAGAGAGAGAGAGAGCCCTAAATCTAGAGGGAGAGGGGAGAACAGGAGGGGGAGGGAGAGAGAGAGAGAGAGAGAGGGGGGGGGGGGGGGGGGGAGAGAGAGAGAGAGAGGACCCAACAGTAAAATAGGAGTATTAAGGGAATTTTGATAAAAAAAAGTCAATAGGAAATAAGTTTTAGTGGGTGATTGAAATGAAATATACTTTTAAGGTGGTTCTGTATAAATTAAACAATAAATGTGGTTCATGTATTACACCCTATTTCAAAGATGATTTCCATATAAAAACCCTAGATTCAAACTAGAAAATGACATCTAAATTAGGCCAAACTAGATTTAAGTGATATATAATTGAGTCTAGTTTCTAAAACAGGAAATATTTCTAAAAATGGACTAGTATAAAGAGAGTTGTGCTCGAATTACTACAAGAGGGGGCACGAATTTGTGTTTCAAAAAAAATAGACATGCAAGCTTACGTTCATATGTGCATTCTATTCAAGCCATCAACCAGAGCTAAAGTTTTCTCAAATTCACATTTAGAAACTATGAAACATGCAAGATCACATCTTTATCGAAATAAAAGAACAAAGATGGTGGCTTTAATATTATACAAGGACATGCATGTACAAATACTTCTCCAGATTCTAATTGGAAGTGTTATATCACCAAATTTGTGTATGAAATGGTTTGAATGTTACCTAGGATGTGCTCTAGGTTCTTCCTCTACCAAGAATTCTCGAAAGTCCTTCTATTAGCTTTTTCTTCTTCTAGATATTGAGAGAGAGAGAGTTTGAATGGGAAAGGCAATGGATATTTGGGGATTTTGAGACTTGGGTATGGCCGGCCAAAGGTGAGGGAAGAGGTGAGGGATGAGAGAGTTGTTGAAATGAGACAAAATTAGTCGAGTGTGTCGTGGAGGCATATATATACCATGTGAAGAATGGAGAGATGTAATAATGAAAAGAGAGGAGTTTATTTGCAATGTTTTCTCTCCATTCATGGCTGCCCAAAATTAAATTAAAAGATAATTATATGGTACTTGTAATGGGTTTAGTCACTTGGATTAACTTTAAAATAGGGTTTGGAACCATGAGTACAATAAGATTTCATCCTAAAGGTTATGGTAAAGCCTAAAGCTTGATTAATTACCTTAATCCAAGCATAGATAGACTAACCTTCTCACATATAGGTTTCTAAACTCATGCTAACAAGATCATGAATTGCCGATTTAAATTCAAGAGTCAATTCCAATAATGGTATCTGACTGATAGAAAATAAGAATGTTACATCAAAACATATCACATATATTGAATAACTATCATGTAAAATGTAGATATCTCACATGAAATTTATAAATAACCACTTGATACTTACAAGTCCACTATTTCTTCCATAAAATCACAATAAACCCATATGTTCGCAGATATTCTTATATCTTTCGATAAATTACAATTGTCTTTGCAGCAAAACACAAAGATATCATATATGCCATCAATGACTTGTGTATTATTTGCAAGTCTAAGGGCAGGAGAAAGTTAGAATAATACTATTTCTAGTTGAAATTAGTTATCCAATTGTCAGGTTCAACAAAACCTTAAGCAACGCCACCAGAAATGCAATTGTGAATATTAACTTGAGAATACAAAATCTAATTCCTATTATGTTCAAGAAGTTGAGATAATACAGCACAAAGTTTGAAAAACTAGGATATGAATCATGAGTTCAGTAAGCAATTAAAGAGATATGCGAGTAATGAGCCTTGTATTATTTTTTAGGCAACTCATTTGTCATCTGTTAGATCGTAATTTTTGTGCTCCTTCTCAACAATCTTCTCTTGAAAAGGGAATTTATAAGGTTCATGGTGAAGCATAAAAAAAGATACGTATAAACCTTGAAAAAAAACTTACGGCATGAATTGTGCAAAGCCATTCTTCACTATCATAGACTCTAAACTGGCCTTCTCCATTGCTAATTCAGTTGTAGAACGTGATTTTGCCATGGATTAGGGTAATTTCGTTAAAAAAATGTGAAATTTTATCTCTGAAATAGGTTTAGAATTGAGGGTTTTGATTCCTCTGTTGCATGCTTTTGAGAAGAAGTGGAATAGGGGCTTTCGACATTAAGGTTCAGAAAGACCAAATTTTTTTGAGAGATGCTCTATCTTCTTCTCAGAAAGACTAAGTTTCGTCAAAAGATTCAATTTTTTTAAGAGATCTAGGATTGAGCAATCAAAATTTTTCCCCTCTTTTGGGTTCAGAAAGAAGAAGAAGAATGCGGGCTCAGCGCTGGAGAAGAGATAGATTTGGGGTTATTTTGTGGAGTTTTTCAAAAGTTTGTATAGTTTTTTGGGCTAGGGGTTAGCATGGGTTCTTGGGTCCAAGTGCTAAAATGGATTTGACTTTTAACCAGAGTAGAGAGTGCTTAACTTTTTCCAATTTGCTTTTTATATGCAATTTTCCCAACAAATAATGCATCTCCAAGATGGGTGGGAGGTTCAGTTGGTGCCGGGAGGACACCAATTCATATTCTAGAGTCTGCCTCTGGACGGCCTCTTCCCGATTTAACTGCACCTAACTTGTGGGGTCATTAGATACATTGATGGTCTCAAAATTAAACTCTTTGCCGTTCGTTTTCAATGTTTAAAGATAGTAAGTTATAATTATTCTTATAATTCGAATCAAAATTATATTCAGGTTATATAATCGCTTACATGGATAATCGTAGATAATCTAATCAAAGGCTAATTGCACGTAGGCCCCTTGAACATTATGGGATTTTGTGCAAAACCGTGTGAACTTTTGAGGTTTTGCAACTTACCCCTAAGGTTTAAAAATTTCACTGAAAACCCTGAGAATTCTTATAAGTTACACAAAATCCTCACACCCCCACCCCCACCCCCCCTCCTCTGAACTGTGTAAATTATCATTAACAGAGTAAAGGATAACATGAAATGATTGATTGCTGCATATTAATATTACCGTAAAATTTTACTATAAATTTTCACAACTTCATGATCGTTTTGTGAAATTCCCTAAAACTCAGGGGACTCTATGGAATTTACAAAGCTCAGGAGTTTTTTTTGTATAAACCCTCAAGTTCAGTGGTTTTGTGAAATTTACCCTATATCAAATATATCATCAAATGTTTCTAAAAGTTATTTTGAGCAATTTCTGTAAAAGGAGTAAATATGAAATTATGATTTTTTCTGTGGTAGATGCCTTAAGTCAAAAATCAGTCAACAAATTGAGGATTGAAATCAAATCATGTATGATTGACCTTGAAACGAAGAGGCTCGAGCAAAGCACCTCACTCTTGCAAAAATCTTTTACCCTTAACATCTTCATCTAGGGGCTTTATATTGATTTACTAGATGGGAAACACGTGCGTTGCACGTGATCTAATATCTTGATTGTTTCTTTTGAGGATGTGTTTATTATAACTCGGTTGTTAGATAATTTATCTATGATGAGCTCGACATGGTTATAGATATGCATACTTCGATAACCATGGCCTAATACATCTTTAGAATTACATCGTCTAAGAGATTTTCATCATTGCGTGATATATCTATGCATTACATTGAAAACGCCATCGAGTTTATAAAACTATTAAAAAACCTCAAAGAGTGCTGGAAATTGTAGAAAAATACCCCAGAAATTCAAAAATTATAAATACATATTGAAAATTTCAAACACTTTCAAACATTACACTGAAAATCAAGGAAATGCAAAAATGTTCTGAAAAATTTTAAAACTTTTAGGGTGTTTTTCTAATTTTCTAAACTTTCACGATGTTTTTGCAAATTTTAAATTTATAGCTTTTCAATATATCGTTTGTATCCTTAATTTTTTTTTGCAAATTCTAAAAATTTGGGGTATTTTTTGCAATTTTATAAACTTTCAGGATGTTTTTTACAAATTCTGAATTTTTAGGTGGTTGTTTGTAATTCCTATATTTCCGATTAATCTTGTTTGTGGTTTAAAATTCTCGTGGTATTTTCTTTGTAAATTTTGAGTTTTGATTTGTTCTTTTACAATTTTAAAACTTTCGGGATACTTTCTACATATTGCAAATTGTTGAATTGGTTTTACTTCTCTAAAGATGTTAACTGAATCCATTTCCACATCCGACCAAACTACTATATATAAATTGTGCGAAACTTTTGCATACATAAACTCTTTGGAATAATTGATGTGCATATGGCTATAACCATGGTCTCTTAATAACCACTTCCTCCTAAAGATCTTCATTATTGCTTGGCGTATATATGCATTACATTGAAAACACCTTCAAAGTTTAGAAAACTATATAAAAATATTCTCAAAAGTTTCAAAATTGTAGAAAAATACCCTAGAAATTCAAAAATTATAAACAAAAGCTGAAAATTTCAAAACTGTGAAGCGTTATATTGAAAATCAAAGAATTATAAAATCCCCATGAATTTTTTACTTCTCGGTCTTCTTTGCAATTTTCTAAACTTTTAGGGTATTTTTGAAAATCTCAAATTTATAGATTTTCAAATGTGTTATTTGTATCTTTGATTTTTTCGAGGGTGTTTTGTTGTATATTTTGAATTTTATGGTGTTTTTATAAATTTTAAAACTTTCGGGATGTTTCCTACAAATTCTAAATTTTAGGGTATTTTACAATTTTAAAACTTTCAGGATATTTTTGACAAATAAAAAATTGTTTAGGGGCTATTTACAATTCAGATATTCTCAAAGTGTTGCTAGGTTTGAAATTCTGAGGATGTTTTTGTAAATTTTTAATATTTGAAGATTTTTGCAATTTACAAAAATTTAGGATGTTTTCGCATTCTATAATTTTTAGGGGCTATTTGTAGTTCGTAGATTTTGAGTGTAGTCTGTAATTTTTAGGAAGTTTTATAAATTATAAATTTTTAGGGTGTTTTGCATCTGTTCCCGTATGATTGAGATAATTTGGTTTGAAGTTTGGAGTTGTTTATGTGGGGTAGTTACAATATTTAAACTTGTAGTTTACATGGGATTAGGATAATTAGGATAGATTAAGATTATAAAATGTAATATCTAGAAAGTTAATTGTAATATTGATCATGAAATTTTTTCCCAAACTCACACTTTTAAAGGGAGTATGATGTATACCTCTAAAATAATTTCTATTTGTAGATTAATCTTGAAAATTATAGACAAACCACAAAAATAAAAACTACAAATAAGCCCCTAAAAATATGAAATTAACAACCAACCACCTTAGAATCTAAAATTGCGAAAAAGCCCTCTAAAATCTATAAATTGCATGCAGACCACACAAATTCAAAAATTATAAACAAAAGCTGAAAATTTCAAAACTGTGAAGCGTTATATTGAAAATCAAAGAATTATAAAATCCCCATGAATTTTTTTACTTCTCGGGTCTTCTTTGCAATTTTCTAAACTTTTAGGGTATTTTTGAAAATCTCAAATTTATAGATTTTCAAATGTGTTATTTGTATCTTTGATTTTTGAGGGTGTTTTGTTGTATATTTTGAATTTTATGGTGTTTTTATAAATTTTAAAACTTTCGGGATGTTTCCTACAAATTCTAAATTTTAGGGTATTTTACAATTTTAAAACTTTCAGGATGTTTCCTACAAATTCTAAATTTTAGGGTATTTTTGAAAATCTCAAATTTATAGATTTTCAAATGTGTTATTTGTATCTTTGATTTTTTGAGGGTGTTTTGTTGTATATTTTGAATTTTATGGTGTTTTTATAAATTTTAAAACTTTCAGGATGTTTCCTACAAATTCTAAATTTTAGGGTATTTTTGAAAATCTCAAATTTATAGATTTTCAAATGTGTTATTTGTATCTTTGATTTTTTGAGGGTGTTTTGTTGTATATTTTGAATTTTATGGTGTTTTTATAAATTTTAAAACTTTCAGGATGTTTCCTACAAATTCTAAATTTTAGGGTATTTTACAATTTTAAAACTTTCGGGATGTTTCCTACAAATTCTAAATTTTAGGGTATTTTACAATTTTAAAACTTTCGGGATATTTTTGACAAATAAAAATTGTTTAGGGGCTATTTACAATTCAGATATTCTCAAAGTGTTGCTAGGTTTGAAATTCTGAGGATGTTTTTGTAAATTTTTAATATTTGAAGATTTTTGCAATTTACAAAAATTTAGGATGTTTTCTGCATTCTATAATTTTTAGGGGCTATTTGTAGTTCGTAGATTTTGAGTGTAGTCTGTAATTTTTAGGAAGTTTTATAAATTATAAATTTTTAGGGGTGTTTTGCATCTGTTCCCGTATGATTGAGATAATTTGGTTTGAAGTTTGGAGTTGTTTATGTGGGGTAGTTACAATATTTAAACTTGTAGTTTACATGGGATTAGGATAATTAGGATAGATTAAGATTATAAAATGTAATATCTAGAAAGTTAATTGTAATATTGATCATGAAATTTTTTCCCAAACTCACACTTTTAAAGGGAGTATGATGTATACCTCTAAAATAATTTCTATTTGTAGATTAATCTTGAAAATTATAGACAAACCACAAAAATAAAAACTACAAATAAGCCCCTAAAAATATGAAATTAACAACCAACCACCTTAGAATCTAAAATTGCGAAAAAGCCCTCTAAAAATCTATAAATTGCATGCAGACCACACAAATTCAAAAAATTATAAATAATGATCCGGAAAATTTGAATATTATAAGTAGCTCCATGCAAAACCGAAAAATTACAAACAATCTCTTTTAAAATTTGAAATATATAAACAACCACATCAAATGTCCAAAAACTACAAAACCCTGAAAATCATAAACAACCACGTGCGAGCACAGGCATGAAGCTTGTATAATTGATACAATTTGAGTTTGATAACAATAGGTATTAAGAGGGATGTCTGCAAAGGCTTATAATTCTAGATCGACCAAAATATAATTCAATGTTGGCCCACAATAGGGATTTTATGCATACCCATAACTGAGTTTTTTTCCAATTAAAATAAGTTGGGCTAAATATTTTACATACATACCCTCAAACCTTTAATACTTGCAAACTTTTTGTCTCTTTACTAATTATTATAGACAATGAAATTTAAAGATAAAAACAATTACTAATTATCAAATCCTTATATTTTATCATGATGTTGTAATTTAAAAATATTAGGATAGGATAACAATTTTTATGTCTTTAATAATTATTATAGATGATTAAATTTAAAGCAAAACTAACTCCTCATTATCAATGTCATATTTCCTAATTTAAAGATATTAGGATTAAATAGCAACTATTTATCTCTTTATTAATTAGCATAAATAAATAAATATAAGGATAAAACCAAATCTCATCAATTCTTTATCTTTTATTTAAAATTAAAATATATTTAAATAATTTTACCATAATTTCCCATTATCATTTTATATATTAATTAGGACAAGATAACAATGTAATATTTAAAAGGATCAAGGTTATTTTTGTCCATGGAAATGTTTTCTTAAACTCTAAATTTTTATGGAGATGATATGATATGATCTTCAAGAATAATTTTCCTCGTCCTATGCTCACATCATGCTCCATCTGAGACAGTGACATTAAAATATCAAAAATATATAAAGGGTCAAACACCTCAAAAAAACACCAGTAATCTCTTTGCCAAATTTCTTATAACTCCCTGCATCTTGAATCAACAATCTGTACTTGCAAAAGTATTTTTCTCACCGTAGATGGTCAAAATATACAAGCTTAATCCTAAACTGATACTTAGTACGGATAACACAAAATTTAATAATTGAGCCCAATATAAAGCTCAAGAAGTGGACACCCATGGGCTAAACACTTATCAGATCGGAATAACCCAAACATGAACCATAGCGAAGCTTACCTAAGCTTAAGCGAAGCTCGCCCAAGTTACATTGAAGCTCGCTTCCAAGACTAAGTCAAAGTAAAGATTCAAGCAAAGTTCACCTAAAATGAACTTCACCCCAATAGTCCATGCAGGCCACATTATCCACACCCTAAGGGAAGTGGTCTACCCACATTCTGGCGAAGTTTATTAGAATGAACTTCGCCCATGGTTGCTCATCGAGCTTTGCCCCCTGATCATTATTGACGAATCTCACCTATGATCATTTCAAGAGCTATTTTTATTGAAATAATTTTTCCCCATTATCTCCTAAGTTAATGACCACTAAATCTACATTTAATGGCCACTAACTCTCTCTCTTACCTTATAAGAGGAGGGAAGGTTGCTCATTTTTGGGCACTTGGAAACCTTGGCACTCTTTTGCATCTGGCGAACTTGCATCTAGGTGATCTTAGATTTCAACATCCTCAAAAGAGATCAGAGATCAAGCTTAGCTCCGACAACTTTTAATCAGCAGAAAACTCACAGCCTTAGTTGGACAGTCAACAGAGTACGAGATCGACGCTCCACTGACACATGGAAAAGAAACCAGCCCTAAATTTTTTTTCTTATTTCTTTATTTTTCTTGAAATTATAATCTTGAGTTAGTTATAATTTTAAGACCCGAAACACTCATAGGCAAAATAAAAAATGTCAGAAGTAGCCATCGTCCACTACAGCCACTCCTTTGCTTTAAGTAGCCATCCACCACCGATAGCTGCTCCCTTGCTATCCATGCTCAGAGCCTAAGTTTATTTATAAATGAAAGCTCAAATTTTTTACTTCACAATCATCGGCCATGGCGATCGCCTCGTCTCATCTCCTCCTCCCCTTCCTCCTCCTCGTCGCGTTTTGCTGCTCCGCCATTGCGGGATATGTCGCCTACAACACGTCGGCGGGGATCATCGATGGAAAGATTAATGTTCATCTAATTCCCCAAGCTCACGACAAGATCGGATGGCTCAAGACCTTAGATCAGTACTACATCGGATCCAACAACTCCATCCAGGTCTTGGCCCCCCAATTCTCCAAAAATAACCCTCAAATTTTGGAGAAATTTTCAAAATAGACTCATTTCCTATTTTAATCACCAAAATCGACCCAATAAAAACTTATTTACAAAAATTTACCCACTTTTAGCCATGTCAGCAATGAGGTTAGAAACTAGATCGATTTTAAAAAACCCCTCTCTCTAATTAGTCGGGCTTGCTAACCCCGACTAATTAGAAGCCTGCTTAAATAGTTAGGGTTAGCAACCCTAACTAATTAGAAGTTGTTTAAAATCAAAATAGTTGGGATCCCTAACCCTGACTATTTAGCAGAGGCTCGCTTGAATAGGGACTCAAAAACGGACCCAAAGTAAAAAGTAGTCGGGTTTGCCAAACCCAACTTCTTTAAGTTCTTTTTTAATAAAAAGTAGTCAGGTTTGCCAAACCCGACTTCTTTTTTAATATATACCCAACCCGGCTGCGCCCTTTACCTCATTCACCCGATTCTCTCTCTCTCTCTCTCTCTCTCTCTCTCTCTCTCTCTCTCTCTCTCTCTCTCTCTCTCTCTCTAGACATGCGCTCTCTCTCAACCTCCAGACCGCATTTTTTTGCTCCGTTCTCTCTCTCACACTGCTCCTCTTTCGCTTTCTCAACTCTTTGGTCAGATTGAAGAGGATTCTCTCACTCCTTCACTAAGGTATCTCCCTCTCTTTCTACATTTAGTTTTATGTTTTACCTTTCTAGGGTTTTGTTTAAAACTTGATTTTTAGGGTTTTTATTTAAAGTTATATTTTTATGGTTTAAAATTGGTTATCAACTGGATATCATTGTGTGACATTTGACATCTTTGTGGGTGATAGGTGTGTGATAGGTCTAGTGTTTCTTTTATTGGATTTCTAGGATATAAAATACTCATATTAGGGTTTTGGATTTTCCTATAATCTTAGGGTTTTGTTTAAAACTTGATTTTTAGGGTTTTTATTTAAAGTTATATTTTTATGGTTTAAAATTGGTTATCAACTGGATATCATTGTGTGACATTTGACATCTTTGTGGGTGATAGGTGTGTGATAGGTCTAGTGTTTCTTTTATTGGATTTCTAGGATATAAAATACTCATATTAGGGTTTTGGATTTTCCTATAATCTTAGGGTTTTGTTTAAAATCAAAATAGTTGGGATCCCTAACCACGACTATTTAGCGAGGCTCGCTTGAATAGGGACTCAAAAGCGGACCCAAAGTAAAAGTAGTGGGTTTGCCAAACCCAACTTCTTTAAGTTCTTTTAATAAAAGTAGTCGGGTTTGCCAAACCCAACTTCTTTAAGTTCTTTTAATAAAAGTAGTCGGGTTTGCCAAACCCAACTTCTTTAAGTTCTTTTAATAAAAGTAGTCGGGTTTGCCAAACCCAACTTCTTTAAGTTCTTTTAATAAAAGTAGTGGGTTTGCCAAACCCAACTTCTTTAAGTTCTTTTAATAAAAGTAGTCGGGTTTGCCAAACCCAACTTCTTTAAGTTCTTTTAATAAAAGTAGTCGGGTTTGCCAAACCCAACTTCTTTAAGTTCTTTTAATAAAAGTAGTCGGGTTTGCCAAACCCAACTTCTTTAAGTTCTTTTAATAAAAGTAGTCGGGTTTGCCAAACCCAACTTCTTTAAGTTCTTTTAATAAAAGTAGTGGGTTTGCCAAACCCAACTTCTTTAAGTTCTTTTAATAAAAGTAGTCGGGTTTGCCAAACCCAACTTCTTTAAGTTCTTTTAATAAAAGTAGTCGGGTTTGCCAAACCCAACTTCTTTAAGTTCTTTTAATAAAAGTAGTCGGGTTTGCCAAACCCAACTTCTTTAAGTTCTTTTAATAAAAGTAGTCGGGTTTGCCAAACCCAACTTCTTTAAGTTCTTTTAATAAAAGTAGTCGGGTTTGCCAAACCCAACTTCTTTAAGTTCTTTTAATAAAAGTAGTCGGGTTTGCCAAACCCAACTTCTTTAAGTTCTTTTAATAAAAGTAGTCGGGTTTGCCAAACCCAACTTCTTTAAGTTCTTTTAATAAAAGTAGTCGGGTTTGCCAAACCCAACTTCTTTAAGTTCTTTTAATAAAAGTAGTCGGGTTTGCCAAACCCAACTTCTTTAAGTTCTTTTAATAAAAGTAGTGGGTTTGCCAAACCCAACTTCTTTAAGTTCTTTTAATAAAAGTAGTCGGGTTTGCCAAACCCAACTTCTTTAAGTTCTTTTAATAAAAGTAGTGGGTTTGCCAAACCCAACTTCTTTAAGTTCTTTTAATAAAAGTAGTCGGGTTTGCCAAACCCAACTTCTTTAAGTTCTTTTAATAAAAGTAGTCGGGTTTGCCAAACCCAACTTCTTTAAGTTCTTTTAATAAAAGTAGTCGGGTTTGCCAAACCCAACTTCTTTAAGTTCTTTTAATAAAAGTAGTGGGTTTGCCAAACCCAACTTCTTTAAGTTCTTTTAATAAAAGTAGTCGGGTTTGCCAAACCCGACTTCTTTTTAATATATACCAACCAGTGCGCCCTTTACCTCATTCACCCGATTCTCTCTCTCTCTCTCTCTCTCTCTCTCTCTCTCTCTCTCTCTCTCTCTCTCTCTCTCTCTCTCTCTCTCTCTCTCTCTCTCTCTCTCTCTCTCTCTCTCTCTCTCTCTCTCTCTCTCTCTCTCTCTCTCTCTCTCTCTCTCTCTCTCTCTCTCTCTCTCTCTCTCTCTCTCTCTCTCTCTCTCTCTCTCTCTCTCTCTCTCTCTCTCTCTCTCTCTCTCTCTCTCTCTCTCTCTCTCTCTCTCTCTCTCTCTCTCTCTCTCTCTCTCTCTCTCTCTCTCTCTCTCTCTCTCTCTCTCTCTCTCTCTCTCTCTCTCTCTCTCTCTCTCTCTCTCTCTCTCTCTCTCTCTCTCTCTCTCTCTCTCTCTCTCTCTCTCTCTCTCTCTCTCTCTCTCTCTCTCTCTCTCTCTCTCTCTCTCTCTCTCTCTCTCTCTCTCTCTCTCTCTCTCTCTCTCTCTCTCTCTCTCTCTCTCTCTCTCTCTCTCTCTCTCTCTCTCTCTCTCTCTCTCTCTCTCTCTCTCTCTCTCTCTCTCTCTCTCTCTCTCTCTCTCTCTCTCTCTCTCTCTCTCTCTCTCTCTCTCTCTCTCTCTCTCTCTCTCTCTCTCTCTCTCTCTCTCTCTCTCTCTCTCTCTCTCTCTCTCTCTCTCTCTCTCTCTCTCTCTCTCTCTCTCTCTCTCTCTCTCTCTCTCTCTCTCTCTCTCTCTCTCTCTCTCTCTCTCTCTCTCTCTCTCTCTCTCTCTCTCTCTACATTTAGTTTTATGTTTTACCTTTCTAGGGTTTTGTTTAAAACTTGATTTTTAGGGTTTTTATTTAAAGTTATATTTTTATGGTTTAAAATTGGTTATCAACTGGATATCATTGTGTGACATTTGACATCTTTGTGGGTGATAGGTGTGTGATAGGTCTAGTGTTTCTTTTATTGGATTTCTAGGATATAAAATACTCATATTAGGGTTTTGGATTTTCCTATAATCTTAGGGTTTTGTTTAAAATCAAATTTGTTGGGTTTGTTTGTATTTCTATGGCTAAGAATGTACATTGTTAACTTTTGTGTATTTTGTATGTGGATTATGAGATTGTTTGAATAATGATATAGTCCTATTTTTTCAGAACATTATAGTTTTTATTGCTTGTTCTTACGGTTGTAAAATTCATTATGGAATTAATTACATGCTTATGTATGTTGGAGGGGTAACGACACTGTTAATGATCTCAGAATCATGTAGTTTTGATGGCATGATTAAAGAATTACACCAAGTTACTAAAATTATTCCACAGGAGTACCGACTCAAGGTTATATGCAACTGGGCTATAACGTTTGACAGAACGCCTGTGATTGAGATCTTAAATGATCATCATATGAGTACTATCTTTAGTTGGAGCAAGATACAACCAACGGTAGAATTGTTCATCGAAAAGTTTCTATTTAGTTCGGGCTAAATGTTGAAACCTCCGGGGGAGTTCTCACGCATGTTAGACTTAGGAGTTGATTCTGATGATTTTCTTTCATCTCCAAGTGAAATAGAACAGAATCAATTTAAACACCTAAGTGGACCTTCATTTGGGGGAACGTCAAGTGGCATGAACAATGAAGCTCCCTATCAATATATGAGGCCGTTAAGATGGATGTGAATTGAAGAGGATGAAAGAAGCGATGATTCCCAAGGAGAAGAACAAGATGATGCATCAATGCATAGTATGCAATTTGTGATTGAAGATATCGAAGAGAACCCAAGATGGCATGACTAGGCTTATGTTGACAATGAATATGTTGAGCATGAAGAGCCACCTCTCGATGAGTTCGAAGATAAGAAGGGGATTAGTTCCTCCACAGCAGAAATTATTGGTTTTGGCCGAAGGGACGCTATTCATGATTACTCTATCAAGTCTAATGTCAAATTTAAGTAGGTTAAAAGCAATCAAACAAGATTCAATAAAATTTGTTTTATGAATACAGAAAGGAAAGGTCAACATATTGGAAATGCAACTAATTATACATGTCCTTGGAAGTTATATTCATTTATCAGAAAAAAAACATGATGAGCATTTTAAAATCACAGAGTATTACGGGGTTCACACATGTAGCAATATGATCTTGGAGTCGGATCATAATGGCGCATCTGCCTCTTACATTTGTTGGTTGATTATGCTAAAGTTAAGGGAGAAGCTTGATCTAAATTTGGATCAGATAATTGATGGAGTGTTAGATATGAGGTTCATTGAAATATCATATAGTAAAGAATGGAATGAGTGGAGAATGGTGATGACAAAAATCTTTGGTGATTGGGAGAAGTCTTATGCGACACTTCCTCAACATCTTGATGCGATAAAAAAAAGCAATCCTGGAACCGAATACAAACTTACAACCAAAGTGATTCATTCAGGAGTTGAGCAGTTGACGTCTGTATTTTGGGCATTTGGTCCTTCAATCGAGGGATTTAAATTTTGTCGGCCGATTCTTAGCATTGATGGCACACACTTATATGATAAATACAAAGGTGTATTGTTTGTTGCTATAGGAGTAGATGCAGATGATAGCTTATTTCCTTTGACTTTTGTAATTGTGGAGGTCGAGGTAGAAACTGGGAGTGCTTTTTTTTTGTATTTAGTTATATATTCTTAGTGTATTACCTCCTAAGAAAATTACTTTCATATCCGATAGGGTGAAAGCTATTCCTTAAGCATTGCATAAGATTTTTGGTTCTCATCATTATCACTGATATTGCTTAAAACACATCAGAGATAACTTTAAAACGAGTCATGGGGAGATGCATTTACAAAATCTTCTATGGCAAGCTAGTTGTGCACCTGAAACATGTGTGTATGATCGGATAAGGGATCAAATCAAGGCAAAATCTCAAGCTGCACATGAATGAATCGAGAGTAATTTAGGAAGTGAATATGTCAACTGGTGGGCAATAAGTAAAGACGGATGTAACTGATTTTGTATTATGACAACTAACTATTCTGAGAGCTTTAACGATGTACTTAAGGGAGCTCGAACGATGCCCATACAGGCGTTGGTTGCAAGGACATTTTATAGGCACAATCAATACTTTGTCAAGAGGCGAGAGGATAGAGCAAGATGGATAACATGGTTGACACCAAAAGATGAAGAGATTATAAGGTCTTGTGTCATGCAGGCGAGATCAACAAATATTACTATATTTGCTGCTGATGAATGGTAGGCTATAGACAAATACAGTTATTATTACACCGTCAATTTATGAGGAGCACAAGTTATAGCAGTTTGTCCAAGCAACACGATGGTCCAAATATTCATACTACACATATTGCTCCAAATGGTATTAGTTAAGTCACTATAGAGAATTATACAAGCTGTGTTTTCATCTAATTCTAGATAGTAGTCAGTGGCCAACCTATAGCGGGCCACATATGTTACCTTCTAACTATAAGAGACAAGCCGGATGTCTAGGATCAGTACGCATAAGAGGTACGATGGATGAAGGACGAAAAGGAGCTCCAAAGAAAAATAGGTGTGAATATTGCAAACAACTGGGCCATAACAGATCTCGTTGTCCAATCAATCCGAATAGGTAGCAATTAATGGGTAAATTTTAATATACTATATTTTTCATATGATCATTTGTTTGTGATTACTCTAGATCTTTTCTTTTTTGTTTAATATACTACATGTAATTTCTAATTCAATATATACTATAATATAATACTGACACATTTTATTCTTTATGTGTAAACTTATACATCATGCAGGCCGGACCTATCACTAATGAGGTCTTATACGACCAAGATTGACATTGATCCAAGAAGTTAGAGTTAGGGGAGGTAAAATTTTTAATATTTTCAATCATTATATATCTTCAATCATTCTATATTTCGCATGCTTGCTGTATCTAATATATATTATTTTTTGTAATATATCTAGGCCCCAAATATTTCTGTAATTGATCACACTTGTACACATTCAAGTTGGGATTTGAGGGATCCACGTGTTCAAGACTATGTTTGTCAAGCAAGCTTTTCTGAATGTTCAAAGTTGCAATGGATAAGACTCAATTGGCCCCTCTTGATAGCTCTGATTGAGCGATGGTGGCACGAGGTAAATACATTTCACATGCGACAGGGAGATGCAACTATTACTATGCAAGATGTAGGGGTTATACTTGGCCTCCGAGTTGATGGGAATGCTGTTACAGGTACTTATGACTTTAATTGGGTAGGAGTGTGTGAAGGTTTATTGGGACAGACTCCTACTATGAAGGGTGGTAGGATTAAGCTCGAATGGCTAAGCCAAAACTACATGAATGTGCCGATGGATGCCACAGATGAGATCATCAAGACATATGCTCGGGCGTACATAATGCATATGATCGACACTATTCTATTTCTGGATTCAACCAAGGATTCAGTGCACTTAGATGGTTGCCACTTCTTGAGAATTTTGAGGAGTGTGGAGAATTATTGCGGGGGAGTGCAGTGCTAGCCTATCTCTATAGGGAGCTTACAAAAGTAGCATTCATGCAAAATAAGGAATTCAAAGGCTGCATCTCTTTGTTGCAAATATAGTCATGAGAATGATTGCATATTAAAACACCCGATTTGAAGCAGACCCGAGTTCTTGATGGTCAAATTCCATTAGGTTGAAGGTATATGAGTTTACAATTACATACAACTTCTCATATTTACTTCAATCTATACTAAACTTTTGTATATCAAATAGATGACATGTCTCCAAATATTTTAAAAGCTCCCCGAAGAGTCACGAAATTTTTTTACAGCAATGAGCTTGATCAAATGGAGAACAAATAGGTATAAAATCATAAAACCTAACAATACTAAAGCATTATATTGAGCATATAAATTTTTTTAACGATATGTACTTTTCTGTAATATTTTTCATAGATCAAATGGACGCCCTATGAAGGAATTTTAGCTTTACTACTCGATATATGCATAGATGGTGAAAGCATATAGCTTGCCAGGGCTCCAATGGTATGCTTTGAGATTTTTCAGATGCACGTGCCTGAGTGTGTGCTTCAACAATTTAGATTAAAATACCACATTCTAGATCCTGTAGAAAGAATAGAGCAAAATCCCCAAAAGGGAGGACATCATCAAAATTAGGAAATAATTTGTCAATCATACATCAGTGATTAGGATTTGAGGGGGGTATTATGGTGATGGAGAGAGGGGGCGCTCCAGACCTAGATGTGTATATATGTTGATATAGGGGGATTCCTTGTTGATGGATATATTCGAGATAACAAGGCATCTTCCGTGTACATGCTGAGGGGTCCAATTGAGAGAGCATTGGTAAGTAGATAGAAAAAATCTAGATTTATTTTGTAATTATCATTATTTTCATGAGTTGGTAAGTAGATAGACAAAATCTAGACTTATTTTGTAATTATCATTATTTTCATGAGTTGGTAAGTAGATAAACAAAATCTAGACTTATTTTATAATTATTATTATTTTCATGATTATATTTGCTAATCATTTTCTTCCAATTGTTATCTTGTAGGTAAAAGAACTTGGTGAGGCAGCTTCTATTGCACATGATCCTTAAGATCGACTACCGAGCAAGGGGCAAGGAATTCATTTGTATGCATCATAGGGATGATTCAATCCGCTCTTAAGAAGACGCATCATGCAGCTCATGATTGATGCTTAGAACGAGTTCTAGTCTACGAGCGTCGACGGTTGCTAGGACATATCGGGGTGGTCTCAAGTTGTGCGCATGATGAAACTGGACCTTCACAACGGGTTTGAGTAGAGGAGAATGTCATGTGTTCACAACTTTACACACAACCGGACGATGAGGTCATCCAAGCTCATGTTGAAGGGGAATGGGGACGAGGGAGGGGGGGGGGAGAGGGAAAGGGAGAGGGAGAGGAAAGAGAGTTCTTACTATTTGCTGAATTGGGTGACAAGTACTTTCTTTATTTTGTGTCATGGAAACATGTTGAAAAACTTGATCTACTGTGTTATGGAATATGTACATTGAGATTGTTATTTCATTGTCGGTGGCTGTTGTAGGTGTTGAAAAATACTTACAAAATCCCCAAAACCAACTCGTGACGGGGAGTCGGCGAATGACAACCCATCGAATGATACAGACGTCGAATCGTTAAGACGTGAACCTTACGGCAAACCCACAGCGTCACAAGCACGGTTTAAACCGGACTTGAACAGACGATCGGATTTCGGGAGATCTTCTGAAGAATTCTTGCGAGATTCACGAAAATGACGACGGTTCCGAAAGCAATCGACGAGCACAAGTTCGATCAACGTCGATCTACAAGCGGAAGGTAACGAATTCGGTCGAACTCTGATACCCTCTAGGTTAAGCTTCGTCTTAATCTCGGGGATAGCGCCGTGATTTCTCCTAGTAGATCTCACCCGCCCGCGATCCTCTCATTCGTGAGTGTGATCCCTCAGCGCTTCGCTTCCTTCGCGGAAACGAGCCCCTTTACGCCTCAGAGTTCCGTAACCCTGCTCTACCGATCGAATTGCGCGGTGGTCCACGGACACAAAAGTCCCCAAGACAGTAAAGAACTCCACGCAAGCGTGGACCTCGATATAACAGATCCTCGTGGTTTGTTCAAAAGGATAAAAGTTGTAATCTTTTCTCGATTTTCATTGTACTTTAAAATAAAAGGCATTTCTCTTTGAATTTTGTTGTAGGCCAAAGAAGCGTAAGCAAGTTCAAATCAATGACAATCAAACCGACTTTACCGCCAACAAGCCGGGCGATTTAGCTGGGAGCCACCTACCGTGATCGGAGGTCGCCGTACGCAACCGCGATCCCTATCCCTGGAGGAAGAGGTCGAAGTTCGAAGTTCGACCGTGAGAAGTTCGAGGAGTACTGTCCTCACCCTCTTCCAGATCCGCCGCCCAAGAAGTTCTCCGCTGCAAGGAGAACCCGATGGGCCTCCGATGTAGAGCCCCAGGACGGCGAGTCCAACCCCGCTGCCGTAGGTAGCGAGAAATCCCCTTCGGCGCCCGAAGTCCAGATGGTGCCCGAGATGAACGCCGATGATGCGCCTGCACTCTCCAAGCGAGCCCGCCAAAGGCGACGACAAAGCATGGCGCGCAAACATGCCAAGGCCATGCAATCAGTGGATGGGGTCCGCTACGAAGCGGATCTAAGATCCAGACTTACGCAGAGGCTTCAGCCTCAAGTGATCGACGGTCTATCCAAGCCGTCAACCGACGAGTGGGTCCGTGTCAAACGGAACCGCTCCACACTTCAGAGCGATCCGAAGTGCCGCGACTTCCTTAGTGCGTGCACGAGCCTTGGTGCAGCAGGCTCGTGAATTGAAGAAGGAGGTGGTAAAGAAGCCACCAACGTACCACCAGGTTTGGAGGCCCAAGTCTAACGGTGCCCCAACCCCGCTTGCTCCTCACCTCGCCTCTAAGACTTAAGCCGGCCCAAGACCGACGGCACTCAAGGTCAAAGGTGCTCGCACTGAACCGGTGGTGAAGCCAACTCCGCCACCACCACCAAACCAACTATCAAGGATCGCTGGGTCCTCAAGGATCACGGGTCACTCCTCATACAGAGGCCGCACCTGCTCCAAAAGACCGAGATTTCTCGCAACCCCACCAACCGGATTAAAGATCGGTCCGAGAGTCCCTCAAACTTCACGCCACATAAGCGAAAGTCAAGGCGAGTTACTTTCGGTAGTTTTGGCCATTCTAAGGAGACGCCCGCCCGATGATGACGACGCTATACCCGAGAGATCGCGCCAAAGGCGACGACAAAGCATGGCGCGCAAACATGCCAAGGCCATGCAATCGCTGGATGGGGTCCGCTACGGCGGATCTAAGATCCAGACTTACGCAGAGGCTTCAGCCCCAAGTGATCGACGGTCTATCCAAGCCGTCAACCGACGAGTGGGTCCGTGTCAAACGGAACCGCCCACACTTCAGAGCGATCGGAAGTGCCGCAAGACTTCCAGTGCGTGCACGAGCCTTGGTGCAGGGCTCGCGGAATTGAAGAAGGAGGTGGTAAAGAAGCCACCAACGCACTCACCAGGTTTGGAGGCCCAAGTCTAACGCGTCCAACCCCCAGTTCTCACTGCTCCTGCACTTAAGCCGAAGCCCAAGACCGACGGCGTCTCAAGGTCAAAGGTGCCTGCACCTGAACCGGTGGTGAAGCCAACTCCCGTCACCACCACCAAACCAACTATCAAGGATCGCTTGGGTCCTCTGAAGGGATCACGGGTCACTCCTCATACAGGAGGCTGCACCCGTTCCAGAAAAGACCGGGAGATTCCTGCAACCCCACCAACCGGATTAAAGATCGAAGTCCGAGAGTCCCCTGAAACTTCACGCTCACATAAGCGAAAGTCAAGGCGAGTTACTTTCGGTAGTTTTGGCCATTCTCGGAAGGAGACGCTCTCGTCTGATGATGACGACGTTATACCCGAGAGATCGCGCCAACACACGGCATTGCTTCTGCAATAACACCGACGAAGCCGTACTACCGCATAAGGGTACGAAAATCTCGAAGGGATTCCCCTAAATTGACGCGGTCATGCTTGTGCTCCAAGCTCATCAAGACGGTGCTTTCGGAGTGCGATTGCCATCAAGAAGTTCCAGAAAGGGTGTCAGTCTTCCAGAGACTCACCACGGAAACGCCGAGACCTAGGTCAAGGCGATTCCGCAGAAGGTCAGCACCTCGAGCCAATGAATTGCCAGAGGTCACCAACAATATGACCGGCAAGGAACCGTCATCGCGGCTTATTCCTAGCGCATCGCAACGGTTAACTCGTTTGCGGTCCGGGACTATCCGACGGTCCAGATACGACAAACTTCTGAAAGGGATACCCGCGGAGGATGACGCGTCGGATATTGGCTCCGCAATCGCCTCTGATCATACTGTATCTAGCGAAGGGAGCCCCCAAGAAACGCTTATGATCAGTACAGATCAAGTGGCTAAGATGCTAGACGAAGCGTTGAATAAACAACGGGAAAACTTCAAGTTGGAAATGGAGTTGGCCATGCAGACGATGAGAGAAATGCATGACCAACAGATCCAAGCCTTGACAAAACATCGAGGTGAATCGAAATGCCGATCGACGCCGACCTAGATGACATTCGACTCGTGAGGAGGCACAAGAGGATGATAACCCTCCTGAACCACGCAACGCTGGGCAGAACGTAGATGTTGTTGCTCAGGAAAGCGAGAAGATCAAAGACCTGGAGAGCAAAATCAACTCATTGATTTCCGCTCAGGAGGTGAAGAAAACCGGCATCCCTTGCCCATACCCTAGGGAGTGGGAATCAATCCCATACCCGGCAAAGTTTAATTTAATAAACTTCACACCATTTGACGGGAGGGGTTCCCCGACGCAACACTTGATTTATTTCAAGTCGCACCTGGGGGTAATATCCGGCAACGAACCCCTGATGGTTCGGTCATTCGTCGGCACCCTTCGTGGGGCTGCCTTCGATTGGTACCGCCGTCTCAAGCCAGGGAGCATTCACAGCTGGGACGACATGGAGTCTAGCTTCCTCACCAACTTCTTCGACGACGATACCGAAGTATCAATCGGGACGTTGCTCGACGAAAAGCAGAAGGACGGAGAAACTGTGGATATCTTTGTCAAACGATTCCGGAACAAGGCAATGAACTGCCGGGATCCGATAACAGAGGAGTTCATCCTCCAGACCTGCCACAACAACTTGTCGATAGAAGTGCTTGAGGCAATGGGGACAGCACCGTCTATAACGTGGAAGGATTTGAAGGTTCGTGGAGAGCAAGCTGAAAGATTCCTCAAGAGGAAAAAGGCGGAAAGAGGCCAGCCGACAACGGAAGCTCCGAAGCGTAACTTTGTCCCACGCGCAAAGGGAAAGAGCAGCCAAGACGGCGGTTATGAACCAAACGCTCCAACTCCAACCCCAAAGAAGAAGAAGAAGAAGCAAATGAAATACCGCGAACAGAACAATCGACGTGGCAACCAAGGCCGCAGAAACAGAAGGCTTCAGAGCCGAGATTCCCAAAGTCCTATTCCTTTAGGGACGACGAGATTCTCGGTCTCTTCAAATATCTTGTCGAAAATAACAAAATCAAACTCCCTCCGATTCAGAATCAAGAGGAAGCAATGAGGACGAACGACCCAAAATATCACAGATCACAGTGGCAATTCATCAC
Source organism: Asparagus setaceus (assembly GCA_012295165.1). Classification (NCBI taxonomy): domain Eukaryota; kingdom Viridiplantae; phylum Streptophyta; class Magnoliopsida; order Asparagales; family Asparagaceae; genus Asparagus; species Asparagus setaceus. Next base: position 41,428,658 of record CM022707.1, on the reverse strand, counting down.
CCCACTAAATCCTCGCTTCACTTTAAGGACAAAATCCAGGCTTTAATTGACGTAGGGGTCATCACTATGAAGCCGTCCAAAGAAAAGAAGGTCGGAGCAAATGCGGTGTCCATAAGCTTTGGGTCAGTGCCATTGACATGGTTTGAACCTAAACCAGTGGTCAAAGTCGCAATGAAGACGGTGAACGACGACCCACATAAGCAACGCCAGAAAGGACTTGTATCATATACAGCCCCAAATGGCGAAGTCCTATGGGTCCACCCAGACCTGCTTAAAGATGATCAATGGATATCTCCTTCTTCATCCAAGAAAAAATCAAAGCGGAAGGGAAAGGCATGCCATGCTACTTCCGCAATTCTGGAGGGAGATGACGAACAGGTGGTAGCATTCCAGTTGTCCGAAGGAGAACCTGAAGCCCACGCCACCAGGAGCGGACACGAGTACAAATACAAGTACCCGGAAGTCTCCGACCCTAATGCCAAGACGCTGTCAGAGCTGGGGGTACCAACAATTCCCCTCACTCGCACCGAGAAAGCGCAACAGCAGGGGGCTGCCAAAGAAGCCACAGCGAAGCAGCCACAAGAAGTTCAGCTCCCGAAGCAGCCTCGGTTCAATCACCCGATTAGAAGAGACAAACCGGGAAGCTCCAACTCTCCATACCGTTTTGACGTCATGGCCCAGTTGGCAAACATCCCGGCCAGGATAACTCTCTACGAGTTGCTCCGATTGTCAAAGGAAACCCGGGAAGCTCTACAAGAAGCTCTGGCTGACTCTGAGGTGTTTCTCACTCAGATCAAGCCGATTCCGGAAGAATCTGCCCAACAATGCAACCTTGCGGCTAAACACTTCCCCTGCATCACTTTTACAAAGGAGGATATGCAGACAAGGAATTCCAAGCACGATAGGCCGCTATACTTCACCGTATATTGGCTCCAAATAGTTAACCGGATCCAAGTCGATCCGGGTTCATTTGAGCATCATGCCCTAGCCTCATGTATCACCTTGGAATTCCTGCCAGCAAGCTAGCGTCAACAGGCATGATGATCTACGGATTTAACACCAGCGGGTCTCGGCCGCTTGGTAAAATCGGATAAAGTGCCAAATGGGGACTTGAAGTCGAAGTCACTGCTATGTGATTGTGAGACTTCCTATAACTTATTGTTGGGTCGACCTTGGATCCACAATAATGTTATAGTCCCTCTACTCTTCATCGCTGTCTCAAATATGTAGACACGAATAATGAGGTCAAGACGGTGGTCGCGGACAAACAACCGTTTAAGGGATGGAGAATTATTTCACCGATTCTCTCCTCTACTGTAATGAGTCCTAAATCAATCATCGGCCCAAGGCACGGACAGCGGTGAAGAAGCTGATACCGAAGCCGGGCTTGGTTATAGTGAAGGTTTTGTTTTAAATGACATTGTACCTCTTGTAATCAATCTTGACGATGAAGAATCGTCAGATGAACATTGTAATTGGCAAATTGCCGATGAATCAATAAATGACGATTTAGAGTATCCTTTGTCTTTGAATGATGTGATGACAGGTTTATACAATGATCCAGAGTTGCACCTGCCAACTCGGTCGTCTTGCTTTACACAAAAGCAGTTCCGAGACTCCTTTGGGACAACACTCGTCATCCCACGAAGATCGAGTATTGAAAAAGACTTGGTTTACGGTAAAGGAGATGCTGTTCCAACGCCAAATCATTTTTTCGAAGAAGATGAAGATGACAATGGGCCTATCCTCCACACATTCAGATATAGTCCAGAAACACTAGGTATCATGAAGAAATGGGGGTATAACTTGACACAAGGAGAAGGTCTATGTTTTGGGCGAGGTCCTCGAGTCCCTCCCAGAGCAGCATATGTCCCAAGAGGGAAGCCGGATAACTACTATGCATTTAGAAGGGGATTGGGATATGAATCCTCCTCAGAAGATGAATGCTCGTGGTCGATTGATAATAATCCACCCGGTGGAAGCGGACATTGATGCGATTCTTGACTTGGGATTACGACACCCACCGGAGAAGCTTTCAAGACTTTAATGTCAAATATGGCTTCAGTTGATCCTGCTACTGTTGAGAGTGATGAAGACATGCTAACATGGGAAGACCCATGGATCCATCAACTCCAAGAGCAGTTTGGGGATAGGTTCGAACAAAGAGAACCCCCCACTAAGGATGAGGTAGTCCAGGTTAATATGGGTGATGAAGAGCATCCTAAACTCATAAACATCAGCAATACTCTCCCCTCGGAAGAAAAGGAAGAGTTGATTGCCCTAATCAGGGAGTATATCGATGTATTCGCCTGGAGTTACGAGGACATGCCAGGACTCGACCCTAATGTGGCAACACATCGCCTCAACATCAAGGCGGATGTCAAACCCGCCAAGCAACAAAGAAAGACGGTTTCGGCCCACAAATATTGGAGGCAATCGTTGACGAAGTGAAGAAACTCATAGAATCGGATTCATCGAGGAAATTCAAAGATCCGGATTGGGTGGCTAATATAGTCCCTGGCCATGAAGAAGAATGGTTCGATTAGGTGCATTATGCGACTCTGAGACACGAGCATTGCTTGCGAAAAGCGACTTTCCTCTTCCAATCACCGATGTCATAGTTGACAATATGTGCCGATTTGAAAGAATGTCGTTCATGGATGGTTTCTCGGGATACAATCGAATCAAGATGCACCCGATGATGCCAAACACCGGCGTTGAAGCCGGGCTTGGTTATAGTGAAGGTTTTGTTTTAAATGACATTGTACCTCTTGTAATCAATCTTGGCGATGAAGAATCGCCGATGAACATTGTAATTGGCAAATTGCCGATGAATCAATAAATGACGATTTAGAGTATCCTTTGTCTTTGAATGATGTGATGACGAGTTTATACAATGATCCGAGTTGCACTCGCCAACTCGGTCGCCTTGCTTTACACAAAAGCAGTTCCGAGACTCCTTTGGGACAACACTCGTCATCCCACGAAGATCGAGTATTGAAAAAGACTTGGTTTACGGTAAAGGAGATGCTGTTCCAACGCCAAATCATTTTTTCGAAGAAGATGAAGATGACAATGGGCCTATCCTCCACACATTCAGATATAGTCCAGAAACACTAGGTATCATGAAGAAATGGGGGTATAACTTGACACAAGGAGAAGGTCTATGTTTTGGGCGAGGTCCTCGAGTCCCTCGAGGCGACATATGTCCCAAGAGGGAAGCCGGATAACTACTATGCATTTAGAAGGGATTGGGATATGAATCCTCCTCGAAGATGAATGCTCGTGGTCGATTGATAATAATCCACGGTGGGAGGCGGACATTGATGCGATTCTTGACTTGGGATTACGACACCGGCCTGGGAGAAGCTTTCAAGACTTTAATGTCAAATATGGCTTCAGCTGATCCCGCCATCGTTGAGAGTGATGAAGACATGCTAACATGGGAAGACCCATGGATCCATCAACTCAAGAGCGGTTTGGGGATAGGTTCGAACAAAGAGAACCCCCACTAAGGATGAGGTAGTCGAGTTAATATGGGTGATGAAGAGCATCCTAAACTCATAAACATCAGCAATACTCTCCCTCGGAAGAAAGGAAGAGTTGATTGCCCTAATCGGGGAGTATATCGATGTATTAGCACGGAGTTACGAGGACATGCGGGACTCGACCCTAATGTGGCAACACATCGCCTCAACATCAAAGCGGATGTCAAACTGTCAAGCAACGGCAAAGGCGGTTTAGTCCACAAATATTGGAGGCAATCGTTGGCGAAGTGAAGAAACTCATAGAATCGGATTCATCGAGGAAATTCACATCCGGATTGGGTGGCGAATATAGTCCGGTCATGAAGAAGAATGGTTCGATTAAGTGCGTATAGGCTTCTGAGACTGACGCCGCTTGCGAAGAGCGACTTTCCTCTTCCAATCAGCGATGTCATAGTTGACAATATGTGCTGATTTGAAAGAATGTCGTTCATGGATGGTTTCTGATACAATCGATCAAGATGCACCCGATGATGCCAAACACCGGCGTTGAGCGCCCATCGGTATATATTGTTACGCCATGCCGCTCGCCCGAAAATGCCGGTGCCACATATCGTGGCGATGGCGGAAATTTTCGGGACCATCTCGGGAAGCCGAATGCTACGTGGGCGACTTGGTCGTGAAAAGCCGTGACAAAGGAGATCACATCAAAGATCTTAGAATGGTTTTCGAGCTCATGCGAGCCCATCAGCTAAAAATGAATCCTGCCAAATCCTTCCTTGGGATGTCCAGTGGTAAGTTCCTTGGCTTCGTCATCACCAACAAAGGAATCCATGTCGATCCTGATAAAGTAAAGGCGATTCAAGAATTGCAACCCCCGAGAAATCTGAGAGAACTCAGGGGGTTACAAGGGCGATTGGCGTACATCCGACGGTTCATATCGAACCTATCTGGGAAGTGCCAACCGTTCTCTAAGTTGAACAAGAAGGGCGTGTCGTTTATTTGGGACGACGCTTGTCAGAGCGCATTCGAAGAGATCAAGTCTTATCTCGCTAAACCTCCTGTTCTTGTTGCACCGCGGTCGGGAAAACCGTTTTTGATCTACGTCAAGGCAACGGATCACTCGTTAAGCGCTTTACTCGCGCAAGACGACGACAGCGGTCACGAACAGGCAGTGTATTACCTGAGCCGAACATTAGTCGGCGCTGAGTCTCGATATCCAATGGTCGAGAAGCAGTGCCTTGCATTAGTGTTCGCGATTCAGAAAATGCGGCACTATTTAGTCGGACAGACGATTTATGTTATCTCTAATGTAAATCCGGTCCGAATATTTATGACCCAGCCGGCCTCAATGAGTTGGCGTCTGGCGAAATGGGCCTTACTCTTGTCCCAATATGACTTGCACTTCAAACAACAGAAGTCAGTCAAAGGACAAGCGATTTGTGATCTCTTGGCTGCCAGCCCGACAACGGATGCAGTTGAGCTATATGATGATCTTCCGGATGAAGTTCAAGAAGTCAACACTACATCGCACCAACAAATATGGCGATTGTATTTTGACGGAGCCTCTCGAGCTACCAATGTGGCAAGTGCCCCCGGATGTTCTAAGATTTCCGCCGGAGTCGGGATTGTCTTAGTTTCCCCGGGGAATCATGTCATGCCCCATGCTTATTCACTCACTGAACCTTGCTCTAATAACATAGCTGAATACAATGCGCTACTTATTGGACTTAGTTTCGCCAAGGAGCTGGGGGTCGAATATCTCGAAGCGTATGGAGATTCACAACTGATAGTTAAGCAGGTCCGTAGTGACTACGAAGTTAGGAACCCTGATCTGGTCCCTTATCATCAGGTAGCCGTGGAAATGGCAGACTCGTTCGAAGAATTCTTCATCGAATATATCCCGCGCCTTCAGAACGCTCATGCGGACGCACTGGCGGCGTTAGCTGTGTTGTTAGCACAACCCCCCGAGACCGAGCAATTAGTTACGATCAGAACTCACCAGCTCTTCGTACCAATATATGATGGGGTACAAGAAGACAAAGGGATAGTTACCAAAGAGGTAAATGCAACCCAAACCAAGTTGGAGCCCCGAGATTGGCACTTTCCTATCATCAATTACGTCTTACATGGTATTCTGCCAGAAGACGTGAAAGAGAGAGAGTCAATCCGGCGAAGAGCTCCAAGATTCTTTTACGACACAGAAACCCAGATGCTATATCGCCGAGGGGTACGATGGTCTTTTACTCCGATGCCTCTCAAATAAAGAGGCAGAAGAGGTCCTTCGAGAAGCACACGAAGGTGAATGTGGTGCGCACCAGCCTGGTCCCAAGCTCTACGATCGAATCAGGAGAATGGGCTACTTTGGCCCACGATGATTAATGGCGGTCGAGTACGCCGGAATGCCACGCTGTCAAATTCACGCCAATTATATGCATCGACCTCTGGCGGTTGCATCCTTGACCACATCACGGCCATTGAGACATGGGGAATGGACATTGTAGGTCCCATTTTTCCTCCGTCTGTCAAAGGCGATCGGTTTATTCTAGCGATCACCGACTACTTCTCCAAGTGGGCGGAAGCAATCCCACTAAAGGAAGTAAAGGCGAGTACCGTCGTCAAATTTATCAAACACCATGTCATCTATCAACATGGTGTCCCGAGACGGATCGTGCATGACAATGGTCCCCAATTCATCAGCAATTCCTTCATCAGGTTTTGCGAGAAATTCAAGATACAAGATGTCTCATCGACAGCCTATAATCCAGCAGCGAATGGATTAGCCGAGGCATTCAACAAGACAATCATCAAAATTCTGTCGAAGCTTGTGAAGGGTAACAAGCGAGACTGGGATGATAAACTCGGAGAAGCACTCTGGGCGTATCGCACGACGGTACGCACGCCAACTGGAGAGACCCCGTATTCTCTGGTCTACGGGTGTGAAGCAGTTCTCCCATTGGAAATCCAGATTCCGTCACTTCGCATCGCCCTTTCAACAGAGATGACGACCGAAGAACAACATCAAAAACGTCTCGAAGAGCTTGAGATATTAGATGAGAAGCGCCTGGAAGCTCAACAACGCATTGAGTTCTACCAAGCTAGGATGTCGAGAGCTTTCAATAAGAAAGTACGACAACGGAGTTTCAAAGAAGGGGATTTGGTCCTCGCTGCTCGACGACCGATAATCCTCACTTCCAAAAAGAAAGGTAAATTCGAACCTAAATGGGAGGGTCCGCTTGTTTTACGATCATTTATGTTATCTCTAATGTAACCGTCCAATATTTATGACCCACCGCCTCAATGAGTTGGCGCCCGCGAATGGCCTTACTCTTGTCCCAATATGACTTGCACTTCAAACAACGGTCACCAAAGGACAAGCGATTTGTAATCTCTTGGTCACCACAACGGATGCGCTTGAGCTATATGATGATCTTCCTGGATGAAGTTCAAGAAGTCAACACTACATCGCACCAACAAATATGGCGATTGTATTTTGACGAGCCTCTCGAGCTACCAATGCCCTGCCCATGTTCTAAGATTTCCACCGAGTCCGGATTGTCTTAGTTTCCCGAATCATGTCATGCCCCATGCTTATTCACTCACCAACCTTGCTCTAATAACATAGCTGAATACAATGCGCTACTTATTGGACTTAGTTTCGCCAAGGAGCCGGGGTCAATATCTCAAGCTGCATGGAGATTCACAACCGATAGTTAAGCAGTCCGTAGTGACTACGGTTAGGAACCCCGATCCGTCCCTTATCATCGTAGCCGTGGAAATGGCGTACTCGCTCAAGAATTCTTCATCGAATATATCCCGCTTCTTCATGCGGGACGATCATGGCGTATGTGGTTGTTAGCACAACCCCGAGACCGAAAGCAATTAGTTACGATCGAACTCACCACTCTTCGCATCAATATATGATGGGGTACAAGAAGACAAAGGGATAGTTACCAAAGAGGTAAATGCAACCCAAACCAAGTTGGAGCCCGAGATTGGCACTTTCCTATCATCAATTACGCCTTACATGGTATTCTCGCCGTAAGACGGAAAGAGAGAGAGTCAATCCGCGAAGAGCTCCAAGATTCTTTTACGACACGTAAAACCCGTGATGCTATATCGCCGAGGGTACGATGGTCTTTATCCGATGCCTCTCAAATAAAGAGGCGTAAGAGGTCCTTCGAAGCACACGAAGGTGAATGTGGTGCGCACTACCGGGTCCCAAGCTCTACGATCGAATCAGAGAATGGGCTACTTTGGCCCACGATGATTAATGACGCCGAAGCACGCCGGAATGCCACGCTGTCAAATTCACGCCAATTATATGCATCGACCTCTGGCGGTTGCATCCTTCGGCCACATCCTGGCCATTCGAGACATGGGGAATGGACATTGTAGGTCCCATTTTTCCTCCGTCACAAAGACGATCGGTTTATTCTAGCGATCACCGACTACTTCTCCAAGTGGGCGAAGCAATCCCACTAAAGGAAGTAAAGGCGAAGTACCGCCGCCAATTTATCAAACACCATGTCATCTATCAACATGGTGTCCCGAGACGATCGCATGACAATGGTCCCCAATTCATCGCAATTCCTTCATCGGTTTTGCGAGAAATTCAAGATACAAGATGTCTCATCGATGTTCTATAATCAGAAATAATGGATTAGCCGAGGCATTCAACAAGACAATCATCAAAATTACGTGAAGCTTGTGAAGGGTAACAAGCGAGACCGGGATGATAAACTCGAGAAGCACTCGGGCGACGACCTGCACGCACGCCAATCGAGAGACCCCGTATTCTCGGTCCACGTGTGAAGCGCTTCTCCCATTGGAAAATCCAGATTCCGCCACGACGCCTTTCAACAGATGACGACCAAGAACAACATCAAAACGCCTCAAGAGCTTGAGATATTAGATGAGAAGCGCCTGGAAGCTCAACAACGCATTGAGTTCTACCAAGCTAGGATGTCGAGAGCTTTCAATAAGAAAGTACGACAACGGAGTTTCAAAGAAGGGGATTTGGTCCTCGCTGCTCGACGACCGATAATCCTCACTTCCAAAAAGAAAGGTAAATTCGAACCTAAATGGGAGGGTCCGTTTGTAATAGAAACAGTCTACTCTAATGGTGCATACCGCCTAATTACCCAAAATGGTGACCGGCAATTAATGCCGATAAATGGGAAGTTCTTGAAGAAATACTACCCTTAGTATCTTCAGGATAACCCGTTTCGACGGGAAGTTCCTCGTGGGATGTGTTACCCACTTGAGGATAACCCTAGATTTATCCTCCATCAGGTTTTCCCCCACCGATCAAATCCCTTGACGGTGGGCCTACAAATTTTATGGTACATTGCCATAATCTCCTCTTGATTCCTTCTATGAACAAGAGGCCCAATCAAAATCCCTTTTACGCCGGAGATAGAATATAAAATTCTTCCTCTCCAAGCATCAGATCCCTTTCGTGATAAACGGAGGGGTTCTTAGTCCCATCTCTCCTAGGTAGCGCCGACTGAAGGTATGCGCCGATTTTCGTGACTGTGTTGTCCTACCAAGGTCGCCTCGAAGTCTTTTCGGTTCTGAGTGGAGATCCCACTCTTAGTTCCATCTTCATCTTAGGTAGCGCCGGTGAAGGTATCTTGTAGGGATTTTCGAACCAGGTTGTCCGTGAAGGTCGCTGAGTCTTTTCGGTTCTCGGTGGAGATCCCACTCTTGGTTCCATCTTCATCTTAGGTAGCGCCGGTGAAGGTATCTTGTAGGGATTTTCAAACCGGGTTGTCCGTGAAGGTCGCTGAGTCTTTTCGGTTCTCGGTGGAGATCCCACTCTTAGTTCCATCTCTCTCCTAGGTAGCGCCGGTGAAGGTATCTTGTAGGGATTTTCAGACCGGGTTGTCCGTGAAGGTCACGAGTCTCTTCGGTTCTCGGTGGAGATCCCACTCTTAGTTCCACCTTTCATCTTAGGTAGCGCCCGTGAAGGTATCTTGTAGGGATTTTCAAACCGGGTTGTCCGTGAAGGTCGCTGAGTCTTTTCGGTTCTCGGTGGAGATCCCACTCTTAGTTCCACCTTTCATCTTAGGTAGCGCCGGTGAAGGTATCTTGTAGGGATTTTCAGACCGGGTTGTCCGTGAAGGTCGCTGAGTCTTTTCGGTTCTCGGTGGAGATCCCACTCTTAGTTCCATCTCTCTCTAGGTAGCGCCGGTGAAGGTATCTTGTAGGGATTTTCAGACCGGGTTGTCCGTGAAGGTCACGAGTCTCTTCGGTTCTCGGTGGAGATCCCACTCTTAGTTCCATCTCTCTCTAGGTAGCGCCGGTGAAGGTATCTTGTAGGGATTTTCAAACCGGGTTGTCCGTGAAGGTCACGAGTCTCTTCGGTTCTCGGTGGAGATCCCACTCTTAGTTCCACCTTTCATCTTAGGTAGCGCCCGTGAAGGTATCTTGTAGGGATTTTCAGACCGGGTTGTCCGTGAAGGTCACGAGTCTCTTCGGTTCTCGGTGGAGATCCCACTCTTAGTTCCACCTTTCATCTTAGGTAGCGCCGGTGAAGGTATCTTGTAGGGATTTTCAGACCGGGTTGTCCGTGAAGGTCACGAGTCTCTTCGGTTCTCGGTGGAGATCCCTCTTAGTTCCACCTTTCATCTTAGGTAGCGCCGGTGAAGGTATCTTGTAGGGATTTTCAAACCGGGTTGTCCGTGAAGGTCACGAGTCTCTTCGGTTCTCGGTGGAGATCCCACTCTTAGTTCCATCTCTCTCCTAGGTAGCCTTGGTGAAGGTATCTTGTAGGGATTTTCAGACCGGGTTGTCCGTGAAGGTCACGAGTCTCTTCGGTTCTCGGTGGAGATCCACTCTTAGTTCCATCTCTCTCTAGGTAGCGCCGGTGAAGGTATCTTGTAGGGATTTTCAGACCGGGTTGTCCGTGAAGGTCACGAGTCTCTTCGGTTCTCGGTGGAGATCCCTCTTAGTTCCACCTTTCATCTTAGGTAGCGCCGGTGAAGGTATCTTGTAGGGATTTTCAGACCGGGTTGTCCGTGAAGGTCGCTGAGTCTTTTCGGTTCTCGGTGGAGATCCCACTCTTAGTTCCACCTTTCATCTTAGGTAGCGCCGGTGAAGGTATCTTGTAGGGATTTTCAGACCGGGTTGTCCGTGAAGGTCGCTGAGTCTTTTCGGTTCTCGGTGGAGATCCCACTCTTAGTTCCACCTTTCATCTTAGGTAGCGCCGGTGAAGGTATCTTGTAGGGATTTTCAAACCGGGTTGTCCGTGAAGGTCACGAGTCTCTTCGGTTCTCGGTGGAGATCCCTCTTAGTTCCACCTTTCATCTTAGGTAGCGCCGGTGAAGGTATCTTGTAGGGATTTTCAGACCGGGTTGTCCGTGAAGGTCGCTGAGTCTTTTCGGTTCTCGGTGGAGATCCCACTCTTAGTTCCATCTCTCTCTAGGTAGCGCCGGTGAAGGTATCTTGTAGGGATTTTCAAACCGGGTTGTCCGTGAAGGTCACGAGTCTCTTCGGTTCTCGGTGGAGATCCCACTCTTAGTTCCACCTTTCATCTTAGGTAGCGCCGGTGAAGGTATCTTGTAGGGATTTTCAAACCGGGTTGTCCGTGAAGGTCACGAGTCTCTTCGGTTCTCGGTGGAGATCCCTCTTAGTTCCACCTTTCATCTTAGGTAGCGCCGGTGAAGGTATCTTGGGATAACCCGTTCGACGGGAAGTTCCTCGTGGGATGTGTTACCAACTTGAGGATAACCCTAGATTTATCCTCCATCGGGTTTTCCCCACCGATCAAATCCCTTGGCGGTGGGCCTACAAATTACATGGTACATTGCCATAATCTCCTCTTGATTCCTTCTATGAACAAGAGGCCCAATCAAAATCCCTTTTAGGAGATAGAATATAAAATTCTTCCTCTCCAAGCATCGAGATCCCTTTCGTGATAAGCGGAGGGTTCTTAGTCCCATCTCTCCTAGGTAGCGCCGGTGAAGGTATCTTGTAGGGATTTTCAGACCGGGTTGTCCGGTGAAGGTCGCTGAGTCTTTTCGGTTCTGGTGGAGATCCCACTCTTAGTTCCATCTTCATCTTGGGTAGCGCCGTGAAGGTATCTTGTAGGGATTTTCGAACCGGGTTGTCCTTTGAAGGTCACTGAGTCTCTTCGGTTCTGGTGGAGATCCCTCTTGGTTCCATCTTCATCTTAGGTAGCGCCGGTGAAGGTATCGTAGGGATTTTCGAGACCAGGTTGTCCGTGAAGGTCGCTGAGTCTTTTCGGTTCTCGGTGGAGATCCCACTCTTAGTTCCATCTCTCTCTAGGTAGCCGGTGAAGGTATCTTGTAGGGATTTTCAGACCGGGTTGTCCGGTGAAGGTCACGAGTCTCGGAGTGGAGATCCCACTCTTAGTTCCATCTTCATCTTAGGTAGCGCCGGTGAAGGTATCGTAGGGATTTTCGAACCAGGTTGTCCGAGTGAAGGTCTCCTAAGTCTTTTCGGTTCTCGAAGTAGAGATCCCACTTTCTTCTTTTCCCACCTCAATCAATCTTATTCCGGTTCAGTCATTCTCCGGTCAAAGACACCAAGATTCATCTTGGGGCATTTTATCGAAGCCTAAGAAGGATAAAGCCAGCGCCTCACCGCAGCGTTGCGGTTTAGTCTTTCTCGATTGAAGAAGACACGAGTTGATTCTAGGGCATTTTATCCGAAGCCTAAGAAGGGATAAAGCCAGCGCCTTACAGCGTTGCGGTTTAGTCTTTCTCCGATTGAAGAAGACACGAGTTCGATTACGGGGCATTTTATCCGAAGCCTAAGAAGGGATAAAGCCAGCGCCTCACCGCAGCGTTGCGGTTTAGTCTTTCTCCGATTGAAGAAGACACGAGTTCGATTACGGGGCATTTTATCCGAAGCCTAAGAAGGGATAAAGCCAGCGCCTTACAGCGTTGCGGGTAGTCTATTCCGTGACAAAAGATGAAGCCTACGTATTCAACATCGTAGCATTAAGTCTAAGAGAGTTTCATTCTTTTAGCACAACGTTTTGTGTAGAGCGGTTTAGATAATCTACATGCTAGCCCAACTCAAGCGGTAGTTGGTAAAGGCTCATCAAACCCGTTGAAGGTGGGGGTTGGCGGTAACCCTAAAGTCGGCCTAACAGCGTTGCGGTTTAGTCTTTTAGATTGAAGAAGACACGAGTTTGATTACGGGGTATTTTATCCGAAGCCTAAGAAGGGATAAAGCCAGCGCCTCACCGCAGCGTTGCGGTTTAGTCTTTTCCGATTGAAGAAGACACGAGTTTGATTAAGGGTATTTTATCCGAAGCCTAAGAAGGGATGAGTCTACGTGTAACAGCGTTGCGGGTGGTCTCTTGCCCGTAAAAGAGTACAGAGTCTATGTATTCAATATCATAGCAACAAGTCTAGAAGAGTTTCATTCTTTTAGCACAACGTTTTGTGTAGAGCGGTTTAGATAATCTACATGCTAGCCCAACTCAAGCGGTAGTTGGTAAAGGCTCATCAAACCCGTTGAAGGTGGGGGTTGGCGGTAACCCTAAAGTCGGCCTAACAGCGTTGCGGTTTAGTCTTTTCCGATTGAAGAAGACACGAGTTTGATTACGGGGTATTTTATCCGAAGCCTAAGAAGGGATAAAGCCAGCGCCTCACCGCAGCGTTGCGGTTTAGTCTTTTCCGATTGAAGAAGACACGAGTTTGATTACGGGGTATTTTATCCGAAGCCTAAGAAGGGATGAGTCTACGTGTAACAGCGTTGCGGGTGGTCTCTTGCCCGTAAAAGAGTACAGAGTCTATGTATTCAATATCATAGCAACAAGTCTAGAAGAGTTTCATTCTTTTAGCACAACGTTTTGTGTAGAGCGGTTTAGATAATCTACATGCTAGCCCAACTCAAACGGTAGTTGGTAAAGGCTAATCAAACCCGTTGATGGCTGAGGGTTTGCCAAAAATCCTATAAGTATTATGGTCAATTATTTACGGCAGTAAAGAATCATAATAAACAATGAAAGGGATGGATCTTATTCATTTGAAGCAAATATAGAAGGAGCTACAAGCTGTTTAAACATCAAGTCTATGACAAAGGATTTGTTGTTGGTGAGACACTTCACCATTGTAAGCTGGTGGAGTTCTTCACGCAACTTCGACCTGAAGGACTCCTCATCGGTGTCGGTGTCTTCGTGGTTGCCTCCTCGAGCTCGGCCGGTTTACGCCCGGCGGATCAAGTTCCCTAGGCGCTTAGCGGTGAGGGCTTCTTCCTTGTTGGCCTTGGCGACTCAAGCTGCTCATCCTATCTTCCTCGGCATGGAGCTCTCCCACGGCGGTATCATCCTCTCCGCTTTTCGCCACAATATCGGTCACGGATGTGGTTTAGGGAAGAATATGTCGGCAACAACAGCTCGAGCTGATGGTAGCGGTCTCTGCATCACGGACTTGAGCCCGGTAAAACACGAGCATCGCGCCATGCCTCTAAGCGTGAGTCGTATGGCGGCTACATATGAGGAAGCCCGACTACGCGGCTCTTGCGATCTCTGAAGCTTTCCCTCGGATGGGCGAGGCCGTCAACAATGGCTGAGCATTTCGGGATAACCCATATCGTATCAAGGCCATCCGGGATCAAGTAGTGGCACAGGCGATGAAGAAAGCCGCCATGAAGGACCTTTTCGATCACCGTGTTCACGGAGAAAAGAATGGCGTACTTCAAGCGGATAATAAGATGGGATGGATCTTCATCCGGCATCAACCCCTCACCGGATCATGGAGTCGAGATGTAGGCTCTACGAGAAGAAGAGAACTTGAGAATCTTGATCAAAAATTGGCGAAAACTTATTTGGCTAAAGGACTCTTACCGTCTCCTTGGTGTAGTTTGAGAGACTAGTGAGTCTACGGTATCTATCAGCGGGATCTTTGTCAACCACGGTGAGCCCTCAACATGCTCATCTATCTCAGCGATTATTTGTGGTAGGCGATTAGAAGCGTGGAAGAGGAGTCCTGCCACTACACAAAGGGAACGTCTCAGCCTCTTTTGATTATAGTGGTATTGGCCAAACGGCTGGTCCTACAATTAATCGAAGAGAAAATTCATACCTTCTTCAGGGATGGTAGCTTCAGGTAAATCACTACCGAATGCATTGCCATCCTGTGACCAAGTGCGTAACAGATCATCAATGGAAGTATTGCCGTATAAACCAGATTCCACGAAATCTTCCATTGAGAAGTCTGAAAAAGAAGGCATTAGGAAAACGAATGCAACTAAGAGTTGACGAACAATAGGTAAAGCTACTTACTTCCTACAGTGGAATTAGCTTGCCTAGCCTCGGTTCGTGCATTTGTCTCCTGCAATCCTTCTGAAAGAGCAAAAAAGCAAAGAGACAATTAAAGGGGGTACGAATTCAGAATCGTTCAATTCTCGCATTCGCCATCTAGAAGAGGAGTTATCGATGTTAGATGTACCTGGGTTCACCGAATCAGGTCCTACATCGGCCTCCTCCGCCATAGCTCCATACATCTGTTGAGTAAAACTTGGCTCAGCATGAGCAGAACTGGGCCCAGCAAAATTGTGGTGAGGAAAATCAAAACCAGAATCATAATCTCTAAAACCCCCTGCATGCAAACGGAGAAACGTTAGTCTCCAAAAGCCGAAAACTTCAGGTTACATCATGGCGAATTGTTACCTCCGTCGCTGACTGGATCATCGCTGGTCAAGTCTATATCAAAGGACCGAGAATTCACCCGAGTCTTATGGGCTAATCTCTTTCGTTTAACCCCTCGAGAAGGTCGAAATTCCTCTTCTTCGTGATTTTCACGAAAATTCAGTTGGATGAGGAATCCAATAGAAAGGATGAAAGCGAAGGGAAAAAGAAAGTACCAAGGTTTGCGACCTCAGCTTGGTCCTCTTCTAAAGTCCGGCACGAGTCGTGGAATTCCCCTCGGCCTCAATCGTTGGATGAGATTGCGGCGCTTCCTCGAGCTTGGCGGCATCAGGGGATGTCAGAGTGTCGGCTCATAGCGATGCTTCGGCCACAGTGCGAGATAGCCCTCCACGAGGGGCTGGCTCGTTAGCTACTAATAGCCAACTACAATGAAGGAATGTCGACTCCAGCTGACGGTCTGAGCTCGGGAGACTGAATCTAGCACCGGTACATCCCATGACGCTCCACAACCATGCTCGAAGGCCATCCACAAGTCCACCTCAGTGCAGGCTGTCGGTTCGGGTTCCCAACATAAAGTTGGTCGTAACGGCTGGCGAGCAAAACGACAGGGAAAGTAAGGCTCAATGAAGCATTCCTCCTTTACTCGGAAAGTGAGATACCCTGGCCTGATATTCACTAGCCAGTTGAAACAGCCAATGTCAAGTGAAGTCTGCTGTGTCTTCGGCACCTCCTCGTCAACCAAGGACTCACCATATTGACCAGAGAATCGAGGAAAATATCTGGAAAAGATCCACCCTTTGTGAATCTGCATCTGTTTCTTGATCTCTGCAAAGCCACGCCCCTTCCATCTGCAATCCTCTACCAACCGCAAGAAAGGAGTAGACGAATCTGTGGAACCCGGTGCCGACATCATGTCG
This sequence comes from Asparagus setaceus, assembly GCA_012295165.1. NCBI lineage: Eukaryota > Viridiplantae > Streptophyta > Magnoliopsida > Asparagales > Asparagaceae > Asparagus > Asparagus setaceus. The sequence continues at coordinate 41,412,627 of CM022707.1, read as the reverse complement.
GGACGATGAAGGACCAACCAGGCCATCAAATAGGTATATGGGAGCTCTACTCGGACGGAAGGAATACGTGATGATGGCTCGTCTTTTCTCTGAGTAAACGCTCGGACTATATGCCGCAATCCACGGTGAATATTGGCCACCATTACCGGAAGGAGAGAGAGTTCCTTCTTGTGGGCAAGCTGAACTGCAGGGTAAAGGACCTCCAAAGGTAAAGCATCATCAGATTGATATGGAACCACACATTTCTTTAGCCAGATTGCAAGATAGCCGGCTAGAAGAGTTGTCGGTTGGATAGGCTTTACCGCATGCCACAGAAAGGTTGCAAACTTGGTCCCTGGGGGAAAACCATCTTCGGCGTAGCTGAGCGTATAAGAGTTAGCCTCGGACCTCTCGATCAGTTCATTAACCTTCGAAGGAGTGAGCGGTGACAGTTCACATATTTCCTCGCCAGATTTGTCCTCCAAATGCTGGAACAAGTAATTGGCAAATTGCTTCAGCCTCACTTGCGATTTCCTTTTGGCGCAAGGTTCAGATTGGGCTAGAGCTATATGATAATGACAAGTGAGATCCCACAAAATTTTGTGACGATCAGGTGTGTGTTTCTTCAGCCGACTCAGTTCCTGATTGGAAGGGAAATACTCTTGATACAGCATCTTCCCCATGGGTAAATCGAATCGGTACATCTCATGTAGAGCCACCCCAACTTCGCCGTGTTTAAGTGAAAAATGTATTTGAATCTGGATTGTAGAGCTCAAATAAGGCGAAGAAATGATTGACGCTGATTGGAAGGCCATACATGGTGGCACGAATCGCTGATGTATACAGACCGCAAGCACGAAGTTCTCCATCCCATCGGCTGAGGACGTAGTTGGTCGGCGACCCACCAATGTTTACGATGAGTGAACCCGGTAGTAAAATCTATGATTAGATGGCGGCATCTCGCCCGATGTGGCGGCGATTCTTAGTCGGCGGGAACAAAGAGCTCATCACGGGGCGGTGTGTCCAACCCTACAACCCCAGGGTGAAGGCCGATGACGCGATTCCTGTTGGAACCCGGAACTGGCTGCTGGGTAATAAATCCGCAATGAATATGATCACGCTCCTCGGTCAGACGCCGGGACATCTGGCGTGTCCGCGGCGTGGTGTCGAAATCGATCAATGAAAGCTGGCGAGGTATCCGAGGAATATACAAGGGACCTCCGTCGTCTTGGTTCAACCACCGCTCGCTCTCGACAAAAGCTGTATCCGGATCCTTAACTGAGTCGCCGAATAGATAATCTATTTTTCGCAAAGGTTCAGTGGAGTTGGTGTCTTTTACGAGTGGCGCATCGGTGACCAATCGTCGGAGAATGCGGGAACTCCCCTCAAATACAGCCTGGATCGTCTCCGCTGATGTGCCGCGCGCAAATCGAGGCGAGATAAAAATCGCGGGATCATCACACGTGGAATAATAGTCACTATGACGCCCATCGACCGCGTAAGCTGGAAAAGCTCCCGAGGAATAATCAACTGAAATCAGAAAATATTCAGTTAGTAAAAGGCATTGAATTCATCTTACATAGATTGAGTCACGACCTTATAACGGGTATGACGATTTCATCCGTATCGAATACCCGGAGAACGATAAATATAGTCGCATAAACAAAGCGACAGTACATCCCGTTCCACAGGGCAAGGGTACGGTATGAAATCGCTCCCGTTAAAGACGGGTGAGCTTTGAAGCCTCAATCCTCACGAAGGAGAACCTCGGCTCTTCCCAATCGCCTCACAAAGGAGAACGAAGCGGGGTCGTAACGAACGTGCACAATCTGAAGCGTCGGTCCCCACAAAGGAGGATTTCGGCTCTTCCCAATCGCCTCACAAAGGAGAGCGAAGCGGGGATATAATGCATATTTGTATGAGAATATGATAAGCTGGCACACCACCGAAAGAAGGAGGCGTGCATTCACGCGGCGCGCGAGTTGATCGACTCCTCGGAACATGAGATCCTCGCGACGACATCGGAAACTGCAAAAGAAGACAAATAAAGTCAGATATGCAGTCAAAAAATTAACGAAAAAGGCATCAAAAACAATCAGTGCAACAACCGACACGCCAAACACGGCGAACCGCGACGAGTCGCGGCCAGGCCGTCTGAAGCTGACCGAAGTGACCAGTCGTTTGCAGCGCCAGGCCAGCGCCAGACGCTGCTCGAGCGGTAACCAGCTGGCCAGCGTTCCGCCGCCCGTGATGGCGCCGGCGCTACCGATCGTCGCCATTGTCGGCGTCTTTCTCCATATGGCGATTGTGCACTGTTCATGCATAGAAACAAACAAAACAAGAGAAAGAAAAGAAGAAGAAGAAGAAGAAGAAAAAAAGCGTCGTAAAACACTCATTACCGCATACCTCGTTGTTTGAGAGAGATGAGACGGCGAGAGACGAGATGAAAACAAGAGAAAAAGAGCAAGAGGGGGGGGCCGGCCTATGTCAGAGAAAAGGAGGGAGTATGCGTATTTATAACAACCCCATATGAACCCAATCCTCTTTGAACAAGGACTCCTATTTGGCAAGAAGTAGGAATTCTAATTGGAGCCCAAATCAATTCTAATTAAGACTCTAATTAGCCCCTAACTAGGAGTCCTAATTGGAACCTTATCCGGATGTCAAAATAGTGCCAATCAGTCCGTTGATTGGCTCCTACTCCCTCCGCCAAGTTTGGAAAGATTCTGAAGATTTATTCGGCAGAATAACACCTCGCGAAGGCCCCCATCGACGCCGATCAACGCGTCGCCCAATCCCACTCCAACTAGGATTACGAGTATAAACTATTTCCTAATTTGTCGAAGTTCCGGAAGAATATTCTCACAAAAATATTCTTAGGGATAACTTCGATCATGCGGATTGCACCGATGCAAATCAGCGTCGCTAATCCTACTCCAACTAGGATTACGGTATAAACTATTTCCTAATTTGTCGAAGTTCCGGAAGAATATTCTCACAAAAATATTCTTAGGATAACTTCGATCATCGCGGATTACACCGGCCAAATCAGCGTCGCCTAATCCTACTCAACTAGGATTACAGTATAAAGCTGTTTCCCAATTTGTCGAGAAGTTCCGGAAGAATATTCTCACAAAAATATTCTTAGGGATAACTTCGATCGTGCGGATTGCATCGGCGCCGATCAGCGTCGTAATCCTACTCAACTAGGATTACAGTATAAAGCTGTCTCCTAATTTGTGAGAAGTTCGGAAGAATATTCTCACAAGAAATATTCTTAGGGATAACTTCGATCATCGCGGATTACACCGATGCAAATCAGCGCGTCGCCTAATCCTACTCAACTAGGATTACGGTATAAATGTTTCCCAATTTGTGAGAAGTTCGGAAGAATATTCTCACAAGAAATATTCTTAGGGATAACTTCGATCGTCTTGGATTGCATCGGCGCCGATCAGCGTCGCCCAATCCTACTCCAACTAGGATTACAGTATAAGCTGTTTCCCAATTTGTCGAAGTTCAGGAAGAATATTCTCACAAAAATATTCTTAGGGATAACTTCGATCATGCGGATTGCACCGACGCAAATCAACGCGTCGCCTAATCCTACTCAACTAGGATTACGAGTATAAACTATTTCCCAATTTGTCGAAGTTCGGAAGAATATTCTCACAAGAAATATTCTTAGGGATAACTTCGATCGTGCGGATTGCATCGGCGCCGATCAGCGTCGTAATCCTACTCAACTAGGATTACGGTATAAACTATTTCCTAATTTGTCGAAGTTCGGAAGAATATTCTCACAAGAAATATTCTTAGGGATAACTTCGATCATGCGGATTGCACCGATGCAAATCAGCGTCGCCTAATCCTACTCCAACTAGGATTACAGTATAAAGCTGTTTCCCAATTTGTCGAAGTTCGGAAGAATATTCTCACAAGAAATATTCTTAGGGATAACTTCGATCGTGCGGATTGCACCGATGCAAATCAGCGTCGCCTAATCCCACTCCAACTAGGATTACAGTATAAACTATTTCCTAATTTGTCGAAGTTCGGAAGAATATTCTCACAAGAAATATTCTTAGGGATAACTTCGATCATGCGGATTGCACCGACGCAAATCAACGCGTCGCCTAATCCTACTCAACTAGGATTACAGTATAAGCTGTTTCCCAATTTGTCGAGAAGTTCGGAAGAATATTCTCACAAGAAATATTCTTAGGGATAACTTCGATCGTGCGGATTGCATCGGCCCGATCAGCGTCGCCCAATCCTACTCAACTAGGATTACAGTATAAGCTGTCTCCTAATTTGTGAAGTTCGGAAGAATATTCTCACAAGAAATATTCTTAGGGATAACTTCGATCATCGGATTGCACCGACGCAAATCAACGCGTCGCCTAATCCTACTCCAACTAGGATTACAGTATAAGCTGTTTCCCAATTTGTGAGAAGTTCAGGAAGAATATTCTCACAAAAATATTCTTAGGGATAACTTCGATCGTCTTGGATTGCATCGGCCCGATCAGCGTCGCCCAATCCTACTCAACTAGGATTACAGTATAAAGCTGTTTCCCAATTTGTCAGAAGTTCGGAAGAATATTCTCACAAGAAATATTCTTAGGATAACTTCGATCATCGCGGATTACACCGATGCAAATCAGCGTCGCCTAATCCTACTCAACTAGGATTACGAGTATAAACTATTTCCCAATTTGTCGAAGTTCCGGAAGAATATTCTCACAAGAAATATTCTTAGGGATAACTTCGATCGTCGCGGATTGCATCGGCGCCGATCAGCGCGTCGCCTAATCCTACTCCAACTAGGATTACGGTATAAGCTGTTTCCAAATTTTCAGCGAGGAGTTCTGGAGAATAAACCCATATTCTTAAGGATAACTTCGATGACCCTTAATTTCCTCCCACCATAATACCCAAGAGAGGAATAATCTGACGAGGCGTGGAAGTCATGTTGACACCGAACAACGTGTCCAGTCCCGAAGAAACTCCTCCCACTGCGGATAATCATATCCCAACAAAGGCCAAAGCGTCACATTCGCCGACCGAAGGCCAGCACGATGGTTGAAAGCCAAATGGTCTCTTGTTTCGACAAGGAATCCTTGGAGGATATCTCCATGAAGAGATTAGTCCTCCCGCTGTGGTTAAACCAACAACACACGTGATGATGGAAGAAATAGCCGAGTGAAGGTTATGAAATTCCATGTACTCGACACAACCAACGTGTCGCCAACAAGGAGTTCGCCGACATACGGATAAGTCCAAAAGTCTGATGGTTAGTCAAACAACAACCAACCGACACGAGTTACAAACAAAACTCACCCACCAGCTTCGAATCAAGATTTTAACAAGCGGTCAGACAATAAATGCAGCACCGTGATCTTATCGAAATCCTACAAAGAAGCTGGATGGTGCGAAAGAATCGAAGACTTGAAGCTATCTTTTGGGACCCTCGGCCGGTGAAGGCGGGAACCATCATGTCAAAGCATCGGACTCATCAAGAATCGAGGCGAGGCGGCTTTGGAGGGTATCTGTGGCGTTGAAAAATACTTACAAAATCCCGAAACCAACTTCGTGGCGAAGTCGGCGAATGACAACCCATCGAATGATCTGAGGCGTCGAATCGTTAAGGCGTGAACCTTACGGCAAACCCACGGCGTCACAAGCACGGTTTAAACCGGACTTGAGCAGACGATCGGTTGGAGATCTTCGAAGAATTCTTGCGAGATTCACGGCGGTCGGCCTACGGTTCGAGCACCGGCGAGCACAAGTTCGATCGGCGTCGATCTACAAGCGGAAGGTGGCGAATTGGTCGAACTCTGAGATACCCTCTAGGTTAAGCCGTCTTAACCTCGGGGATAGCTGTGATTTCTCCTAGTAGATCTCACCGCTCGGCGATCCTCTCCTTCGTGAGTGTGATCCCCTCGGTAACCGTTTCCTTCGTGAAGCGAGCCCTTCGTCTGTAGTTCGAACCGGGTCTCTACGGATCGAATTGCTTGATGGTCCACGGACACAAAAGTCCCGACACGGGCAAAGAACCCGTGTTTGTTCACTAAGGATAAAAGTTGTAATCTTTTCGATTTTCATTATGCGCCTTAAAATAAAAGGCATTTCTCTTTGAATTTTGTTGTAGGCCAAAGAAGGCGTAAGCAAGTTCAAATCAATGACAATCAAACCGACTTTTACATGAGCATTTGTTTATTTCATCATTTCGGTTGTTGCATTTAGTCAAGATTATATGTTTCTTTCAGTATATGAGTTGATATATGTGTATGTTTATGATCAAAATTTATTATGGACTAAATGTATTGTAGCAGGGAAACTCTCAATGGGGAAAAGTGGGAATGAAGTGTTTGTAATATGGTGGGTTGGCAACCCGTCCAATATATAGACTTAATCAAATTAGCCAAAATATGACAAAGTCTCTGCTTCAAAATAGTTAGGTTTGTCAAACCCGACTATTTAGACTAAGGTTTAATTATCCGGGTTGCCAACCGCAACTAGTTAGAAAGAGGCGTTCTTTAAAATTGACACAGTTTCTTACCACGGCTGGCGGCGTGGCCAAATCTGGGTCGACTTTTGTAATAAGTTTTCAGAGCGATTTTGGGAATTAAAACTGGAAATGAGTCTATTTTAAAAATTCCTCCTCAAATTTTTGATATTTGCAGTTGCTAAAGTTTTAGCATTTGTTTTAGTTATGTTACTTATGTATATTGTTTACCAGGGTGTTTATGTTGCACTTTGATATCAACTTTTAGGCATTTGTGTTTGGGGAAATGGATAAGTGGATTAATGCTAAATAACTGAAGGTGGAAGAAAGGGAATTTAGGAATTTATTAATTCTAAAAGAAAGGGTTAATTTTATAGGAAACCATTACAAAATATAGTGGTTTTAGGAGAACCACAACAAAATTTTAGTTTTCATAGAACCATAGTGAAAATATGAATCTTTTAACAAGCGGTCGGACAATAAATGCAGCACCGTGATCTTATCGAAATCCTACAAAGAAGCTGGATGGTGCGAAAGAATCGAAGACTTGAAGCTATCTTTTGGGACCCTCGGCCGGTGAAGGCGGGAACCATCATGTCCAAAGCATCGGACTCATCAAGAATCGAGGCGAGGCGGCTTTGGAGGGTATCTGTGGCGTTGAAAAATACTTACAAAATCCCGAAACCAACTTCGTGGCGAAGTCGGCGAATGACAACCCATCGATTGATCTGAGCGTCGAATCGTTAAGGCGTGAACCTTACGGCAAACCCACGGCGTCACAAGCACGGTTTAAACCGGACTTGAGCAGACGATCGGTTGGAGATCTTCGAAGAATTCTTGCGAGATTCACGGCGGTCGGCCTACGGTTCGAGCACCGGCGAGCACAAGTTCGATCGGCGTCGATCTACAAGCGGAAGGTGGCGAATTGGTCGAACTCTGAGATACCCTCTAGGTTAAGCTTCGTCTTAATCTCGGGGATAGCTGTGATTTCTCCTAGTAGATCTCACCGCTCGGCGATCCTCTCCTTCGTGAGTGTGATCCCCTCGGTAACCGTTTCCTTCGTGAAGCGAGCCCTTCGTCTGTAGTTCGAACCGGGTCTCTACGGATCGAATTGCTTGATGGTCCACGGACACAAAAGTCCCGACACGGGCAAAGAACCCGCATAGCGAGGACCTCGATATAACAGAGATCCTCGTGTTTGTTCAAAAGGATAAAAGTTGTAATCTTTTCTGATTTTCATTGTACGCCTTAAAATAAAAGGCATTTCTCTTTGAATTTTGTTGTAGGCCAAAGAAGCTGTAAGCAAGTTCAAATCAATGACAATCAAACCGACTTTTACCGCGAACAGCTGTTTATTTCATCATTTCTGGTTGTTGCATTTAGTCAAGATTATATGTTTCTTTCAGTATATGAGTTGATATATGTGTATGTTTATGATCAAAATTTATTATGGACTAAATGTATTGTAGCAGGGAAACTCTCAATGGGGAAAAGTGGGAATGAAGTGTTTGTAATATGGTCGGGTTGGCAACCCCGTCCAATATATAGACTTAATCAAATTAGCCAAAAATATGACAAAGTCTCTGCTTCAAAAATAGTTAGGTTTGTCAAACCCGACTATTTAGACTAAGGTTTAATTATCCGGGGTTGCCAACCGCAACTAGTTAGAAAGAGGCGTTCTTTAAAATTGACACAGTTTCTTACCACGCTGCTGACGTGGCCAAATCTGGGTCGACTTTTGTAATAAGTTTTCACTGAGCCGATTTTGGGAATTAAAACTGGAAATGAGTCTATTTTAAAAAATTCCTCCTCAAATTTTTGATATTTGCAGTTGCTAAAGTTTTAGCATTTGTTTTAGTTATGTTACTTATGTATATTGTTTACCAGGGGTGTTTATGTTGCACTTTGATATCAACTTTTAGGCATTTGTGTTTGGGGAAATGGATAAGTGGATTAATGCTAAATAACTGAAGGTGGAAGAAAGGGAATTTAGGAATTTATTAATTCTAAAAAGAAAGGGTTAATTTTATAGGAAACCATTACAAAATATAGTGGTTTTTCGGAGAACCACAGCAAAATTTTTAGTTTTCATAGAACCATAGTGAAAATATGAATCTTTTAAAAAGTGCCACCAAATCATAATTTACATCAATATTTTGTTAAATAATAGTGTAAAATGACATAAATGCCCATTATGACAAAATTTTAAAGGGGTTGAGTGGGGGTATTGGAGGAAATTAAATTTTATTGAGGGGTTAACAAAGTTTCAGAGGGAAATAAGGTGTTTTGTTGGTATGAGAAAATATAATAATAGATTGGTGGGTCCCACTGTGAGGGTCTTTTAGGGCTTTAACATATTATTTTAGATGATATAGATGGAAATTATGATTTGGTGGCACTTTATTAAGGATACATATTTTCATGGTGGATTTATGAAAATTAAATTTTGTGATTCTCTGAAAAACCACTGTATCTTGTGGTGGTTTCATATAACACCAACACCCCAAAAAGCAAAACAAAAGATGACTTTTTGGTTTTAGAATCGATGGTCTCTTTTTTTGGCTTCATTGCAGTTTAATACCCTATGTTGTCATCGTTTGCCAAGGAGCTAAGAAAGAAGAATTGGGGAGAATGATTAACTTAGATAACCCTGCATGAGGGTTAAAAGTAATTTAATTTCTTTTAGATTAGATAGCCAAGATGTATGGTCAACTTTTTTGTGTTTGACAAATAAAGAATGGTTAGGCCATAAATATCCTAAATTAATTACTATAATACTCTTTCTCAAAGTTTCATTCCTTATCTCCAAGAGGAATAAATCTTAACCTGCACACCTTCTCAGGTGAATTTGTTAAACTCCTCTCAATGAGAGTTTAACTAATATTAACCCTTGTGATTTGTGAAGGGGGTGTTAGCGCTTTGGTCAAACTAACTCATTTGGAAGGTTAAGGAGGGGTTAAACCCCCTTAACCCTTCTCTTAACCCCTTGCAAAATGGAGCCTATAGTTTTACCAATATTTAACATTGATGCCTTGAAGTTTAAATTTACGCAAAAAATACTTTAAAGTTTCAGCACTTTGAACTTTATAGTTTCTGTTATATCTCCTTTCAGAATTTTATTTTAGATGTGTATGTATTGTTTAACGAGGGGCTTTTCTTCTACAGTTTAATGTTAGGCATTTCTGTTTGGGAAAGTGCAAATATATATTAATGCTAAATAACTAAGAGAGGAAGAAAATGATTTCTTGGAATTTCTTAATTCTCAATAAAACCCTCAACTTTTGATATTTACATAGAGAGGCTCTATTTATTCCCCTTTTTGGAGGTCAATCCCAATTTAATAAGCTACATTTTTATCCATTTTAACTTTGATATCCCAAAATTGAAATATGCCCAAAAATTCCTCAAGTTTAAATCACGTTTTATCAAAATTCTGTTTTAGCAGCGAATATTGTTTAACATGGATGTTTTGCTATATTTTAATATCGATTTTAGTCATTTGCATTTGGAAAATAATAAATGGGTTTAGGGTTAAATAGCTGAAGGAGTAAGAAAGGGAAAATTCTTAATTCTCAAAAACCCCTTAACTTTCTGATATTTGTATGGGAAGTCTCTAATTACTTTTTTTATTTTGTAGGTGGCTTGTGTGCAAAATGTGCTGGACTCACTAATCCCGGCGCTGATAGCAGATAAGGACCGAAAGTTATACCATGGTGTTTTTCTTATTTACATGGTGTTTTGGCCAAAAACAAGACACCATGCGTTTGGAAACCATGGTGTTTTTTGAGCTAAATCATCCTCAAACCAAAAATACAACACTTATTTCAAAATACCATTTAGGTGTTTTAAGTTTGGTGTTTTGGTTTTGAGTTTGAGGTGCTAATATAATATCTAACATAATATATTAAATATAATTAATATATAGTTATTATCAACATGCTTACTATATTATATTATATTATATTATATTATACTATATTATAGTTAATCTAATATATTAATAATATTTATTAAAAATATAAAATATATTAATAATTAAAATATCTTATATAATAATATAATAACATATTAATACTAATATTTAATATGTTGATAATGGATTACATAATAATATAGTTAAAGTAATATATTAATAAATAATAATAAAATGTAAATAAATTGATAAAATAATAAATAGTTATTGATAATAAATAATTATATAATAATGATATAATAATATATTATACAATATTATAATCACTATAATATTATTAATTTTTAATAATAATATGTAATAAATTAATAAGTATAAAATGTTATGTAATAGTAACATATTTAGTAATAAAACAGGCATAGAATAATAATATAATATTATATAGCATGTATTATATAATAAATGTAATATAATATATAAAATATTAATGTATTATATTATAATGTAAATAAATTATTGCTAACAAATGTTAATATAATAATAATAATATATTTATAATATAATAATATTTATTTATATCCTAAATTATTAATATATTATTAAAGTAATTATTAATAAACTCTTAATAGAAACTATAATTTATTATATAATGTTAAAATATTTGAAATATATGGCTTTATTAATAATATACTAGTGATAAAATAATATTAATATTATTAATAATATTATATTATATTAATAATAGTATAATATTATTTTAATAATAAAATAATATTATTTTAATAATAAAATAATATTAAAAATATTATATAATATATAGCAATAACAAATTGATACACCAAAATAATTAAATATATTTTTATTTGGAAATAATATAATACATGAAAGTACCGTATAATATTATAATGTAATATAATACATTAAAGTATCATGTAATATTATAATACATTATACAATATTATATTATATTACACTTACTATTAATAATATATTTAATACTAATGTTATAATGGGTCAAACAAGTGTTGACTAAAAACACTCAGCATGATGTTTTGCAAATAGTTTAGGAGAAAAACACAATACCATGATATTTTTTTATAAAAACACAACAAGAAAAACACCGTGGTATCCAAATGAACCCTTAGTTGTGTTGAACAGGTTGATTTGGATGACATTAGGTTTAGGGTTTTAGATTTTGGTGTTTTCGGTTGTTGATTTGGGGGGGTTTGGGTGATCTAGGCATTTTTTAAGCAGTGGTGGAGGGAGCAGAGTGATTCTATGAAGATGACAGTGAAGGATCTTGTGAGCTCTGGTCAATTAGAATTCATGTAAGTGATTTCATCTTTACTTCTTTTTCTACTGAACTAGTTGAATTATGTTTATGGTTGAGACGAATTTTTCCTATTAATTTGTTATGATATACATAGATTCTATGCAACCTTTTTTTTCCTTGAGAAACCTATGCAACCCTTTTTAGTAAAATAGAATTTATGTTTAATTACTAATTGGATTTATTCCTTAAATTTGCTATAAGGTGTTCATTTCTATGGATGATTGTAATTCCATTTGATTTATCCCCCTAATTTGAACAATAAATTATCAAGAAATTCTACAGAGGGCTCGATATATAGAGTTTTGTGTACTCACATGTCTATCAGTGACGATAGACAGTAGCGACTCGGCTGAAAAACACTATTGATATGCAAATCAATATTCGTGCTATGCCAGTTATCAACCTCCCCTTCCTCCCGGTATGATATTTTATAGCGGTCCTCTGTAAGATTTTACTTCCAATTAAGAAAAGTGGGTCTGCATGGTCTCCAAGCTGGCTAATATTAAGCTACTTGCTCCATCACTCGTCTTTGAGCACCGTTTCATATATTCCAGGTGTACATAATACTTTTGATCGGTGGCTTGACAAGTTTATTTCTCAAAGCAAATTATTAAAGTAGATTGTTGGTGTAATACTGAAATTTATCCTTCACATTCCTTCTCTTCTGTTGTCTTGAAGGAATGGGGGAATGTGCTTGCATGATGAAGAAACAGTGCACTACATTGACATCATCGATCAGACTACCCTCGGATATCTATTCATCACGTAAGAATTTGATCAGATTCCTAGAATTCGTTGGCAGATTGATACATTTGGACATGCTGCAGTGCAATCTTACTTGCTTGGGGCTGAGGTATTTCTTTTACCTTCCACATATTATTACATACATCTTTAAGGGACAATGATGGTTTCAGAGTTTTATGATTCTTTATTAGGTTGTTTTTTTCCATGCTTAAAGACTAACTTGCAAGTTTATTTTCTTGTCCATGCGTTTCAATTATTTCTGATTTTTTGATATATAAATGCTTCTATGCCAGTTTTATAAGAAAATACATTGTATTGAAAACTTTCTCAAAAGAATTTTTGAGACAAAGTATTTTCTAATAAACTGGTCTGCGCTTTGCACTCTTCTCTTCTATGGAGAGAGAATCCTTCAGCTGTATATCAGAGAATATCCGTAAAAGTTATCATTACTGATGAATAGTTTCTGAAGGATGAATATTGTTATAGATAAGGTTTAGTGGAGAAATAAAGGTCTAGTGAGTGGAAGGGAAGCATCTTATTCTCCAAACTGCAGAAAAACAGATCTGCATATAAGGTTCTTTCTTTGAGTCCTGTAAACACATGCCTAATGCACAAATGTTAAATTTCAACAGGCTAAAATCATAAACATGAAAAAGAAAAAAAATTTAAATGAATTTCCTTGGAAGATTTGATGTCATATACTTCCACCATATGAAGCACCTTTGATTTTGCGTGCCATTGGCTGAAGATCTCTGTTTACTTCTTGACCTTTAATGGAGGAGCGACATTTTTAATATGTTAGCACTATGCCTCAGTTTACATGTCCGCTTGGACTCTCTATGTGTTGCTCGTGTGGTTATATAAATATGCTTGTGTATAAGATATATTATGCATCATTTCATATTCAGGAGTTACATCCTACAATAATAGTACTAATGATATGCTGTTTCTCTTGAGCAATTTACACTTGGTTAAATGTCTAGTTGTTTCCTGTTTAAGAAGCGAAAACTATTGGAGTTACATGAGAATTTTGTATAACCATATTCTATTGCGCATGCTGTCTTAGTGATTCCCACTTGTTTTTTGGGTACTATATACGATTGGTCCTTTTTTGTTATTATACAACCTATGCATCATTTCACGTACTGAAGTTGCATCCTAAAAACACCTCAACCTTAATGGTGTTTTAGGGAGGCATATAATCTCTCTCCGTCCTCTACTTTTTCATTTTCCAGCTGTTGCATCCATAAAAAATTAGGTATCATGTTCTAGCTTCTAATTCATGAAAGATAAATCTTTCAACTATTTTACGCTGATGAATGAATCACAGTGAAACAGCTTTAGTATTTTGCAGGTTGGATTTGATGCTCTCTACATCTCAAGGATTGATTACCAAGACCAAAAAACGCGAAAATATATGAAGAGTCTTGAAGTAGTATGGCATGGTTCCAAGACTCTTGGCTCATCTGCTGACGTGAGTGATTGTTCACCCTTTGCTCTTTTGAAACTATGTATGCATTGTATATTTGTTTCTTTACTGTACAGTTTTGTGGTGTTTTATAGTTTTCATGATTAACTTTCGTTTTTTATGAAGAATCTAAATTTTCCCAATTTCTTTCAGATTTTTTACAGGCATCTTCCAGGAGTACTATGATGCTCCACCTGGTGGATTCAACTTTGAGGTTAATGATGATTCCCCGGCTGTACAGGCTATTCCGTTCGGCATGGTAAATTTGACATTTTAAATATCTGACATTTGGAGTTGGATAATACGCCTTCCTGATTGAAGGATGATCCACTTTTGTTTGATTACAATGTTGAAGAGAGTGTTTATGATTTTGTTGCTGCAGCTGTATCACAGGTATGCATATTCTTGTTTTCATCAGGTGACTTAGATTGAGGTTTACTCTCATGTCATACAATCTTAATCTTTACTTATTTTAGATGACAAGACTAAAAGTGTCAATAAGAGTTCCCTTTCCTTTCCAGGCAAACATTATTAGAACAAACCACATTATGTTTACCATGGGGACCGATTTCAAATACCAATATGTGTGCACATGGTTCAGGCAGATGGATAAGTTCATTCATTATGTCAACCAGGTATATTTTCTCTTGTAATTTCCTAAAGAATACTAAGTACAGGTATCTTGACATCGAGGGATCCATGTTTTGTTGCTTATGATCTTATACTTGGTTTACTTTTGATAATATTGATGAGCACTGGATCTCTCTAATTTGTTATAATTACTGAAATTTTGAACATAAAATGTACCTAAGGAACATGGCCTCTTGCAGCTTTTTCTTGGCTGGATTCCACTCAATGGATAATGGAAGTAAGAAATTGTGCTTGGTAGCAATTAACAAATTTTCCGAAGGGAAATTTATCTGGTTGTGATCTAAGTCCAGTAGACAAAAAACACAATAACAAAGAGGCTTTATCCTTAGTTATCAGGGTAAATTTATTGCAGCACAACGTGCAATTTGATATCCTTAGTTTCCTTCTCTAGCAGCATCTCTTCTTTGTTTAGGTCTACATAACATGACGTATTGAGGAATCAAGTTTTTTTCTGGAAAGCATAATCTTTTATAGGTTAAAGTATATTTTTAATACCCAACTCATTTTGTTACATAACTTGATTGGAAGAATTAAGAAGGATATTATA
The DNA here is from genome assembly GCA_012295165.1 of Asparagus setaceus. Classification (NCBI taxonomy): domain Eukaryota; kingdom Viridiplantae; phylum Streptophyta; class Magnoliopsida; order Asparagales; family Asparagaceae; genus Asparagus; species Asparagus setaceus. The sequence goes on along the minus strand of CM022707.1, from coordinate 41,397,481 downwards.
CTGATTAACTTAGCGTTTAACAGTACTGAATGAAAGAATCAGACTCATGCCAGCCTAAAAATTTGGGATAATTGTCGTTGTTGTATATAACTCAAATTATTAGACATGAAAGTAAATCATGATTGTTATGACCAGGAGTATACCTAAGCATGAAGATTATAGTAGAATGAATCAATAGTTTTATTTTAGAGACCACAAGTTGTAATGACCATTGTTTCAAAAAGCGGAAGCGTAAGGCGAAGCGCTAGAACCTTTGATGAAGCGAGGTGTAAGCTTCAAGCGTGAGGCGTAAGCTTCATGAGCTTAAGTTTTTTAATTTTCAATTTGTAAAAATTATGAACATAGAATATATACTGCTATAATAATTTACAAATATATACATCTGATTGGTAAATAAGAGTTAAATATGTGAAGTATAGAAACAAATCATAATAAATTAAGCTAAATGCATAACATATATATTTTACTTACACACACATGGTCATATTGAAAATATATAAGGGCGTTTTTATGTTAGTCAAAAATCCTTTTATATCCTCCTACCTTGTCTAAAGCATGCGCTTCAAAAGAAGAGCGTTTTATGAAGCACGAAGCGCACACTTCAGTTATGCTTTAAACAATGAGGCATAGGCTTCAAGGAAAAAATAGCTTCACTCTTGAGTTTCGAGGCGTTTACTCTTCAAAACATTGTGAAGCGAGTTTCAAAGCAAGTTTCAAAAAAGCTTTTTTCAAACATTGGTAATAACCAAAACTAACATATTTTAGAAAAAAATGAAGATAGTAAGACACTTGATAAATTTTATTTGTATACTAGGTCATCTTAGACTCCCGTTTAAAATGGAATCCTTTCAAATTTTAATAATTACTCTTAAAGGTCCTTACACTACACCGAAACTTTGAAGTTGTGGTGAGGGTTGGGGGCATGGATTGGTATCTGGATCATCTTTGACTCCTGAACTTTGGATCCTCAAGCACCTAAGCAGGTTTGAATGGTGAACAATGATGTGGGTAAACAGGGGTTTTATACATTCAGAATTTGCCGTTTTCTCATGTATAACAATGTATTTGTATACACATACGTATATTAATGTACACACATATGTTAAATATGATCATTCTTGGTTACTTCTGAAGGATTTGAAGCTGAAGTTTTTGATGACATGTGATGCTATTTCCATGCTTGTACGTTCTGTTTAGTTTTGAATAAGTCTTTCTAAGTTGCTTATTCCTAGTTTGTAGGTATTCAGGTGTGTAGTTGCCTTGTTTTATGGTGTACATGGCTAGAGTTTGTTTTGATTGTTATGTTCATGAAGGAGTGGTTCCTAGTTAGTGGTCAGGTTGTTGAGAGTGGGAGAGTACACTACTCTATTTGTTCTCTTTAAATAGCCAATGTGACTAGTCAAAGTTGTATGTCGAGGAAATATCAAGTATATCTCTCCACCAAAATTATCCAAAGTTAACCTTTAGTTTTCTCTGTTCACTCCTAAGATTTGTGTGTGCTGAAGCAGATATCTCCATCTTGTCCAACATTTGTGGTATCAGAGCCGTGTTCGTGTCGAGCTGGGCGTAGTTTTGTGCTGCGAAGATCATTGCCGAAGCAGAGGCTCTTCGAGTCTTTGAAGAGAGGTAACTTTGTTGGTGATTCGGTATGTCAAATGGTACGAATACCCTTAACCTCTCACAATCATTGGTGCCAATTTTCAGTGGAGAAAATTATGAATTTTGGAGCATTAAGATGAGAACATTCTTTATATCTCAAGATCTTTGGGAGTTGGTTGAGAATGGCTATGCAGATACAGCTGAAAGCTCCAAAACAGTGGTGGAGAAGACAGACTTGAAGGAGATTACTCAAGAAGGATGCGAAGGCTTTGCTTGTTCTACAACAAGCAGTGACAGAAGTCATCTTTCCACGTATTGGCGGTGGTAAGAAGTCATATGAAGCTTGGAAAATTCTGAAGCAAGAATTTTATGGTGATAGCAAGGTAACTACTGTCAAGCTTCAGACATTTCGTAGAGAATTTGAGACTCTGTCCATGAAGGCAAGTGAATCTGTCCAAGATTTTTTTTCTAGATTCTCTACTATTGTAAAGCAGATGAAGACATTTGGGGAGATTATTAATAATCAAAAGATAGTAGAATTTTTTTTGAGGAGTTTACCCTCAAAATTTGATCATGTAGTCACTGCCATTGAGGAGTCTAAAGACTTGTCTAATTATTCCATTAGTGAACTAATGGATTCTTTTCTAGCACATGAAGAGAGAATGAGCAGGTCTATTGAGAAAAGTACAGAGAATGCTTTTCAGTCCAAAGTGGTGGTCTCTATCAAGGAGAAGAATGGTGAAGGCCGAGGTAGAGGTGGCTACCGTGATCATGGTAGAGGCCGAGGAAGGTCAAATGGAGGTCGTCCAAAACAGGAGGGCGGTGATAAAAGCAACCAATATAGGCAAAATTACAAGGCCAAACAATGCTATTACTTCAAGAAGTATGGACATGTGGAAGCAAACTGTTGGGAAAAGGCCAACTAACAAGCCAATGTAGCGGAGGAGGAAGGTAATTTGTTTCTTACTTGCATGAATCCAAATGAAGATAAGAATAATATTTGGTTATTGGTAGTGGGTGTAACAACCATATGACAGGAAACAAAGAGCTCTTTCGAAACATTGATGAATCTATGAAGTTGAATGTCCGACTTGGAGATGATAATAAAGTGAAGATTGAAGGCAAAGGAGCCATAGCAATCAAAGCTAAAACAGGTACAGAAAAATTGGTTCATGATGTCTATTATGTTCCTGGTTTAGCACATAATTTGCTAAATGTTGGTCAGTTGGTTCAAAGAGGCTATTTTCTCTTCTTTGATGATGATATTTGTGAGAGTAGACATAAAAAATCTGGTTTGCTTCTCGTCAAGGCCTACATGATTAAAAATCGTATGTTTCCACTTGAGATTTCTTCTCTTGATGATTGTGCTTTGGTTGCTAGTAGGAATGATGAATCTCGGCTTTGGCATTTACATTATGGGCACTTGCATTTTAATGGGCTGAAATTGTTGAGTCAAAAAAATATGGTGTCTGGTTTGCCTTCTATTGTTCGTGTTGATGACATATGTGAAGGGTGTATATATGGAAAACAACACCGTTTGCCATTTCCTGTTGGAAAATCTTGGATAGCCAAGATGCCTCCTGAACTTATTCATGCAGATATTTGTGGGCCACTAAGAACTCCATCCTTGAACAATAGTAGATATTTTCTATTGTTTACTGACGATTTTCTCATATGAGTTGAGTATTTTTCCTTGCTCAGAAATCAGAGGCATTTAATAAATTTCAAGAATTTAAAGCTTTTACAGCAAAAGAAAGTGGACGGGTGATAAAGACACTTCGCACTGACAGAGCAGGAAAATTCTTATATGATGCATTTGGTTCTTTTTTGCAAGGAAAATGGTATCTGTAGACAGTTGACGGTACGAAAGACACCGGAACAAAATGGAGTGGCTGAATGGAAGAACCGCACAGTTGTTGAGATGGCTAGAAGTATGTTGAGCGAGAAGAAGCTTTCGAATAAATTTTGGGCTGAAGCAGTGGCTACATCGGTCCATCTCCTTAACATCTCACCAACCAAAGCGATGCAGAATATGACCCCATATGAAGCATGGTGGCAACGGAAACCAAATGTAAGTAATTTACATGTTTTTGGTTCCATTGCTTATGCATTTTTGAATATGAACCCATATGACCCCATATGATCGTACTAAGATGGACAAGAAGAGTGAAAAGTGCATTTTTGTTGGATATAGTGATGAAACAAAGGGTTATCGCTTGTATAATCCTATAACTAAGAAGCTAATCATTCGCCGGGATGTTGTGTTTGATGAGAACAGTCTTTGGGAGTGGAATGAAAGCAAAAATTAGCAACTTTTAGCTAAAGAACATGAAGCGGAGCAACCATTGTTGAAGGAAAACATGTCGAATGTGCTGACACTGGAAGTTTCTCCATCTCCGAGCAATTCAAAAGGCTTGTCACCTACAACACCATGCTCTCCATCATTCACCAGTCCACTGGATGTAAGCACTCCAGATTATGGAAGTATCGGGCCGACACTCGACTCGAACACTCCTCTAAGAAAGGTACAGTCCCTGAAAGAAATTTATGAAGAAGCAAATGAAAAAGAAGAATGGGAGATTTCAATGCAAGAGGAAATACATGCTATTAAGAAGAACAACAATACATGGGAGCTCGTGAACTTGCTGCCGGGAAAGGAACCCATTGGTGTAAAGTGGGTGTATAAGGTGAGGTGCAATGCTGACGGTCAAGTGCAAAAGTACAAGGCAAGATTGGTCGTCAAAGGGTATGTGCAACAATATGGTATTGATTATTTTGAAACATATTCACCTGTTGCTCGATTTGAGACTGTTAGAATTGTCTTAGCGATAGCAGCTCAAATGAAATGGAATGTGTTTCAGTTTGATGTCAAATCGGCCTTTTTAAACAGCACCTTGGAAGAAGATGTATATGTCGAGCAGCCGCAGGGGTTTGTTGTTGATGGGAAAGAGGACATGGTGTATAAATTAAAGAAGGCCCTTTAAGGTCTCAAGCAGGCAACGAGGGCATGGTACGCGAGGCTTGATACTATCTTCACCAAAACGGCTTTCATCGTAGGGAAAGTGAACCAACCTTGAATATGAAGGTGAAAGGTGAGGATTTACTTGTTGTTTGTGTTTATGTGGACGATATTATCTACACTAGATCTTCTTATATTCTCATCAAAGAATTTAAGGAGAGCATGATGCATGAATTTGAAATGTCAGATTTGGGCCTATTGTATTACTTCCTCGGTTTACAAGTTCAACAAACTAATCATGAAATTTTTCTTACTCAAGAGAAATATGCACTTGATCTGCTCAAGAAATTTAACATGTTGAATTGTAAAACCTCATCTACTCCCATGAATACCAGTGAGAAGTTGGTCAAGAATGATTGCACAGCAAGGGCCGATGAGAAATTTTTAGAAGCATAGTTGGTGGGCTAATGTATTTGACGCATACACGTCTGGATTTTATGTTTTATGTTAGTTTGGTTTCAAGATTTATGCAAAATCCATTGATGCATCATCTTGGAGCAGCAAAGCGGATCCTTCGTTACGTCCGGGCAACAGCTAATTATGGGATTTGGTGCAAGCCAATCAGTAATTTTACCTTATTTGGTTTTACTGATAGTGATTGGGCAAGTTCAACAGATGATCGAAGAAGCACAAGCGGGTTCGTGTTTGGACTCGGATCAGGAGCAATATCTTGGAGTTCAAAGAAGCAAAGTTCAGTGGCCTTGTCATCTTCAGAGGCGGGGTACATTGCAGCATCGTCAGCAGCGTGCCAAGGAATTTGGATGCGTCGAATTTTGGAGGATTTGGGTCAAACTCAAGAGCAAGGAACAGTGATTTACTGTGACAACAAGGCGACAATAGCAATGACAAAGAATCCTGTTTGTCATGATCGCACCAAACATATCGAGCTCCGTCACCACTTTATTCGAGATGTTGTAGCTGAAAGTGTGATCGAGATGAAGTACTGTTCCAATAATTATCAAGTTGCTGACGGCTTCACAAAGGCACTTTCATACACCAAGTTCGTGAAATTTCGATCTCTTCTGAGTGTTACTGGTTTTTGCATCAAGGGGGAGAATGATGACATGTAGTTACCTTGTTTTATGGTGTACATGGCTAGAGTTTGTTTTGATTGTTATGTTCATGAAAGAGTGGTTCCTAGTTAGTGGTCAGGTTGATGAGAGTGGGAGAGTCCACTACTCTATTTGTTCTCTTTAAATAGCCAATGTAACTAGTCGAAGTTGTTTGTCGAGGAAATATCAAGTATATCTCTCCACCAAAATTATTCAAAGTAACCTTTAGTTTTCTCTGTTCACTCCTAAGATTTGTGTGTGCTGAAGCAGATAGCTCCATCTTGTCCAACAGTTTTCATATTGCAATCCATTGTCAGATCATTCAAACCCAAAAAAAGAAAAAGAAAAAAAAAAAGGAATCCTTTGTTAAATTTGATCTAATGTTTTTCAAAGTACCTAAACCAAAATTATAATCTGAAGATAGTTGTATCTAATATTGTCAGATCATTCAAACCCCAAAACAAAAAAAAAAAAAAGAAGGAACCCTTTGTTAAATTTGATCCAATAGTTGTTCGTTCATGCATTAATTAGGCAAGTTACTGATCCAACCATTTAATCATGTCAATAACACTTAAATATCCATATGCACCAAGCTTCATAAGATTTCAGATATTGTAGACCACTAAACTTAGTCATTATTTAAACCATCTATTTTCTGCTTTATTAAGTATAAAAGTGGAAGCCTGGTGCAAGAAGCTTCTGCTGTGTGTGGGGTCTGGGGATGGGTTGGACTACGGTGAGTATACTCCTACCATGCATTTTTATAGGAGATTGTTTCCATGATTTGAATCCGTTACCTCTAGGTCACACGATGACAACTCTTACCATTGTACTAGGGTGACAACTATTTTCTGCTTTCGAGTATAAGGAAACATATTTTAACACTTGATTTTTAGTTTTTAGGTAATGTAAATAGTATAATCAACTTGAACAAAGTGGATGCTCTACTTTTTTTTTCGTAACATCAGTTTTGGTTGAGATATATTTTCTTTGAAGTCATTTTCTACGGAGCCAAGTTTATCTCATTGAAGCTGATCTTTATAAGTTATTCAGAACCTACCATTTTGCCGACTCCAAGAGTTGATATTCACAATTTAAAAGAACTATTTCTTGCTTAAGTTGATGGTAAATAGTTGTGAAATTACTCTTAAACTGCCTGAGTGAGTAATGCTGCTGCAGTATATTATTAGCAGGATTCAATTGCAGATGGAGACACCTACTTTTACGATGCTCAAGTTATAATAGCCTGCTAGTTATGTTACATTTACACGTTTGAGCAATACAAAAATTGAAGTTGTTTGTCCCTAGCCAATATTTGCATTTACGTGAGTTAATTTGGAATCATAGACTTGGTAAACATGTTTCTTTTAATTTTTTTGCTGCTCTCTATCATTTCGTTAGGAGAAATGTGAATGTTTTCCTTACTATTTGATGCTTCATGATGGGCGGGTTAATGCACTATATTCAAACCCTTAAATATATACAGATGCGAAGTATGCAGCAAAAGAGTCTTGGCCTCTCAAGACTAATGACTTCTTCCCGTAAGTACAAAAGTTTTGGAAACACCAAATTCCTTTGAGCTATCCTTTTTTTCTTTTTCGGGGGATATTGTACTAATGTATTATTGCTTGAATATCTGGGAATGCTGATCAACCAAACACATATTGGACTGACTACCTCACAAGTAAGCCCGCATTGAAAGGCTATGTTAGAATGATGAGTGGTTATTATCTGGCAAGTTTTTTTCTTTCTTTTTTTTTTTTTTTTTTTGTGTGTTTTTTGATTCTCGCCTAACTATATTTGTGGTCATTCTTCTAGTATTAGAAATCTGCTTATGTATAAATTACAAGATGTCCAATTTATGTCCAGGCTGCTAGGCAGTTGGAATTTTTCAAGGGAAGGAATAGCGCAGGCCCCACAACAGACAGTTTGGCTGATGCTTTAGCTCTCGCACCGCACCATGATGCAGTCACTGGAATTGAGAAGCAACATGTAGCTGCTGATTATGCCAAAAGACTATCAGCAGGTTATGCCGAGGTAAAAAAAAAAATTTTTTTTGAGCCCTCATCAATTCATAATCATATCTTAGTCGCATTCTGTACTTCAGAAATTTAACCATTGCTTTTAATGTTCTGCAGGTTGAGAAATTCGTAAAAAAATTCACTTGCTTGCTTAACAGAATCAGTCCTGCACTCAAGCTGCAGCAACCCAAAAACAAAGTTTAAAATATGACTTGCTTAAGTAAGTATTAGTCTTTTCAAGCAAACTCTTTGAGCAGGGTTTATTTCTCTAGTATAGAACTGGAAAATAGTATCCCATAGTACTTAAACTTTGGATACTAATGTAGTGTTGTAACTAGGATGACCATAGAGCTTAGAGTTCTAAGTTATGAGGATAATAAAAGATGATTGTCTTGATAAAATTAAATTTATATAGTTCCTTTTAACTTAAAAGGGTCGTATCTCTATGCATACTTGTCCCAGACATGTATTTCTTTTGGTGCTGATATATACACCAGGGTGGCTACTGGCAACTTGAACTTCTATAGTCATTCTATACTATAGATATCCAAATTACCTGAATACACATTCACTAGCAGAAAAATACATATCCTAGACAGATCAAACTAGACGGAAATTTTTCCGTCTAGTTTGCTTGAAACTAGACGGAAAATTTCCGTCTAGAATATTCCGTCTAGTTTGAAGCAATCTAGACGGAATATTTCGTCTAGATTGACAAACTAGACGGTTTTTTTTATTTTTTATTTTTAAATGCGGGACACGCCATCCTAGGCAGAAATTCCGTCTAGGATGCAACCTAGACGAAAGTTTTCGTCAAGGTTGGTGGGGCCCAAAAACTAAACTCTGAAACCCTAATTTAGCCGCCACAACACTCATTTCTCTCTCACTTGAACCCAAAACCCTTCTTCTTTGCTCTCGCCGCCCCGCCCGTGTTGCTACTCGCCGCCCCTCCCTTGTCTTCTTTGCTCTCGCCACCGAAAAGCCCCATAGACCCATGCCGCCTCCTCTGCTGCGCCACGTAGCCGCCGCCACCGCCCCATGCCGCCGCCAATCCACGCCGCCGCCGACTCAACTTGGGTTAAGGTGTGTATTAATTTCATGAAATATTTCAATAATTTTAATTCTCGCATTTATTGTTTAATTTTAGCAAACACCCTAAATTCTAACCCAAAATAAAAAAGTTTGAATCTTGTAACCCTAGAAAAATTTCAACTATTAACCCTAATTTTAAACCGTAATTTGACAATATTTTGCCCTATTTCATCAACACTTATAATCAATTGTAAACCCTAAATTAACTACATTTTTCCCTAATTAAACGATACTTTTAATACTAAACTTAATTTTACCAAAATTCAAACAAATTTATTAATCAAGTCTAACCCTAAATGTAACCCTAAATTTACTTAATCCTAAATTAAATTTTACTAATGTGATTTTATAGGTTTGTGATCTGAAAATGTGTGATTTATGAAATAAAATATTTTCAAAATAGAGTGATATATAGCATAATATGTTATAATAATGTGTTATATATCCAATTTAGGTGAATAAAAGGTAACGTTATCCTTAGACTCCCGTCCAATAATTACATCCAATTCTTTGGACTTCTAATATAAGATAGATGACTCATATTTGGGCAGGAGATTAAGTTTTCTACTCGAAAATGATCATTTACTTTATATTATAAGAAGAAAGAATTGGTACTGAAATTCGTAATTATTGGATCTATCCTTCTCGGACGGATTAGGAATATAGTAGTGCATACATCCAACTTTGTATACTTTGTATGCTTTTATTTCTTAAAAATTTAGGCAGCATGTACTCGTTGCTCTCCGTGTACAATAAGCGTATGTTGTTATGCATTTCGGTCTATTGCCAATACGTATAATAACTCCGCACAATGTACAGGGAAAACAGCGGGTAGGTGTTGCCAAAATTTTAAATAAAATGAAAACATACAAAGTATACGAAGTTGGATGTAAGCACTTCTATATTCTTAATGGGATAGAAGCCTTCCTATGATAGCCGCTAGAGTGTTGTAATTAGTTTCTATATACGTTTCAGTTTTAATTTAGAAGGGAAAAATGTTTTTCTTGTTAAATGATACATGTATGTAAGTATGATGTGAGTTGTATGTATATTGTCATGAAGTGTCATAAATTTACTAGTAGTAGTGAGATTAATTATAGTTAATAATTATATATAATCTACAAATGGGGATAATTCCTGACAAATCATGGATAGATATTCGTCGACATATCGTGAGATTAATTATTGTCATGAATATTCATGAATACTTATCGAATATCAATGTATTTTTATTAGAATCTAGATTTAAGATTATTTAAGTCATAAAATCAGCACATAAAATTTAAGTAGAAATGGTAAGTGGGTTACAATTATCGAACTATTTGTTAATTATTTGGTTCATTTCCACCCCTAATAATAGGAGAGGAAGATATCCACTGCATGGTGTTGGAGCTTCACCGGGCATAAGCATAAGATCATTCACAACATCTGTTGATGTATGAAATCACACAGTCACTAAACTCTGCTGGATTAGTTGTTGATTGAGTGGAGTCTGCCTTCTCTTCTAATATCCGGTGGTGCTGTCAAATTGGAAGTTCACCTACGCCAGAAGAAAAACCTGCGGAAGGGCGGAGTTGGGATCTCCGGTGCATGCATCATGATCACAGTGTCATAATAATTCTGAACATGTTCTGCCGGGTCTCTTTCACCACCATACTTGTCTATTGTTGGCATCTTGAATTTCTCAATAGGTGCCTTCATAATGGAGTCGGTGAAGGGAGTATTTCCCCCGATGGCGTCGGTGATGGGTTGATATGCTCGGTCATAGTCACCTGTGGGTTGATGGGCGGAGGGAGTTGGCGCTACATGTTCTGTGCGGGGTCTTGGAACTGCAACTGCTGGATCCTTTGCACATTGACTGGGGCTAGGGCTCTCGTCAGTAACATCAAAGATTTGAGGGCGGCGCCTTGGAGCGGCAGCGAGTTAGACGCGTTCGCGGCCGGTTGAGATGCATGCTCCTGGCGGTCCCTTCTTGGCTTAGCAATAACAGGAGTCTCCGGGGGCGGCACTTGCTACATGGCGAGTTGGCGAGCGTCATGGACCGTAGAATGACGGCAGGCGGAAGGCTGTGGCTCAGCCGAGGTGGTTTGCTGCGCTGCGGGAGCAGGGAAGCGCTTGAAGAGCTCATCGGCGAAGGCTTTGAGCTGGGCTTGCATAGTTTGAGCAATCTAACCCAGTGAATTCCTGCTCCATTCATATTCGTGTTTTCCACATAAACTGACTTGACCGTCGGAGGGACCACCGGAGATCCCAACTCCGCCCTTCCGCAGGTTTTTCTTCTGGCGTAGGTGAACTTTCAATTTGACAGCACCACCGGATATTAGAAGAGAAGGCGGACTCCACTCAATCAATAACTAATCCAGCAGAGTTTAGTGACTGTGTGATTTCATACATCAACAGCATCCTCCATGTCATCTACAGCAACGACAGCAGCATCAGTCAATATTTCTGCTATGCCACTTGTTCTACGTATCTCCACCTATTTGCTTGGAAAGGTTGACTCAGAACTGCTCGTTTAGGTGACTAAGGAGATGACTAGCGTTGTGGTGAGTGCCCGCACGATGGAGGAGGTCATGGCCCACATCATAAATTACTTGGCCGGTGTGATTCCTACTCATCTGTTTGGTGAAGTTATACCACTTATAAACTCGGGTGCCGGTAATACCGGCTTTGGAAAGAGCAGCGCACAGGTATCTTATTTTCATATTGCTTTGGGCGTTCAGGTGACTTATCTTAATACTATGTTAATATGAGTCCATTAAATCTTATGTAATTACATATTACTCCCATAAATACAAAAAATTACACGAAAAATTACATATTGGTCCCCATAATATTCAATAGTTGCATATTATTTTCATTAAAGTGGAAATACTAAGGAATTAATGCTATTGCATATCAGTCCCCAAAAAAAATCAATAGTTGCATATTATTGCCGTAAAAGTGAAAATCCTAAGAAACTAAAGCTAAATTAAAGATTTAAGGGACTCATATATAAAAAAAAACCCCTTTATATTTGATATATTGTTAAATTTCACATGATTCAAAAATATAATCAATTTGACCTTCAGGCTGGAGATATTAGAGGGAGCAACAGTGGTTTTCATACAATGGATAGAACCGTTGCCAACGACGATGAGATGTGAGGTTTTTTTTTGTATTTTATGCACTAAACAATTTTTTTAATCTGTAAGAGCACATGATATATTCATCTGGTGTTTTTTGGACTTGGTTTTGGTAGTGTATCTGCTGTAAATATTCTGGTAAAATAGATTTTCGCTGAAATGGATGTTGGATTGGATTGTTGGCTGTGTATATTGGATTGGAATATTGATTGTGTATTATATATGATTGGATGTGGGTGTAAAATGTACAGGAAATGTGTATTGATATGTATATCAGGTTAATGTAAAATGTATAGGGATTAAAATTTTTAAATATTAATTTTTTTCACTAAAATATAGCAACCTAGACGGAAATTCCGTCTAGGAAGCTATCCTAGACGGAAATTCCATCTAGGTTGCTTTAAAAGCAACTTAGACGGAAAAACAGTCTAGGAAGCGTGGCCTAGGAAGCTTCTTAGACAGAAAAATACTTCCTAGATGGAAATTTCGTCTAGGAAGCTTCCTAGATAGAAAAACACTTCCTAGATGGAAATTCCGTCTAGGACGCTTCCCAGACGGAAAAACCGTCTAGGAAGCTTCCTAGACGGAATTTTTGCATCCGTCTAGGTTGACTTCCGTCTAGGTAGGTCAACCTAGATAGAAAACCGTCTAGGTTGAGACGGAAGTCAACCAAGACAGAAAACCGTCTAGGTTGACCCAACCTAGACAGAATTATCCTAGACGAACTTTGCTAGACGGATTTCCGTCTAGGTTGGTCTGCCTAGACGGAATTCTGGTCAACCTAGATGGGTTTTTCCATCTAGATTGCTTGATTTTCTACTAGTGATTAAATTTGATGTAGATTGCAATCATATGATTTATTGGGATCACAGATGATGCAAATTGCAATAAAGGGGTCATCCAAATTAATTGTGCACTAGGCATCATCATTATATTCACCTAACTTTCTCACATGAAAATGGGGCATGTAAGGACTCTGTGAGGCAGCCTCACAATTTTCTCCTCTGAACCTTTTCACATCATTGGGGCAAGTATAGAGCCAAGTCACCCTACTACAAATTGGGGAGGTTTAAGAAAAATCCGAGTCAATGTTTACAACTAAATATCAATTGACAACCTCTGAGTTGGTGTGAAATCTAATACATGGAAATTGTGACTTGAGGCAGTTTGATGTGAACTGGTAAATGTCTGATGTTAAGAAATTGGTATTGTTACTCATGTGGAGTAAGTTCATTCAACCAGGGAGCAAGAGCTCATTCCGACACCATATTATCATCATTATAGTTTGGCTTCAGACCTTACATGCCTCCTACTATTAATTTTGTCCCTTCTCACCCCTAAACTATTTTTAGTGCGCACTTACCCTCTAAACTATTGAATTACTCACATGCTTACCCCCATAACTATTTTTAGTCTCATCTTGCCCCCTACACTATTAAATTTGTCCTTGCTTATTCCCCTAAACTATCACTTTCGGTACCTAGTTACCACTTTTCTCTTATTTCTTTTGGGAATTTTAAATTGATTTATGAAAGGAAAGTGATAGTTCAAGGGGTAACGTGGCATTGAAAATAGTTCAAGTGGTAAGCAAGAGAGAATTTAATAGTTAGGGGGTAAGGTGAGACCAAAAATAGTTTAGGGGTTAAGCAGGAACAAATGTAATAATATTTGGATTGACTGGGACCGGGACTAAAGCCTTATAGTTTTTCCCATAAATATGTGATCCACAGTAAGCTGCTGTTACGAAGTCGAGAAATTATAGAAATTAGAAGAAAAAAATTTGTCTGTATAATACAACAAATTGTTTACCTGACGTTACCTTTATCTATTGTTTAGAATGGTCAGTTTTAACTTCCTGGCCGAGCCAATTGTGGACATAAGAGGGGAAAATGTTAGAGAATGAAAGTAAAATGTGATAACAATATTTTGTCCAGGATAAATAATTTTGAGGAGGATACAATTTTTTCTTTTATTTTTTTTCTTCTTTGCTTGGCTTCTTTCAACTTACAAACCACACATCTATCTATCTATTTATTATTATCATCTACTAAAGTAGAAGCCCTAAATCCATTTTTTCACCGCTTGGCAAATCCTAATGAAACTAACTGTTCAACTTCCCTTCGATTAATCCATCCTATAATCTATTCTATCTATCCTGGTGGACTCTGATTGCAGTTTTTTGACATGTGGCTACTGTGTTTTTTGACAAGTGGCAAACTGTTAGTAAACGGGCTATTCATCTTCCATCTAATTAATGGTTTTTCTTTGTAAACTTAACTAACTTTTCTCGGCGAGGCTCAGCTCAATACTGCCATCTCTTGGAAGTTGAGAGTCTTCTTTCCCAAGTTAAAGTTTTCAACTTTATCTTGGAAGTTGGAATATGAAGTATTAATTTAATGCTTCTATCTCTGCTCTCCTAAAAAATCATATTCATTATTTCCCAAATTAATATCTTCTCTCTCCCCTCCACTCCTCCCTCTTTCGTCTAAAACCTAGCTTCCTATTCTGCCTTCATCTTGATCGAGGTACTCTCTGATGTTTTATCTTAGCAGTTAAACTATCAACACGTCAATTAACAATCAGTAGTTAATGCTCTCTCTTCCTCCCTCTCCCATCCAAAATCCTTCTTTCTTTCTTCATGTTGAAAAGCGTCGTACTCGCTTATCCCTTGCCAGCGTCGGACTTGCTCGGTTCCTTCCCAGCAATGATCCCTTGCTACAGAAAGGTGAGCTTTTGGAATTAAAACACATCTGAATCTCATCAAGTTTCTAGAGTTGGGGTTTTTGTAATGACATAATAATTAGTTGAAACTTTTGTCGTATCTTTTTACAGAATGGTTAGTTGGACTTTCAGAATAAGTATGAGCAAAGTTGTCCTCCGTTTTTGTTGACAATCCAATTGGCGGAAAGTTGATATTTTGCAAGAATTTGATGAGGTTGTCCTGCGTCTCTGCAACAAGAACGCAAAGGTATATACCGAATCATTTTCTAAGTTGTCATTATTTTTATTATCTAAGCGCGCACTTGAGCTAGAATAGCGCTAAGTTCCTATACTGTGGGAACAAATAATTATAGCATAAGAAACATATAAAATGCAAGTAAAATGTTTGTTTTAATTGGACCTGATATTTTTAGATTTAGTATGTACAGATTTAAATTTTTTCTTTTTTTGGAGATTGGGAATGTTGTCTTCTAAGTATGCACATATATAATTGTTTTTCAAAGATTGACCTTTCCCCTGGCGTGGATCCTCTTGCTCCCAAGCTTTTGGCGCCAATCGCCCAATCTGAAGTGTGAGTTACCTCATTTGTCGCCAATTTTGTCAAAGCATGAATGATTTTGCCTAGATTCAGTTATTGACCAAATTGTCCTCAAAGTGAACAAAATAAAATGAGGGTCAGCTAGCTTTTACTGACACTGTAAATTTCTCAAAAAATTTCGTTTGTTGTCTTTCTTATGTTGAATGTTTTCCGGGACATATTGGTTTACAAATTGAAAGCAGAACCTAATTTGTTCCACTAAGGGTCAGCTAGCTTTTACTGACACTGTAAATTTCTCAAAAAATTTCGTTCATTTGTCTACCAACTTCAAACTTATTTATGCTAGATCTATAACTTAGTTGCATTCAATTTAAAGAGAAAGTAAGCCAAATATCAATGAGACACAAACGTCGTGCTGACGGTTATTTTCATTGTTTTTATCATTTTACTCATGTTATTTTTATTTAGGTTATTTTTTCTTATATTAGTTTACTTAAACCTGCACCCTGAGCCTTTGTTCTTATCATAAAGTGAGCTCTTTTCTTGAGCTTGATAGGTGTTTCATAGCTTCTTTGTGTAGTATCCTTAACAGTTGTTTAGGATACTCTTCATAGTTTGTAATGGGTAAATTTGAAAAGTGTGCTATCAACTTAAGGGTCTTTGGAGGTTTAATTACTTATTTTATTTTATTTTGTTCCCCCAATTTAAGCATATTTGTATTGTCACCAAAATTTGAATTGGATTCATGCAAATTGTATCATCATGTTTGTAAACAATGCAAGTTTTTGTAGGCTAAAACATTTTTTGAGCAGCTCTTTGGAGTATATATATGTAAAAACAACATACCTTTTCTAAAAACATTGGCTAAAAATACTTGAAAACTACTCCTTTCAGGCCTAAAAAATTGCCATATCACAGAAACAAAAAATTTGAATACTGCAAAAGCTCCTGAGTTGGTTCCTTCTCATGCTAGAGCCATGTGCATATTTGTACCTCCAATTATTTTTCCTTGGATTCATGAACTGATGCTCACTGTTGGTGTAATAAATTGCTAAATCAGTCCAGAATATTTCTTTTGTTGATTGTTTTCATATTTAAGCTATTGGATTATGATCTGTTTTCTTAATTCCTTTTTGATTATGTTTATCGGTGTTAATGGATTGTTGATAATTTTTTGTTTATGAATAGAGATTCGTGCATTGATCCTCGGAATCATAATTATATATAGTAATTTATCCACGTATATTTTTTCCAATAGGGATTTTATTAAGTATTGTGGTTGACGTATTAATTAGACGACTGTTTGCATGTACTGTACCAGTTCAATTTGTGCGAGAGTTTCACTTGATTATCATCATTTCGTGTTCACCCATGTGATGCTGGGGCTTGGTAATAAAATGTACTTATACTCATAATGATAATTGTGCTTACACCACCGTGGAAAGATGCAAAGACTGGCGGAGATAAACAGGAATTGTCCAAGATGATATATTTTTCTCCTTATCTATTTAATGATTAAGTTTATATGCGAATGTTTAAGGTGCATTTGAGTGAGTACTTTCAGTTGCAAAAAATTAATTACTAATATTCTTTGCATATTTGCAGGTTTTGGTCTTTGATTTGGAGAAATTCTACCCTATTTATCAATTCTTAATTTGTAGGGTTTGGACTAATAAAAGCTCTAGACTTTGATTTTTGAGAAGCTCTGCCCTATCTCTTTATCTCTTTGATTTTGAGAAGTTTTTCCCTACACATGCTTATTTTGTTGGAAATATTTTCAAGGAAGAGGTCTCTCTCTTGAAGCAGGGCACAATGTGTATATTATCCTTCATTTGTGTAGGAAAACTAACATGGCGATGCGGATATATGGGAATTGGAGGTTAGCTATTGAATGCATCTTAACCAGGTCTAGGAAAGTGCAAAAAAGAGCAGCCAGCTCAAGCTAATGCTAGGAGCTTATGATTGACGAAATGTTGGTCCAAGCTAATTCATGGTATATATCTGCATAGCCCTTTTTTTGGGATGATGATTGGATCATTTTAAATGTTCATTAATTATGCCGGAGTTCTTTGAGTTAATTGATTACATTCACAATTATCCACTCTATAATCATCATACTTTTTTTAATTGGTTAGCTAAAGTGAATTTGGAACATTTCAAGCCTCGGATCACTTGCTCCTAGGAAGAAAGAACCCAAACACCATCAAACGTTGGACCATGTTCCGAGTAGTTATCATGTTAGACTTCTTTTATTTTGTTTACAAGAAAATGTTAAGACTTTTTTTATTTTGTTTACAAGAAAATGAACGCTAATGTTGAATGCTTTAATGTTATTTTGAATGGGTTATAATATATCTTAAATACCTATATGTATTATTTAAATAATTACTGGTACTTGCGATTTATAGTGTATTTTTATGGTTCGATGTTTTTCTTAAATGGCAATGCTTATGTTGACAATTAATGTGTTATACTTTAATGATTGTAAGTGTTGTATACTTCTTATAGTGTATCTTTATTGTTAATTTATTTCCTTGACTTGCAATTTATGATACTTTTTCGTCTCTTATGGTTGTGTTGAGCATATATAGTTTGCAGTATGGATGATGTAATATTAGGAGTGTAAAAACAATGTATTACTGAGCGCCGTGCATTGCACGGGTCTGAAACTAGTATATATACTACTACAATGACTCTTAGACTTCTTAACAAAGACTCTTGAATTTCCCAACAACATTCATGCATCTAACATATTCATGCATTTGACTCCTCAAACAACTAAATGATCTTCTCAATTCTCAAGGTAATTAATCAACTTTACTTTCAACATTCTCCCTTAAACTTGATCCTTCAATCATGCCAAGCTTGCCTCACAATAAAAGTAAACACATCATGCTTCAATGGCATAGTAAATATGTTAGCAACCTGATCTTGCGATTTCACAAACTCAAGCTCAACTTCCTTGTTCTTTACTTGATCGTGGATAAAATGATATCGAGTATATATCAATATGTTTGCTCGTTCCATCAAACCCTGGATTTTTCGAAAGTGCAATAGCTGACTTGTTATCAACATAAATTTTGGTCGGCTCTTCTTGTCCGAACTGAAGATCTTTGAGCAAATTTCTCAACCAAAGGGCATGAGTGACACCGATGATGTAGCAACATATTCGGCTTCACAAGTTGAAAGAGTGACTATCGGCTGCTTCTTTGAAGACCAAGTAAAAGCAGTGTTGCTGATAAAGAAAGTGTAACCAGTTGTACTCTTTCGGTCATCAACATCTCCCGCCCAGTCGCTATCAGTGTATGCAACAAGTTCAAAGTTGTTAGAATTTGAATAAAACAAACCGAAATCTGTTGTGCCTTTGATGTACCGAAGAATCCTCTTTGCTGCCAACAAGTGTGAAGACTTCGGATCTTCCATGTATCTGCTCACGAGCCCTACACCATAGAGAATATCGGGCCTAGTGCAAGTTAGGTAGCGAAGACTACCAACCAAGCTTTTGAAATAAGTTGCGTCAACTTTGCTTCCACCATCTTTCTTGGACAACTTGACTCCACATTCAATAGGAGTACTCACATGATACTACAAGAAATCGGGTCTTTAACGAAGGGATTTCCCTTCGTTAAAGAGCCAATAACCTTCGTTATTGTATGCCAACGACGGGAAAAAATCCCTTCGTCGCCCGTCGTAGAAGCCTCCTTCGCTAAAGTGTCACGAACGTTATAGTTCCCATCGTTACAGAGTCTACAACGACGGAACATATTACTGTCGTTCACATCTGTGACGGTAATTATCACCGTCGTTACCATTAGTGACAGGGACTTTTCCCGCTGTTAATAGTTCAATGACGGTTTTCCATTCCCGTTGTTATTGTGTAATGATGATTTTTCACTCATGTTGTTATTGTGTAACAACGGGTGACAACCCTGTCGTTGAAGACCAACTAATGACGGACGGACACCATCGTAATAGTCCTCATGGTGGGTAATTAGTAACCCATTGACAATGGTGTTTTCCCTTCGTTGATGTACTAATACGGTTTACAAAACCGTCGTTCAAGTCTAGAAATAACTAATACACATTAATGATAATTTTTCCATTCATAGGCTACTATCATAGAAATCCATCATATTATTCTCAATCTGACAATAAGATTCACAACACAAATATATTAAAAATACCCAATAATAAAATAAAAGGAAAACAAAAATTCCATTCATTAATAACCTCAACAAATAAAATTCCATCATCTTGAAATATTCAATACTAACAACAAAAGTTAATATCCCAATTGTTCCAAAGAAAAATACGTGAAATTGTCTAAAGTTAAATAAAATAAAAGTCTGAGAAAGACACATCCTTTCATCTCTAATCAATATAAAAAAGAAGCCTCGAGCTACCCCCTCTCCTAATCTTCAATAGCCTGAAAAATTAAAAAAAATCACATAATTAAGAAATATCAATTAAGCAAATATTAGTCAATATGGAACTCATATAAAAACACCCTTACAATGTTGTCGTTGGTGTATTGCATAAAGCAAACATAGTCAATATGGCATCATGCAGGTTTGCAAATTACATTAATTCACATGTCTTTATCCAAGTTCTTAATTAATATGGTATGAAAATACATGCATTACCCAATAGGAAGACTGATTTCACATGCTTAAATGTTGTCATATAACAAATTAGTAAAAGAACTCCTTTTCATTAAAAGACGTGTGAAGCAGGAGTATGTACATGTGAAAATTAGTGTCGCGAGCATGTTATTAATGTTCCTAACATACCATGCATAGAATTTGTGCTTAATTGCCCTTAAGTACGCTATAGTTTCCCTTTCTTTACACTTATAGACCCTCACTTGTTTTTGGCAACACTTATTTACCCTAAAATAAACTCGGAGTTATATACCCTCGCTTGTATTTAGAAAGAACTTATATGCCCTAATAGAAAAATTATTATATTTTGGCACAACTAGTATTTTGTAGGGATAAATAAGCAAACACTGCACCAATTTGTCCTCTGTTAGGCAATACCCTTAAGCTGCTACAAACATTTGAGGAGAAAATCCAGCATCAGTGACGAGATGACAAACAAATATGACAAGTGACAATTTACAAAGATTGGGGTGCTAAGCTCTGAAATCCCCAGATTGGGGTGCTAAGCTCTGAAATCCCTATATGCGCGTGCACAGAGACACACACACATAGACATGTGCACGGATATTATGATTAAGCTCTGAAATCCCTATATTATTTGCATGTTTTCTTGATCCTGTACGATATTTGGTCATTACAACTAAGGGGGAAAGAATGGGAATGGAAATTATGATTAATTCCATTATTATTTCCATTACCAGAGGCTTAATTTGCAATTTTATGTGTAAAATTAGTATAGGCTTTACTATAGAAATTGCTAGAATACCTGAAGAGTTTGTGGGTTCAAAATAGAAACTCGGCTCGGGCACAACTCCAAGAAAACAACCTAAATTTAACAATTACCAGCAAGAAATGTAGGTTAGTCTCACAGACTTGAAGAGTAACTAGAGATTACTATAGCAGGTAACAATCCTGATAAATGATCCATCAGTCAATAAATTGATTTACCGAGTTTAAAAGGAAAGCACATGATGTTTCAAGTGACTGATTATAGCCTGAACTTCTTTGCAAGATTCCTGCAATATAACATCAACAAAGCAAGCTTTCAATTTTCTTAGAGACAAAATATCGCAAAGCCAGGAATATTGCAAACTATTCACTTGGAAACTGCTAAAACTACTCACACTCAAATGCAATATATCATATTCAAAACTGAAGCATGGGTGAAAGTCTGAAGCATGGGCGCAACAATTTAGTAAGTCGATCGGTTCTTGGAAAAGGATACTCAAACTCGTTTTCTGGTCTGGCTCTTACTCATTCTAGAACAGGATACTATTTACTACTTTGTGGTGGAACTACAATGAAAATGGAAACTATTTTCCTTTTTGGAGGATAAAAAGTAAAATTGTTAGCCATATCAAAATCTAGATCTTTTGGAATTGTTTAAAGAATTTTGAACTGTACCCAAAAATAGGAAAATGAAGATGGTTCTATAAAACAAACAAATTAAAGGTGCTTCTAAGATTCAACTAGTTCATTCACTTAGCATCTTGAGAAAACTTTCAAGCTAATATTGTGCTCAAGTAACTGTCACACAATTAAGAGGTAACAACTTCTCATCTTAGAACAAGTACCAAGTAAAACTTGAGAATAAATTTCAAGAAAATAATAACAACAGTACTGATAAGCTTCAGTCTCTATAGTAAAATATTGCAGATATGTAAAAATAGTTCGAATATAAATCAGAAGCTGTTGAATGAAGCTTAAGTTTAGTCCTTACTATAGACTTTACTTCTGCATAGTCTTGCTGGATTGAAGTTGCTTTTTGGCGCAAAACCTGAAATTAATGCTCAGAAAGTACTTAAGAATGGGGGGAAACACATGTGGCCACATTTACACAAAAGTAACACTTCATCCAGCTGCAAACAAGTTCTATACATGGAGAAAGGCTAACAATCTAGAAAAGAAAAAAAACATTTAAAGAAAGTCACCAACCTACACAACTTCAAAATTGAGATCTCGAATCTCCTTGAACAACTTGTCACTGAAACATCAAAAAAAAGATGCAGAAGAAAAACATAAGCATCCTGCACTTATGAATCATTTCATCACAATAATGTAAATAAGGAGATTCACACTTAAGAGAACAAACCAACAATAACAGAAAAGCCTTCTACCAAATTTTCGGGGTCGGTTAAATCTAAGAACATAAATAAATAATATCTATGAGAAAAGCAAAGGTATGATATTTATAATGAGAGAAAGTTCTCTTGTCATTTGCAACATAAATCCTTGACTGCAACTTCAATTACCAAAAACAAATTGCCTCTTCACCAACTGTGTTAGAAATTATAGCTCCTTCTAAATCTAATAGATACACTAATGCAATAATAAAAATATAGCCTATCAACAAAAATATTGGGGTTTTGCTATATGGATGAGCTTCGTGTGCACTTTCTTCCTAGTTATAATTAGCAAACAAGAAAAACTAAATTATGAATTTTGCATTACTTTAGTTGATCACAGTTTTATTGTACAGGTACTAAACGTACTTTTTATTAATCTATGCTGTGCTGATTTTTGCTACGTTTGATCAAATTGTTGCTAGGAATTATTACTAATTTGCCCTCTGATGGAAAATATAAAACTATAGGCTGCCCTTAATAGATAGAAGACGTACATGCCGACCCAACACAAGGGTTAAGAACAAGAATTGATGGTTATGGTCAGGTTATAGTGAAATGGAAGATAAGAGGAAACACCATCTTAGCGGACAGAATTAGAGAAATATCAGAGATGAAGCAGTTTAATATGACTAAAAAGACTTCCTCCATTGCTCATCGGCTTCAATGGTCACCTTCCTCCATTACTCTCTTCATAAGGAATCAATTATAGAATTTCAAATACAAAATCAAAGACTATCCCTTAACAAAAACCTAATGAATTTACAAGAACTACAAATAAGCCCCAAAAATAGGGATGAATGGTTATTTATCAGAGGAATTGATGCTAGAGCGGGTGAGGTCTTCAACTTTATATGCATCCATGACTAACTAAAATTTTCAACATGCATGATCTATTTCATGATAAAATTCTCAACATGTATGATTAGACTCACCAAATTGGTTGCTTCTCCAGTACTTGTAGGCAAAACCCTAAACGAGTCTGAACCGCAAGAATCCAACCTCGACGAACCAACTTAGAACCGATAGCAGGCGTTCAGCGAGCAGCTGTGATAGAACAAGAGAACCACGGCCTATAGACCCCAATCCCCAGTGCCGACTCCTCGCTAACCTGCACCTCCACGGCGTTCGATAGCACCGCCCACAGAACCTCTCCTCCATCCGCTCCCCCTCCTCTCCCCTCGCTCTCCTCATCACCGTCGCCCCTTCTCGGATCCTTGATTCCATATCGGATCCGGATCCGAGAACCACCTCGAGGTTCTCGACCGACAGTCCCGCGATCCGACACGGCTGACTGAGGCCAAGGGTTTGCCAGAGGTAGAAGGCGGTGCGAAGGCGGATGAGATGTCACTGTCGTGGTCGCCAAGAAGAGTAGGGGTTGGGTGATGTTGCCGTCGAGAACAATGAAGAGGAGGAGTGTCGGTTTCTACTTTCTAGGGTTTATGCATTTTTTTAGGAGAGTTTATGCGTGATATTTGAGAGAGAGAGAGAGAGAGAGAAAATATATATGTGAGAACGTGTTATATAACTCCTAATTTATATTAATTAGATTTATACTCCTATTAGGACTAGATTTCATCTTTAATGACGGTTAGTAGGTCCTTTGTTTTCAAGACTCCATCAACGAAGGTAGTAAGACCTAATCATCGAAGGATCTAAATAACCGTCGTCTAGCCTTATTTAACTCTTTTAATATTTATAAAAGCTCAATGAAGGTGTGGGAAACCGTCGTTATTGTATATATATTAACAATGGTTAAATAGTCCCTTCGTTAATTTTGGTCATTAAAGACCCGATTTCTTGTAGTTTGCTACCCTTCATATCAAACTTATCAAGAATTGTCTTTGCATATCCCTCTTGATAGATAAATATTTCATCTTGGCCTTGCTTCAACTCGATGCCAAGATAATAAGACATGAGTCTGATGTCTATCATCTCGAACTCATGAACCATGGAGCTTTTGAACTCATCGAACATGTGTGGATTATTTCCTGTAAAGATCAAATCATCCACATACAAGCATAGAATAAGAATATCTCCAGCTTCATTTACCTTGATATATAAGGCATGCTCATAAGGACATTTAGAAAAATTGTGAGCTCGAAAGTATTCATCAATTCTGCTATTTCAAGCTCTTGGTGCCTGTTTCAAGCCATAAAGAGCCCTTTTTAACTTCAACACCTTTGATTCTTCTCCTTTCTTGATGTAACCAAGAGGTTGATCTACATAGACCTCCTCTTCAGGAACATCATTTAAAAATACTGACTTCACATCAAGTTGATAGATTGGCCATTTGTTCTGAGCTGCTAAGGCAATAATTAGCATTATAGTTTCAAGACGAGCTACTGGAGAGAATACCTCATCATAGTCAATTCCAGCTTTTTGCTTGTAGCCTTTGGCAACTAACCTCGCCTTGTGCCTCTCAACTTCTCCTTTCGCATTCTTCTTCTCCTTGAACACCCATTTGACTTCAATTGCTTTCTTGCCTTCTGGAAGTGTTGTAAGCTCCCAGATATCATTCTTCTCGATAGCCTTGATCTCTTCATCCATAGCTGAACTCCATTTTGGATCTTGAATTGCTTCTTCAAAGTCTAAAGGCTCACAACCAGCGAATAAGCAAAATAATGTTAAATCGTCTTAATTTTTAGTTACCTCATACAACTCCCTCAAACTCCTAAAATTTTGAGGTTGTGGGCTCTATGATGATGAGGACAATGCTGAAGAAGTCATCGATTTGGGCGACTGAGGTGTAGTTGGTGATGATGTCGTCGGTGATGATAGAGTGGATGTCGATGGAGTATGTGCGGGAGCATCTTTCCCGGGCGAGATTCCCAATATCCCCCATTCTCTCCCAAAGTTTCTCTCTCCTCATTCTCTCCCCGAGGGGGGCGATTTTTCATTGCTGCTACAGTTCCCCCACCTCCGGCTATCGGAGCCTCTCTCCGACAACCACGTGGGCATGGCTGTCCCCCCCGACCCCCGACATCTACCAAACCCACTATCCCCTGTCTCCCACTCACTCATCTATGTTCCACCGCCCCCCCCAAACCCAGAGCCCTCTTCAAAAAACCCTAAATCTGCCCCCAATTCTCTTCCATCTTCTCTTCTCAGCTACGACCCTCCTCCCCGGAGCTCCGATCCGCCGGCTCAGACCTCATCCGACTCTCTCCCCCACCCTCAGCAGCCCATCCATGGCCCATCTGAGGCCGAGCCCCTTCAGCCCTCTTCTCTACTATCTCCGGTGGAGACTGGTATTTTATCTCGTCCTCCTCCCCCATTTGAGGATCCTCCTCCTCCCCCTCTTCCTCGCTCTGCGCCGTCGTCCGACCACCGGAGTTCAGGCCCAGTTCTTCCCAAATCATATGCCCAAGTCACTAGGAGTTCGAGAGGCCCTGGCTTCGTTAGAACTCATGATTCTGATGTAGAATCATTTGCGCGGTTGCCCCGTACAGGTGTGAACATCATATGCGACTCTCGTGAAGGGGTTCCTTCCTTCTCCTTCGTCAATTCTGACCTCCCCAAAGTGGAGGAACTCTACTCAAATGCCTTGGTCATGAAATTCCATGGCGGGCGGCCTTCTCTGGAAGTCAGTCACAGAGAAATTCAAAGCTGGGGCATCGAGCATCCATTCTCCATTGGCCCCCTTTCTTCTCGAGCTTTTCTGCTAAGATTTCAGGACAACAAGGACCTGATTAGAGTCCTCACCCGTCCATCCTCCATTCTCATCACCTTCCCTTAGAAAGTTTTTAGATGGCACAACCTGTGCCATATGAAAGAAGACTCATGCTATGCTCCAGTTTGGATTTCTCTACCAAGACTCCCCCTCCAATGCTTCATCCCTGAGTTTCTTGAATCAGTGGCTAATAAGATTGGACGCTTCCTTTGTTTTGATAAAGCTACCACTACCCTCGCTCGTCCTAGTGCAGCGAGATTATGCGTCAAGATAGACTTGAGAAAACCACCACCACAATTCATCTGGGTGGGACTTTTTGATGGTTTGAAACAACCCATAATCTATGAAAAAATGCCTAAACTCTGCAATGTATGCCAAGCTCAAGGCCATTTGGTTATTGAATGTCCCACGGGTCATAGGGAGACCCTTCCCCAATCTGGCTTCGTGTGGCCTTGATCATGGGCCTTTACAAAGCTGATTCGTCGAAATGCCGCAAAGACCTCATCGACGCCTTTGCTTTCCAAAATCCCCCTACCACCTCCCCTCCTCCTATCCCATCATCCCTGTCATCATCTAATCCTACCCTCATACCAGCCCCTCCTCCACATGTGGCATCCCAACAAGTTTCTCATGCCGATGCTATTGAACCGACATCAGACTCAGCCTCTCCACACCAACTAGTTCACCCCCCCCCCCCTCTGCTATCAAATCGGGCCACTGAGGACCAATCATCCTTAGCCCATCCACAAACCCCCCACAAACCATCCATGCTATCTCATGCCAGCCGCAATAAAGACAAACAGAAATGTAAGTCAGTGGCCTTCGAAATCCCTTCAGATCAATCTCAACCCCACCTGGAAGCTAATAAAGCTTTTTGGGATGCTGTTAATAGGCAAGTAGCCATCATCAAACAAGCTCGCCTCAAAGCTCCTACAACATCCTTATCCACTCTCGGTGATGCTCACCCCTCAAATGTAGCAGCGACGCCCAATCCCAGCGCTGCCCCCGACACCCCTCAACCCATCATCTCCCCTTCCAGTTCTGATCCAGAATCCCAAACTGATTACCCCCTATCAATCCCTCCTGATGCTCAGGATCCTGATGATGACTTCAAGGCGCATATGGATGACACTTATAATTCTAAAGGGGAAGACCCCTTAGCTGAACCTTCATCTATGGAAGGCCATAGCACGGATGATTCCCTTCCCCCTCCCCTCCTCAGCTCTAAGAGGAATAAACGTCATCCCGACCAGCCACTTAAAGTCCATCTTAGGGTCAGGAAAGACCCATCTTCCACCTCTCAATGTTAGATAAGAAGATGATTTTTTGGAACGTCCGGGGAATAGCCAACCCCGACACTTTTAGATATTGCAGGTAACTCATTGCCGAGCATAAACCATTTTTGTTCTCTAGTATTGAACCCTTAGTCTCATCCACATATATCAGAAAATTCCATTTCTTATGTGAGTCGTCCAATTAGATTGCCAATGAAGACTTGGGGGGCAAAATTTGGATCCTATGGAGTCCAGCAGCTCAAGTTAGCATTATCAAAAGAGATATTCAATGTATTACAGTCAAGGTGTGCATTGCTGACATCTCTTTCACATTATCTACTGTGTATGGCAAACACACTGTCCACAATAGAAGGGAACTGTGGAACCACCTGCGGTATATCTCCTCCCTCAATAGTTTCCCTTGGATTTGGGGTGGTGATTTCAATGCCATCACATCGACTCAAGACAAAATTGGAGGAGCACATCCCTAACCCCACGCCATGGAAGAATTCAACAATTGCATTCATGATTGCCAGATGGCTCCTATTGTCACCTCAGGCTGTAAATATACCTAGTGTAACAATATGGAGGGGTCTCATCGTTCGTGGAGAACCTTGGACAGAGTCCTCCAATCTCCGGATCTCTTGCTCCTTGAGGGCCTCTCAGCCACAGCTCTCCCTTGAACCTTCTCTGATCACTCCCCCATTGTTCTCTCTTGGAGCAATAACCCTCTTCATGGTCCGAGACTATGGAGATTCCAACGGATGTGGACCCGACATGAGTCCTTCCAAAATCTGGTGCTTCAACATTGGAGCCAAGCATTATCCCCTTCCCATTTATATGATATATGTCTCAAACTCAAAGGTCTCAGAAAAATCCTCAAACAATGAAACCGAACTACGTTTGGTAACATATTTTCTCAGCAACAAACTCTGGAATCTCAGATCCTCTCCCTTGCATCGTCTCTACAGTCCAATTGGTGCCCCTCTACTCATTCGCTTCTCCTTGAAGCCCAAGATCAGAGACGAGTATTATCTATCCGAGGGGAAATATTCTAGAAACAAGAGTCACATATTAAGTGGCTCTGTGAAGGTGATTCCAACTCAAAATTCTTCCATGCCATTGCCCGCAGCAAAGCAGCCCTTGCCTCCATTGAGTCCATCTCAGGTCCCAATGAGGAGACTCTCTTTGGGCATGAAGCCATTCATGATGTGGCCATCTCTTTATTTGCTAAGCTGTTCTCATCTGAATCTCACCATATTAAGGAAGACCTCCTTAACCTAGTCCCCGACATCATCACGGAGGATCTTAATGCGCAGCTGCTCAGTCCTTTCAACATGGCCGAACTCTATTTAGCGGCTGCGTCTATCCCTGCTGAAAGTGTTGTAGGCATGGATGGATTTTCAGCCTCCTTTTTTACTTCCATGTGGGTTATCATAGGCCCCTCCATCTTAGCAGCTGCCAATGAATTCCTTCTTTCCAAAACTCTCCCCCAATCCCTCACTCACACAATTTTACTCCTCATACCAAAGCAACATCCTGTCAAAAGTCTCAATGACTTTAGACCAATTAGCCTATGCACCACATTATACAAAATTTTTACCAAAGCCATTTGTAAGAGATTAGCCCCTATCCTCCCTCTTACCATTTCTCCTAACCAATGAGCCTTTGTTAAAGGATGCAGCATCTCTGATAACATTGGTCTCACCCAGGAGATTTGTCGGGAACTTGATAGGAAATCAAAGCATCCCAACATCATTCTCAACCTGGATATGCATAAAGCCTATGATCGTATGGAATGGGACTTTATGTGGGCTGTGATGAACCATTTTGGTTTCTCCCCGTCATGGATAGATCTTATTAAAGCATGCATCTGCCACTGTAACTTCTCAGTAATTTTCCAAGGGGTATACAAAGGGTACTTCCATAGTACTCGTGGTCTTAGGCAAGGGGATCCTTTATCCCCAAGCCTATTTATTATTGCTGATGAAGTTCTATCCCGTGGTTTTGCCCACTATATCCAGGAAGATGCTCAATTCTCGACCACTTTAGCTTCTTGCCCCACTCATCTCCTATTTGCTAATGACCTCATTGTGTTCTCCAATGCTGCTCGTCGGTCCCTCATTCAGATTAAGTCCCTGCTGGATATGTATATGATCAGCTCTGGTCAGCTCCTCAACCTAGCTAAAAGTCGCCATTATATTAAGGCCAAAGCATCCCATTCTCATATCAGAGTTGTTCAAAACTCCCTTCATTTTCCAAGAGGTCAGTTCCCAACGACTTACCTCGGGGTTCCCTTAGGCCCAGGCCCTCGAAGAATTGCATCTTTCCTCCCTCTCATTGACAAAATCAAATTGCGTTTACAAGGATAGCAATGTAAACTATTGAGTACGGCAGGGAGAATCATTCTGATTAAGCATGTATTATGTAGCATGCCTATCCACTTATTAGTAGCCACATCGATTCCTATATCCGTATTTAAGATCATTGAGGGCTTGTTTGCTAACTTCTTTTGGGGTTCGTCAGATCAGGGGAGTAAGAAACATTAGCTAAGCTGGCATAAGCTTTGCTATCCTGTTGGAGAAGGAGGGCTAGGCTTTCGTAAGTTAGCTGATGTGAAGAAAGCCCTCCTCCTCAAACAATGCTGGCAACTTTGCAACCAATCTTCCATTTAGGCGACCTTCATGTCGGCTAAATACAAAATCAAAGCTCCAGTTGCCTCTTGGTCGGGTCCTCAATGTTGCTCTGTGGAATGGAAACAGATCCTTGCCATGAAACATGCATTTGCTGCTCGGTGTGCCTAGACCATCAGCACAGGGGATGTATCCTTTTGGTACGATAAATGGCACCCTGAGTTTCTCCTTGATTTCCTTAGACCCCATGAGAATATCAATCTGAAACTTAGGGATCTCCATCACAATGGTACATGGGATTTTGATTTATTTCTTCCTTATCTCGGTTCTGAAGTGGTGCAGTCCCTATATGCTCACGCACCTAGGCTCTCGGGGGATGATGACAAGTGTCATTGGGCTCCTGAAATTAAGGGTTATTTTCCACTAAAACAGCGTGGGAGTCCATCCATGATCACCATCCTCCTGTGCAGATTCTTGAAGACATTTGGGCCACCCCAATGCCAATTTCAACTAAACTTGTCTGCTGGAGGATCTTCTCTAACATCCTTCCTGTGGACAAACGGGCTCGACAGAATGGTATTTCTATAGCTTCTAAGTGTATTTGCTGCTGTAATCACCAAGCAGAATCCCTGAATCATCTCTTTGTCCATAGCGAGTTAGCCCAATCATTATGGATTTATTTCAACAACATGTTTGCGGTTCCATACTTTCCCTCACAATCCATAACCACCAGAATCAAATGGTGGTTCAGGACCTGTAAGGGAAAGTCTCATTTTTCCATCTTGGGTAGGCTAACTTGCATTGCTATTTGTCGCCAAATATGGAGCTATAGAAATAACACCATTTATGGGGGGATGAAAAAAGATTATCTGCATGTCAGGATGGTGGTCATTGATACTCTACAACATGTGGATCAACTGGTTCAACCCATGATGTATTCATCTAAGTATGGGATCGACTCGTTGCTAGCTCTAGGAATCACACCCAAGGTCCCTAAAGCTAAACGAATTTCCATGCATGCCTGGACCCCCCCCAAAGGTAAACTCCTATGCCCTTAACGTTGACGGATCATGTCGTGAAAATCATATGGCCATTGGGGGAGTGATCCGGGATCATACAGGGAAACTTGTTTGTGCTTTTGCGGGACCAAAGGGTGTTGGTACCAGCTTCCAAGGAGAGATCCATGCGTTGGCGTTAGGAGCTAAACTTATAGATGAGTTACAATTGCGACCAATCACTGCTTATACTAGCTCCAAAAGCCTAACGTCGAGCATGGGACATATTTGCCCACTATGGCAGCTGACCCATATATGGAATTCCATGTCTTACAAGCTACAGAGTACTCTAGTGATGCATTGTTTTAGAGAGTCAAACTCGGCTGCGGACGCACTATCAAAGTTGGGACACTCTTCCCCATATCCAGTACTTTTTTCAGCCTGAGGAACTACCATTGCCCATTCAACGGCTCCTATGGCTGGACCAGATGGGTCATTGCTACTGTCGCTGCAGGTAATTCTAATGTTCTGTAGGGGTGACTTTGTTAGCCGTTCCAAAGCACGGGACCTACATCCAGCACCCCCAACACTATTCCCTCTCGGCATATACATAGTGTGCAGCAACTCTATCGACCAGGACATATAGGAGTTTCTCGACTGTGACTATGTTGACTCAGCAGCTCCCATATTTCACTCTTGCAGAGGCACTGAATCTTTTCTCCTTCATGTAGCGGTATCTGAGGTTTTGTGATGGCTTGGCATATCTGTGTATGAGTGAGAAAGCCTCACTTTGTTGTTGTAGCTCGGCAGTGACAATAGCCACTGGCCTGTTTTGTTTTCTTTTTGCTTGTTTCTTCAGGAGCTTATATGTCTATAGCTCATATTTTGCTTTGTTATCCATTGTACATGTGAGGGATGTCTCACTAACTAGATTGCTCTCTTGTGTTTGTGAGAGGAGCGTTAGATGTACTTTTGTCTAATTATCAATATATATATTTGCTTGGTTTTGAAAAAAAAAGAAAGTAATCGGGCTGCTACAAATTTCTCCCTTACTCCAATCCCATGATTTCTCTTCGTCAAATTGAACATCTCGGCTAATAATATACTTCTTACTGCACGGATCATACATCTTGTAACCCTTGGTTCTTGAATCATAGCTGATGAATATATATGGAATACTCCTCTCGTCGAGCTTATTCCTCTTCTGCTCTGGAACATGAGCATAGCCAATACTGCCGAACACCTTGAAGTGGCTCACATTTAGTTTGTAACCTGTCCAGACTTCTTGCGGAGTAAAATTTTTGAGAATCTGAGTTGGACACTGGTTGAGAATGTAGACGGCGCAAGAAACGGCTTCGGCCCAAAAGGTTTTAGGCACCTTCTTACTACTCAACATGCTTATTACCATATTCAAAATAGTGTGATTCTTCCTCTCAGCAATGCCGTTTTGTTGTGGAGTGTAAGGAGCGGTCAGAAAATGTCAAACTCTATATTCTTCACAATATGCTTCAAACTCCTTTGAAGTGAACTCTCCACCTCGGTCTGATCTGATAGCTTTAAGATAAAAGCCTCTCTTATTTTCCACATTAGCTTTGAACTTCTTAAACATAGAAAACACTTAGTTCTAATTTAAAATCAAGATCTAGCACCAATAAAGGTAAAACAGTATCACACACTCACTAGTTTATTGGACAGCCAACAATTTTGATAGCATGCACGATGAACCAATTTAAAAGTGATTGCAGCAATTTCCAGAGCAATTAGAAAGACGTAGAATCAATGATATTAGAATTACCTTGATGAAGATTCGCTAACAAAACTCTGGTTGATTGTACTGCAGGTTGCGAGTTCTGATTGTTGCTGTAGTTGCTGTGCTGTTGTTATTGCGGGGCAGTTGCTGTGCTGCTAAGCCTAAGCCCAAGAGTGTGGCCAAGGCGAAGGCTCCGGCGAAGAGGAAGGCGGCAGCGCCAGCGAAGAGAGCGGCATCGGCGAAGGCTGCTCAGAGAGAACTCGTCTAGCGTGGAGCTGCTGGATCTCGGCAGCGGCGAGATCTTATCTGGCGAGTTCGTGGCGGTGGTGCGGCTGGAGGCGCTCGACTGCAGACGGGGCGAGTGCTGGTGCTCGTGGCCGAGGGGAGAGGGAAGATGGTGGCGGTGGCTGTGGTGGCTGG
Organism: Asparagus setaceus; assembly: GCA_012295165.1. NCBI lineage: Eukaryota > Viridiplantae > Streptophyta > Magnoliopsida > Asparagales > Asparagaceae > Asparagus > Asparagus setaceus. The sequence continues at coordinate 41,364,785 of CM022707.1, read as the reverse complement.
AGGAGGCGGTGAAGGGGAGTGGGCGAGGAGATCTGGGCGGAGATGGCGAGGTTGGTAGGGTGTCGGGTGGAGGTGACATGGGGAAGGAGAAGGAGGCGGAGGTGATGGAGGCGGGGCTTGAGGCTGGTCACGAGAGGGGAAGAGAGAGAGAGAGAGAGAGAGAGAGAGAGAGAGAGAGAGAGAGAGAGAGAGAGAGAGAGAAGGAACGGGATTTGAAGGGGAGGCTAGGGTTTTCTTTTCAGGGAGAGAGAGAAAAGAGAAAAAATTAAAAGAGTGGCAATGGATTCAGGTTTTTTTTGTCGACCGGTTCCTTTTTTCTTTTTTAACTAAGTAAAATAAGAGGAAAAAAATAGAAAGATGGAAGAACCTGAGATGGAAAAGAATCCGGTTGATCAACTTTTGCTCTGATACCAAAAATGATGCGGGACAAAGGGATTTTTTGGGAATTTATGGTGGGGATTTGGGAGATTTGGGGAAGAACACAGATTTTGGGAAAAACTAGGGTTTGAGAAAAATAACAAAATTAAAATATATATGGCCACGGATCGCAACCCGAGTCTTGGCTTCACCACCATTGAATCAATCTAAAAGATCAAATCAATTACCAAAGTTTCACAAGTGAAACAAAATTTTCTTCAAATATTCATTGCCTTATTTCATAGAATTGACCTCTTTAAATAGGACCTCAACAACTACAAGTTCACTCCCATTTCCAATGTAGGACTAAAATTATTGAGCAAATACAATAAGAAAAATAAAAGTAACTAGCTAAACTCCAAGCCTTCTCAAGATCAAAACTATATATGAGCTGAGGCAACACGACGGCGGCGGCGAACATATGTGCGAAGTGGAGGCTGTGCGATGTCCTCATCAAAAATACATGGAAGAATTGCATCTTCTGATGTCCTTTTAGTCTGGAAGTTCACACTTCTGTAGTTGATAAAATATTATTGCTTGGTAATACAGTATTTATATTATGGCTAAGAACTTGACAATGGGTGAAAACCCTGTATAATGTAATTCAATGATTTCGTACGGTCTCTGTCCCTGGCAGAATGAAACCTCGTCGATATGGCCTTCATAATGTTTACCACATTTTCTGTTCTCAGATTTACTCTCTTCCTTTTAGCTATGAAAATAGGCACCTTACTGGCCCTCCTGGTAAATAAGTTGTAACTGCTCCCTTGAACACCTATTGTTCATTCCTCCTACAAAATATTAATAGTAGTAACAGTGAACCAAAAAAGAATAAGGTGGAAGTAGTTTTAACCAAGCACCAAATGTGTTAATTCCCAATTTTTGTTTCCAGTGGCTCTTACAGTTATTGTATGTGTTGGGATGCGGGGTCACGCCCGCACGCCGCGGAAGCGATATCACCCGAGAGAAGACCCTGATTATATTTTCGTTTCACGAAGGAAACAAGAATAGAAAGTAAAATATCTCAACAAAGTGAGATATCTACTCTTCCTCTCAACAGTACTAGGACTGAATCAAGGGAACCTACATACAATAGCCAATCACGCAGTAAACTGTAAAGACACGAGATTTACGTGGTTCGGCAAACTTGCCTACATCCACGGGAGGGGGTGAGGGGAGATTCGACTATGAAGAAGAACACCGTCGACTTGTACAATCCACAAGCTCGTCCCAAAGATAAAGCTTTGATTTTTTACCCAAAAGAAATTGACCTCTCTTTTGTAGAATCTCTCCAAGCTCTCTCTTTTTTCTCTCTCTAGCCGCCGCCAAAACCCTAGTTTTTTCTTCCACAAAACTCTCAACCACAAAACCCTAGGAATATGTTCCTATTTATAGGGGAAAGAAAAAAAAACTTTCCCCTTAAAAAAACATTCCTTTTTTTTATTTTTTTATAGGGTTTGCTACAGGAACCTCGGGTTCGATAGCCTTGCTGTGAACCCGTTCTCAGAGCAATGTGGGTAGCCCCCACGTTCACAATTCTCCACCTCGTACATCATTTGATAAACCTTAAATTTTGGACGAACACCAGAAGAACACCGCGAGCATTACTAGAGAGATCTCCATCACCAAACCAGCCAATCCAAATACAGCCACTATACCGCTGGCCGCTATGCATCTCCACCGGATCAAGCTAACCGTAGTTCTGTAATTGTTCTCCATATAGTCTCCACCTCAGCCCATCACTGCTCCGAAGGGCCATGCCCTCTTGGGCAGATCAACACGGGTTGATATGAAACAAGTCCAAGCAATGCTTAAACTTGCTATCTGTGACCACCTTAGTTAACATGTTCAAGGGATTCTCATTCGTGTACCTTCATGAGAGAAATATCGTCTTCCTCTATGACATCTCGCATCTAAATTATACCGACATCGATATGCTTGGTACGAGCATGATGAACTTGATTCTTCGCCAAGTGAATTGCACTCTGACTGTCGCACCACAAGTTCACGTTCTCCTGCTCAATCCCCAAATCATCTAGAAGACCCCACAATCACAATGCTTCCTTCACTCCCTCTGTCATGACCATGTACTCACTTTGTAGTAGAAAGTGCCATCAGAGTCTGTAACATCGATCGCCAACTAACCGGAGCCCCATGTATCCTGAATACATAACCAGTAGTCGATCGCCGTCTATCTAGATCGCCCGCATAATCAGAGTCCACAAACCCATCAATCTGATATGTTTCTCCACTAAAATACAGACCCGTATCAACGGTACCCTTTAAGTACCTTAGGACCTACTTTACTGCTTCCCAGTGCGCTTTTCCCGGATTCCCCATGAATCTACTGACCACACTGACCGCCTGTGAAATATCTGGGCGTGTACACACCATCGCGTACATTAAGCTGCCAACTGCACTAGCATAGGGAACACGCTCCATATGCGCCTTCTCTTCTGCTGTAGTGGGAGATTATTTACCAGAAAGCCTAAAGTGTGGAGCCAATGGAGTCACTACTGACTTAGCACTTTGCATCCCGAACCTCGCGATCACCCGCTCTATGTAGCCCTTCTGACTCAGGAACAATCGTCGGTTCGCCCGCTCTCTTCTAATCTCTATACCCAGTATTTTTCTAGCAGTGCCCATGTCCTTCATCTCGAACTCTTCACCAAGTTGAGATTTCAACCTATCTATCTCCACCCTACTCTTAGAAGCAATAAGCATGTCATCCACATACAAAAGGAGATAGATATAATTACCTCCACGAATCTTCCGAATGTAAACGCAACAATCATAGTCGCTTCGGGAAAACTCATGCTTCAGCATGAAGGAGTCAAATCGCTTGTACCACTGTCGGGGAGATTGTTTCAATCCATACAGTGACTTCTTCAAACGACACACATGATCCTCCTTATCCTCAACCTTGTAGCCCTCAGGTTGATGCATGTAGATCTCTTCATCCAAGTCTCCGTGCAAGAAGGCCGTTTTAACATCGAGTTGTTCCAGCTCAAGATCACCATGAGCAACAATACTCAATAGCACCCGAATAGAAGTGTGTTTCACCACCGGAGAAAATATCTCATTGTAATCCACACCCTCTTTCTGTGCAAAACCCTTAGCCACTAGCCTCGCCTTGTACCTTGTACCACCGAAGCTCAAAGATCTTCCTTTCTTTTATACACCCACTTACAACCAATAGCTTTTCTTCCTACGGGCAATGGGACCACCTCCCATGTTTGTTCTTCCAAGAGATTCCATCTCTTCCTCCATCGCAGCCAACCAACTCTCACTATCCTTGTCCCGAATAGCTTCCTTGAAGGAGACCGCTCGTCCTCCTCCACCGAGAGTCGTATTCAACCAAATTAACTCGCCCATAGTGCTTCAAGGGTTGATCAGCCCCGGCTTACGTACATGCTTGTATGCTCGCCTTGGCCTAGTGGAAGCCAAACTATCCTCGAGATGCTGTTGTTGTAGTGCCTGTGTATTCTCCTGCTGAACCTCCTCCTGCTCAAGCTCATCATCTACCTGACTTCCCACTTGAACACGACTAGAATCTAGTTGGTCTTTAGGTTCTATTTCAATAACCTAAGACTTAGAAGCCTCATCAGTCCTAACACCATCATCCTTGGGCGCCCTAGCAATTATGGATTTCTCATCAAAGGTAACATCCCTGCTGATCACGAACTTCGAATCTTCCGTACACCAAAGGCGATAGCCTTTTACGCCCTTCGCATATCCCAAGAGTATTGCCTTCTTGGCCCTCGCGTCAAGCTTTCCCTCGTTGACGTGATAGTAGGCGGTACATTCGAAAATTCTGAGCCTATCATAATCTGCATGCTCCCCTGACCACACCCTATAGAGTGTATCACCATCCAATGTCGAATGTGGTGAACGGTTCACGATGTAACAAGCTGTAGCCACTGCTTCTGCCTACCATTCGTTGCCCAATCCAGCGTATGATCGCATACTCATTGCTTTCTCCAGCAATGTTCGGTTTAGTCTCTCTGCGACCTCATTCTGCTGTGGTGTTGACCTGACTGTCCAGTGTCGAACAATTCCCTCCTGATCACAAAACTCCTTGAAAGTACCATCTGTATACTCTGTACCGTTATCACATCTCAGTGTCTTCAATTTCTTTCTAGTCCTGTTCTCAACCATTGTTTTCCACTTCTTAAATGTCTCGAACACCTCATTCTTATGCTTCAGAAAATAAATCCAAGCATACCTCGAATAGTCATCTATGAACGAGACATAATATCTGGAACCACCCTTAGAAGTGGTCTGAGCCGACCTCAAACATCCGTATGCACATAATCTAGTATCCCTCGCTCTTAGACTTGCTTCTCGGCCCGAACCTGTGTGACTTTCCATACACACAATCCTCACAAAAATCCATGCTAGGTTCCTTCAGATTCTTCAGTAGACCCTCTTTACCAAGCAGAACTAGACCCTTCTCTGACATATGCCCAAGCCGCCTATGCCATAACCGTGTGTGCTCACATGGGTCTCCACCACTTCCTTCAGTTCAACCGCGCATCTCCGTCACCGTCGTGCACGAGAGTATATAAATTACCGTGACGAACACCCTTCATCACTACAAGGGAACCCCGAACAACCTTCTTCATTCCGTTCTCCGTAATAATTTTACAACCATTAGAGTCCAATGCACCAACTGAGATAAGATTCTTCCGCAAGTCGGGAACATGCCTCACATCTGTCAAGGTTCGAACCACTCCATCATGCATCTTGATTTTGATATTACCTAGCCCCACCGTTTTACAAGCATGGTTGTTCCCCATCAATACGGTTCCACCATCAATGCCTCTATAGGTAGTAAACCACTTTCTATTTGGACACATATGGTAAGAGCAACCAGAATCAAGTATCCACTTTTCTGAGATATCCTCCCCACCCGTGACGACATAGCACTCCTTATCCCTCCCTTCCTCTGAAACGTAGCTCACCTCTTCCTTGCCTTCTCTTCTCTCAGTCTTATTGTTCTTCTTTCCACCTACTCTCTTATTTAGACAGTCGACCTTGAAATGCCCAACTTCACCGTATTTGAAACACGATTTTCCCGCAAGAGGTCTCGATTTAGATCTAGACTTTCCTCCCTTGCCTTTTCCTCGCTCATTGCTCCTTCCTCTAGCAAACAATCCCTGCGCTTGTTCTTTGTTACCACTAGTAGTCATGTCACTGGTTGCAATCTTCCGAAGGTCATCCGCTAGAAGCGCCGTTCTAGTCTCATCCATCTTTAAATTGTCTCCTACAAGCATCAATGTTTGCACCAGGTTCTCATAAGACTTCGGCAGAGACAGAAGTAGTAGAAGCGCCTGATCCTCATCTACAACTTTCACATCTATGTCTTTCAAGTCTGATATGATCCTATCAAACTTATTGATGTATTCCCGGATTGATGAGCCTCCTCCATCTTGCAAGTATACAATTTAAATTTTAAATAGATCCGGTTCGTTAGACTCTTCATCATGAAGGTACTTTCTAACTTCGACCACACGCCTGCAGCCGTTTCCTCTCAATCTACCAAGAAAGCTACATCCCTTTCAAGGCATAGGATAATCGACGTCCGTGCTTCCAGATCCAGCTCCTCCCAATCCTCATCAGACATATCTTTGTGCTTCTTCTCTTTTCCAGCCAAAGCCTTGTGCAATTTTTACGAAATCAGTGAGTTTTTCATCTGCATCCTCCAATAGGAAAAATCATTCTTCCCATTGAACTTTTCAATCTCGAATTTTCCTACTTTGACCGATTTACTGGTAGACGTCATTCTCCGTTTGTATTAATAAACCCGCTTCTCTTAGAAATTACCGAGCACCACCTCAAACCAGAAGCTACACCACTTTCAATCTGAATAACAGCTCTGATACCAATTGTTGGGATGCGGGGTCACGCCCGCACGCCGCGGAAGCGACATCACCCGAGAGAAGGCCCTGATTATATTCCCGTTTCACGAAGGAAACAAGAATAGAAAGTAAAATATCTCAACAAAGTGAGATATCTACTCTTCCTCTCAATAGTACTAGGACTGAATCAAGGGAACCTACAAACAATAGCCAATCACGCAGTAAACAGTAAAGACACGAGATTTACGTGGTTCGGCAAACTTGCCTACGTCCACGGGAGGGGGTGAGGGGAGATTCGACTATGAAGAAGAACACCGACGATTTGTACAATCCACAAGCTCGTCCCAAAGATAAAACTTTAATTTTTTACCTAAAAGAAATTGACCTCTCTTTTGTAGAATCTCTTCAATCTCTTTTTTTTTTTCTCTCTAGCCGCCGTCAAAACCCTAGCTTTTTCTTCCACAAAACTCTCAACCACAAAACCCTAGGAATAGGTTTCTATTAATAGGGGAAAGAAAAAAAACTTTCCCCTTACAAAAAAAACATTCCTTTTTTTTTTGGTTTGCTATACAGAAACCCGAAGTTCCTGTAGCAACGTGGGGTGTTCAGGCACTTGAAGATGGCACTGCTCTTCTTCGGTTGGCACACCTTTATGAGGTACCTCTTTCTTCTCTGCTCTGTAAATTGGATCGTATCTACAATCACCATTACCCACAATCACAATTACCCTACACCGAATATGATGGATACATGAGGAACATGGGAATTCATTCAACCCTATTCTTTTCGTCATTTTCATATTTCTCTATTTCCTAATTAACTTTGCTTTCTAATTTTGAAGGTTGGGGAGGATAGGATATCTCAACAATGGCTAGCGTAGAACTTAAAAAGGTTTTCCCTGGCAAAAAGGTAAAACAGTTGGGTTTTCATTTTTCTTCTTTTTGGAAAATTGTAGATACACCCCTGCACTAATGATGTGTAGCCACTTATACCCCAAATCTATTAAGACTGACAACCGCTGAACTTGAGACAATGTTAGTTTTGTGCTCTCAACTAATTTAAGATGCCCTGAGTTCAAGCGGTGTAAGTACGGATAAAATAGTTAGGAGGTTTAACTGGCAACTGAACCCTTTTCTACTTGTAGAGCTCTTCTGGTTAGGCTATTCTTGTTAATTTCTAATATTTCAGATCAGCAAGATAACCGAAATGAATTTGTCGGCTAACCAAGAGAGAGCCGAGATGGAAAAGAAGAGGCTAAAATGGAAGGTGGAAGGTGGAAGGCTCTGAAAATGCAGAAACCATTGTTAGAGATGCACCTGTTGATCCTTCCAAGTTAATTGTGGAGGTCGGTCCGATGGACATCCGCACATTTGTTATTAGCTTTGATTATATTAGGCTTCCATTAGATGAAGACTAATATGGTTGTAAATCTCCAGACTTGTACGTTTGTTTCTGTACACTCTGTGTCCCAGTATGTGGATAACTTACAGTAAATACTAAATAATAAGTTATTCCATAATATATATTAGTTTATTGTATGTATTTTCTATTGAAATAAAGCTTTTATAAGTTAATTTTGCTTCTTCGTAACAATTTCTTAACAGCATGCAGACAAGAAAGGATAACAAAGATCTCAAAAGAAAATTAATGTAAAGTATGTTTGTTTAACAAAGAACTTACTTCTAAAAGCGCCTTTCAATTTATATCTTGAATGCACCTTGTAAAGCATTTTTATTGCCTAATAACATATACGTCTATTTTACGGTTGCTCATTAAAGGAATATGGAATAAAGAGATCAAATACTTCACTATTAACGTTCAAATGTGATGATAAAGAAACTTCGATATTAGTTATACAATCCTTAGTCTGAAAATCCTAAAAGCTAGAATGAAATTGAACAATTGAAAATATTAGCGTAAACAAATCAAATTACCAAAATAAAAAGCATAATCAAAACAAAAATGCAAAGTATCAGTAGATTTAACAACCAAAACAGGTTACACAGAAGTGACACATAATATTTCATATAAGTTGTTTTGTACAATAGAAAAGTTTGCTCAAATTTATGGTACTCTTGCTTTGCTATCAAAGACTTTTGTTTCTATATTTATAGCATGAAAGAAAAAAAAAAGAATTTCTACCAAAAATACGTTATAAAATCGTTGCTACAGCATCACGGATGGATCCATGATGATGGGGGAGGATGTGGAGGCGGGAAAAGAGCTTGCACAGTTGAAAACATCGTATTCCTATCAATCCCTTGCCCGCCACTGCCTGTCAGGGCTACAAGCGCCGCAACAAGGCCTGCATTTGCAACCAAAGTTGGCTCGGTATAATTATCATTCTTTCGTACATCCAAAAAATGATCAAACCTATTAGGCCCACCAACCATTGCTCCGGTAATGGTATTAGGGTTTCCCGGTTTCGCATCTCGCCATTTCCACCCTCCTGTGCATGTGTACCTCTTGTGATTGTGAGGGATTGATGCTGCACGGTGGTGCACATGTTTTGGATATTTATGCCCGTATCCGACGACATAACTCATATTTTTTGGGTTTTTACCCAAGATATAGTTAACCTAGGGGGTTGAGAGATATGTGAGATTAGCAAAATATGAAATGGACGATATGTTGGGATTTGAAAGGCTTAAGAAAGAACCTGCGAGGTGGCAAAATGCCGAAGGGCGCTTGAGGAGATGAAGTTGGATCCACAGTACCAACCCGGGATGTTACTTTCATGCATGTAGTCTGCGTACAAGGATGCAAGAAATGCTGCTTTCACTACATACTGTAATGGTTGAGGTCGCCCATGATTTAACAGAATCAATCCACCTAAATCATCACCAATGAAATAAGTTATGAAAATGAGAAAATTTATTAACATATTAACCATCTTTGTTGAAACGTATAGTCTAGCAGTAAAAGTCCTTTAATAAAGGTTAATCGATCCCAATAAAAATCTATCCAAATTAAATTGTGGAGGAAATTTATTAGTACACTGATATTAACAAGTTGTTTTAATCATTATTCTCACAGATATTTTATAATTCTAGTTTCAGTTTTCTTAATCTTCACATGCAGCAGGGTTCATATCTTAATGGCACGTCATGTGACTTTGAAGAATTCCCTCTGCAATAATCCACCGTATTCAATGGCATGAAATTTCTCCACCTTTTCATTTGCATTATGATTGACTATGGATTTGATCATAAGGTATTAAACAAATCAGATTTAATTCCATGGTTTCTGAACTACTAATGAATTACTCATAATCTAATTGAGAAATGTATGCCTCTTAATCATGATCTGCAAATAAAGATGTGTTTATTTCTTATATCCTCTCGTAGTATCAGTTTGCATGCATCTTTGTTAATATTGTTAGCATTATCAGCAACAATAACAACTATATAGATCTTTCCAGTATAAACTTCAAGCAAGATAAAATGTCAAGAAAGTTGCATATGTAAAAAAAAATATTTATTTTTTTATTTTTGGTTTTCTACTCAATCCTAGGTTTCACCAAAATTTTGGGTAAATCTCTGTACTCGACCAGGCCCGCTGATATTGAAGTTCATTTTTGGTGTTTACTTCTTTTGTCATCTATTCTTTGTTTGCACTTCAAATTTAACTTATCTCAAGAAGTCTTCAATCTTTTCTTTCAAGAAACCAACATGAAATCAATTAAAATCAGACAATTTCTTACCTTTAGTCCAATTGAAGAACTTAAACTGCTTAAGAAGAAAACACATATTCTGATCAGAAGTAGCATGATATCTTTTAAGCATGTCCTCATAAGGATATCCCGGGTTCAAGAAAATCCTAAACCTCGACAAAAGCAGTTCAGCAGCTGGAAGCTTATTATCCCAACTAAACACACTCAAATCCAAATTATTCGAAAAAGCATTGGCATTCTTAGGCAACTCCGGATTAGTTGCAACTGAGATATAACTATAGTTTCCTGTTGCATAGTACATCCAAGCAGCACCCCAAATGAACTCATCCCAGAATCCAGAGGAATTATAGAATGGAGCTATTAAATCATTCCCAGATGAGTAAGGTGATCTTTGTGATGGAGCTGTAGCAAATTTGAAGGCAGTTTTTGCTGCTTTGACGAGTTTTTTAGAGTAAGTCTTCTCGTGATGGAATACAATTGAAGCTGCAGCTAGTGCTGCTGCTACCTCGGATCCTAAATCAGGAGCGGATGTTGAAAATAGTACTTCTCGGTGATAGTTTATGTCTTCTGGTCTTTGCCAGCAGTAGTGCTCGTCGTCTGGAGAGGTTGAGCCTTTTCTTGCATATCCCACCTAACAAAATAAAATGAGATAAGATGAGCATTGCGATATTTGTTTAAGAATATAAAGTGTAGAGCTTATTAACCATTGAAGATGATTTCACACGTTTACTGCCACATGTTTGACAATTGTTATATGAATCAATCTAGCACTGGATTATTCAGTCAGAACTTTTTTAGTAACCGGGAAAAGTCCCCAAGAAATTTGATAGTTAGAGAAAATAGGGTAATAAGAGCTAAGGAGAAGGGTTAGAAGCCTATGGAACTAATCTAGATTTCTGAATCAAGGTTGCACGCTTCTCCGAGACAGTTGTCTACTTTAGTGTAGGGCAATGTTGTCATACCAAAAAGGAAGATGATTGTACAACGAGACGACATTCTAGTATCATCTTCAACTATGAGCTTCTCCTAGGAGGATGAAATGTCATGCCATTCATGCCAATCATGATTGCTCTAACCATGCGAGCAATCAAATCGCACACTACATTCATGTCTCTGTAAATGTTGTAGAAAAATTTCAGAGCTCTACACTTTTCCGCCAATTATGAAGCTTTACCAATTACCTTCATCAACATTGCAATAAGAAAGGACTAGATTAGATTATTTGCAAAATACATGTTATGGTGATTAACCCTGTTTCAGATCTCAGACTACAAGTTCTAATTTCTTAAATCAAATTGTTTGACACACTATTAGCGATTGATCCTGTCTTATGAGACAAAATACTAGAGATACAGATACTATGTATCAAAAGAATGCATGAAGTTGCGAAAGGAAGAAGCAATAGATATCCTTTAATGTAATCTATGTACCTGTAACATGGAATTGAATAGCATATTTTTCAAGAAAATCTATAGGAATATACAATAAGGACTTATTTATATTTCTTACCTGACTGTAGATTTTGTTGATGGTGGTCGCAGAAGAATTAAAGGTCCGAAGCAAATAATCTGTGCCCCATTTGATGATATCCAGAATGTGGTCATATTCTCCAATAGCCTTGTATTTATGACCGTATTCTATAACCGACCAGCTTAGTAGTGTCATAGAAAATGCCATAGGGAAATGAAATTTTATGTTATCTCCCGCATCATAATATCCACCAACTAGCCCTCCTTTGACATCTGACAATCTTGATCCATCACGAAGGCCAGAGTCTCCACGCCAAGAGATACCGTTACTCTTTGGTAAGCGGCCAGCTAATAAAAAATAGATAAAGGCTAAAATCATAAATTGTAGAGGAACAATTTGGAGGAAATCAGGACAAGCTTTTGAAAAATGTCAGCAAGAGTTGGAAGAATAAATGAGATCCATAAATTTCACCAGGACAAACTCTATGTCTCATGTTGTTCAAAGCGAGTCTATTACATCCAGTTGATACACCACAAGGAGTAAAGGAAGAAGTGGATGAATGAGGCATAGGAAAAAGGTGCGGCTCTACACATTAGAAGGGTAGGTGTATATGGGGTACATAGTATACAGAGCGCTGTGTCATACAAAGCATTCATTTAACCTATAGGTAGACTTGAAAGTATAGTTTGACACCAACTACCGAAGTAGCAGTCTCAGCGAAGGATATATAAATTACAAGAATGCTTGTAGTGTCACAAGAACCAAGTTATACCAAATGATCGACATTCCATTTAGACACCAGATACAATCGCCTATTACATACTAATTTACTTTGCAGTGCCCATAAGATTGCTTCAGTTCAAGGACCAAATTGAAATAATGCTATTATGACATCAGCTTCATTTACTTGCAAGACTGACTTAGAACAATTCATAAAGATCATAACACAACTACAACTATTGCTTGTTGATATATTGATAAATTTCAGAATCTTTCTAGCTGAGAAATGCCTCAACCCAACTTATGCGATCGATTATACAGAACTCCAGCATTTTATTGTTAAAGGATCCATGGTTTTCCCCAAGTCAACAAATTCATGAAAACATTATGGTGCCAATGAGACCAGCTATGTTGCATAAATCAGAACTCAGACGCACATTAATGGATATAAATATTGTGAAAAGCATTATGGAACAATTCTATGCTCTAATTTTTTCTTTACTGTTAATTTTGTCCCCTCTTAGGGGAGAGTGTGGTTGGTATCCACCTTATAGCAACAACGGGCAAAGAAATAAAAGAAACAGTGTATACATAAAAGAAGTAGTACTGCTGTTATTGAATAACAATGTAAGTTTTATTGTAATATATGGGCTAATCGAGATATGATTATTTTAGTGTTACTCATATGTCTCTGACTTAATGCTGCTATGATGAATATGGTTTTTCAATTGTCACTTTATGTGTGAGAGTGACTAAATTGATGCTTAGTTTCAACTGTGAAATCCTTATCTTGCTTAGCTTTGTGAGAAATGACTCAACTCTTGTTAAACTAATGTGATATGGATAGTTCCACATCCATATAATAACAACAAATGCATGGACCATAATTATTATCTTAGTTCCTGTTCTCATCCTTCAAATGAACCGATGCCTTGACAGTCACCTGCATCAGAACCGAGTAAAAGCCACATTTTACTGAATCACAAGTTAACTATGACTTAAAAGATCATTCAAGTCTAAATTAACCAGCTAACAATTAACTGATGTATCCCTAACTATGTGGCACAAGCAATCATAGAATCATGTCTATGCCAGATATTTCTATGCTACCATGTAAAGATTTATTGTGTTTGGTGTCTCATGTGCAAGTAGTGTTTGTATAGGCACATTCTTTGAGTTAAACAAGATTCATCAACTGATCAAATACCCGCAGAATGATCAGAACTCAAAATTGACCAACTAATAAAAGAAAAGGAAAGTCTTACATTTTTGTCCGTTGAAGAATCGAAGAGCCTTATGCAATGCAACCGTGTACCCATCCGGAGGTGGCACTGGCTCAGTGTGCTTCGGTAAATATCTAACAATAACTATCGGAATGCCAATAAGCAAAAACCCTGCTAATAGAGACAAAACCACCCATTTAAAGACCTTTCGCTTGCAAATGATACAGCCCAAATCGACATATTTATCTTTCTTCTTTTTGTCTTGAGGACCTAGAAGCCAACCCTGCTGAGTCTCATCCAGTTGCTGCCTGAGGAGCATTGCTCGGTCCTCCTCCAAGTTTCGGCTCTGCCCATCTTCTGTGATTGGGTCTACTTGGATCTCAAATGAGCCACCCCAGTGGTTCACTGAATGCATCTTTGTTATTTGATCTTAATGTGCATAAGAATAGGTTTCTTTGATGGATACCCTACAAGATCAACAAGAAAAAGATTGTAATCATAATCGAATAGGGAAATATAGAATTCAACTCAAAATCACAGTTTTAAAACATTCTTCGTGATTTGATCTTAATGCACACAAGCTCAGAGCTTGACCGTACAACTTCTACAAATAGAAAAAACTGTTATAAAACAAACAAGTTGGAAATTATAGAATTCAACTCAAAATCATGGTCTGTGATTAAAAAAGACAGTTGAATTCACCGAATGCGTCTTTGTTAATCTATCTGAATGCACAGAGATATAGATCCTTCCCTGGGATGCTATATCACAAGTAAAAATGATTGTATGATATCAAAGAAAGAAAGTAAGAAAATTTATGGAATGGAACTCAAAATCACAGTTTCAGTAATCAGTTGAATTCAATTGAGAAATTACATTCAAATGAGTAATATCACAACCAATTTTGTACCTATGGATTCAATCATTAACAGATAGAAGCTCTAGAGAAGAAAATCAACCTAAATGATTCCTTAAAAAAAAAATTTAATTCAGAGCTAGTGCATGTGTGTACGGCAATATATGTAATTTTGAGAGTAAAAGTAAGAAAAATTTGTGAAATAAGAAATTCTGAACCAAGTCCTAGGGCCATTTCAATACGTAAAAGAAAGGGGGAAAAAAATCCAAAAATCGCAAATTGAGAAATGAATGCAACAATATGAAAACATGATCACAACCTAAAAAAAAGGAAAAACAGAAAAAAGAAGCAATTAGGAAATGGGCATTACCGAGGCATATAGATCAAAGTTGAAGTCTTTGATAATTTTTGCTCTCTCTCTCTCTCTTCCCCTCCCCCCGCCTCTTGTTCTTTTTAGTGTAACTGATGAATGCTTGCTCTCAGAGAACGGGTAGGTGGGTGGGCAAGCGGTGGGGCTCACCCAGGAGGAGGCGGGTGTGTGAAATGGAGGCGTGTAGGTTTTGATTCTGAGCTGGGGTTCCTGCATTTGGGTTGATGCATGGATGCATAGGGGAGTGACCGGGTTACCAAATAGGGAACGGTTTCCTATTATGTTGGCGGATAATTTGAGAGACAGCTGTCCTTTAAGTTTCTTTGAATCCAATGGGAGCATTTCACTGCATAAAGCTTGGGATGAACGAGTCCAATGCATCATCATCAGAACGCGAATCTCAAAGCAACAATTCATGGCATATCAATTTAGTAATGCTGAGTAGACGACACTTTTTTATAGCGTAATATTTCACAAAATAACAGTGAAGATTTTGCAAACTATATCGCCAGGAATTTGGGAATTTGAGTTCATTTGACTATGGTTGTTCGAAAGGGTGAGCAAACAGTCGGTTGTGCTCGGTTGAATTTTTTAGCAAAGCTGAACAGTACCTTCCTAAATCTGAAACCAAATCAGACTAACTGAAATTAGTGAGATCGGTTTGGTCTATTAGGTTTGGATTAAGACTCATCTAATTAAAAAGGGTTATTTTGATCTCAATGAAAGATACAGATAAGAAATCAATGAAAAAAAATGTGACTTGAGGAATAGATAAAAGAACAATGAAAATGATCAAAGGCTGAATAACACTTAAAGACCTTATAGTTTCACTCACTTTGCACTTATATAGCCTCACTTTTTGTGATATTTATATACCCTAAAGTTATTTAAAATTGCCACATTAGAACCCTCTATTATGCAAGCGTGAAAATTTTCATCCAAATATTCTCATCTCACACTTAAAATGAATGAGCATGTGTGTGTCATGTTGAAATATTTAGATAAAAGATTTACATTTCCATAAGAGAAAGTATTAATGTGCCAACTTTAAAAACTTAGGGTATATAAATGCCATTAAAAATAAGTGAATGTATAAGTGCAAAGTAAAGTGAAACTACAAGATATTTAAGTGCTACTTAGCCCTGATTAAAGTATATAATAGACAAGTAAAGAAAAAGTGAAGGAAATTTGTAGATTACTTAAATTAGAGAAAGAAAGAAAGAGTATGTTTAGAAAATTGAGAGAGCGATCAGTTTAGTTACTTTAGGTTGGAATTTTCTCAAACCAAACTAATTAATCGAATCGAACAGTTCAAAATTCGGTCGATTTTGCCGGTGTGATCGGTTCAAACCGATTAACATTCCGCCTACTTGTTGAGTTTTGACTTTTGTTTTTGGATTTGGATCCTCTCTACTATGAAAAGTAGTAGCGGATAGACCACTACTTTTTTATCAGAACTATTATTTTTTAGCAAGTGACTTTGATTTGTCTCTAAATACAAATTAGAAACGTGTGCAATTCATAAGGATATCATAAGCTGCTGGATTTGGAATGAATGTGAGAGTCCTATCAAAAAGACCTCAGCAATACTATGATCCCACTAGTAAGAAACTTTGCCCGACCCCTTAGTTTGGAGGGCTTCATCTAGCTCATTTAATCAATGTTGGAGAGATCAAGATGATGCAACGGGGTACATCCGCTTGGCTAGTGCATAGACCATTCACTAGATAAGTCAAAAAAAGATCCAAATCCTTCTTACATACAGGGCTTTTGATGTTGGAAACACGACATAGAACAAGGCGGAATATGCATATCGTGACAATTAATCGAAATTAATCAAAATTACAGGAATACCTAGAATGATTTTCGATCTTTCATAATCCATCTTCCAAGATTTACCTTAAAAATCCATCTCCCAAGGTCTCTCTGAAAATTTCAAACCTTCCTCAAGAGAAAAAGCCTCTAACTGAAATCCACTCGTCACCGAAGAGGAGCAATACTGAGAGATAGGTTCTCAATTTTCTATTTTCTCTATTCTATTCTTCATCTTATCTTCATAAGGTTTTCTATATCTTCATAAGGATACATATGAACCCTATATATAGGATTAGACTAGCCTTATAGATTTTAATTTCAAACAATTCATAATTGTTCAAAGCTCCATCCATAACAATTAAAGATAGAATAGCATTGTTCAAAAACACTATCCATAACAATTAATGATATAATAGAATTTGTATTGCATGTAAACCTCTTCTAATGATATTAGTGAGACCAATTGGGTCCCATATCAAGAACCAATTATTAATCAAATTAATAATTTTAATTTAATAGTCAAACCTCTATCCCACCAACTATTCGTAAAAGCTCTTCCATAATATGGAATTAATTATTTGTAAATTATATTTTACATTCACCTCCAAGATATTTATTTTAGGCAATTCTTTTGAGCAGGTTAATTCACCTATTTGCTCATGTCTAAATTGCAATTCCCATTAACATAAAAAAAACTATTTTGAAACAACAAATTAGTTTATTTTTATAAGAAAATAAATTTTGGAAAATATTTTCAAAAACCACCCGCCGGCGGGAATTTAATAACTTCATGGGAATGCATACTAAATTAACTCATCATAATGAGCATATTGGATCCTATCTAGATATCCATCATTTTTCTAAATGAAATCTAGTAACCCAATGTTTTAGGGTGTGTAACACTTGCTAAACAAGCTTAACCATCACATCAAAGTATACAAAATTATCAAATCGGAAATGACAATATCAGCAAGTGAAAGGGACCATGTAACAATCTGAATTCTCCATCTCCTAGGTGATTTGTACTAGAGAATTTAAATACGGTCTAGTACTACACACATCACAATGTGTGCTTATGACATACACCCGGGAAATCCCCATTCCCGGTGGTTGAGACCCACCGCCACATCTCACATGTCGATGTCATGCATAATAACATGTTATAATAAAGTTATCCTTTACTAGTTATAGGTTAAGCACATATTTAAAAAATCTCTAAGTTAGATCACATCTCCAAGCAAGTGACCATCACAGTACATGATCTAACAAAATAATTTCTAAGGATGTATAACAATTATATAAATTATACCCAAATTATATGTGCAATAATAAAAACTTTATTAATATTCAAGAATATTACATAAAATGTATTGGATGTTCAAAGGCATATTATTACTATTCCGGTAATCTCCCACTTGCCCTAACATCCAATCGATATAATCCTAACTCTCATCTATCAAAAATATTTTATGACAATGGTTTCGTAAAAGGATCATAAATGTTATCCGCTTAGCCATCTTTTAAAGCACCACATGTTTTTCTTATTAACATTTAACAAGATAATATTTCTTTCTAAGCTTTTCACAATAGCTCCACTACTATTAAATAACAAAGGAGAAGAAATACATTATAAGGAATAATATTAAGCTTATGGAGAAACTCATTTATCCATATTCCTTCTTTAGTGGTTTCACATGACTACATATTCTCGCTATTGTTTTAATGATATAAATATAACCCAAAAAGCGTTCTATTATTAGGATTGAATTAGAATTCTCAATCAGTATATCGTTCAATCTTATGTTATTTTGCGTCATAAGCTAAACAAGTAATTTTAGTCTTATGCAAACGATAAATATGACTTTCATTGTAGTCTAATATTCCTCATTAGGATTGGATGGAATCTACTCACAAGATCAACTGTTTCTAAAACGCTCTATCTCCTCTAGAACACATTTCCTTGAGAGAGAAATTCCATGTCTTACAGACCCAATCTTTTCTTAAAATTTTACAAGTTGAACATTCTACGGATCTTATCCATATAAGTAGATTGTGACGATCATATCATCTCTTTTTCTATCTATATAGTTTGAGATCCAAAACATCGAATGTCAAAGTCATACTTTAATTCATGACATTAGAATATCATTCTCAATGATAGTATGCCATCAACATGTAACGCTAGAAATATAATGGAATTATTTTATTATTTTTATACACACAAGATTGCTTTTAAGAATTTAATCAAAATGAATGTTTTAACTATTTGAATCTTGTTTAAGTTCATAACTTGATTGATTCAATTAATCAATCTTCTCTTCTTAAATTTTACATATTTGATTCTCTAATCTCTAATATCTTCTTTAAGATATTCATCTTCTTTAAGATATCCATTCAAGAATGTTATTTTGAAATCCATTTATTAATATCTTATATTCATAATATGCTAAAAACTAAATGGATCCTTATAAACTTTAGTATTACAAGTGGAGAAAAGGTTTCTTTAAAATTAATAACCGTTTGTCATCAAATATGATATTAACTCACTTATAAGAAATCATGCTCAACATGATCTTTGTATAAATATTAGCTTTTTATTCTCCTTGTTACTTTCATCAAATATGTTTTAACAAGGTTACTGTACTATATAGGTAGATGAAAATCTTACTTTATTACATGAAGCTCCCACTGAATTTATAGAATCTCCAACTCATTTAAAGTTTCTCCCACTAGATTAAATAACTCTCCCACTGAAGAAAATAACTTTTCTTCTAGAGTTATATAGATCCTTGATCAACAATTTGATCTTATAAAAGAACACATTTCTAATAACAATTAATGTCTGAAAACTACACAAGGATTATCAATATAATACCGAGTATTTTCTTTAGGGTAACCTACCAAGAGGTCATTATTTATTATAGATTCCAATTTGCCCATATTTTGCTTCCTAACAAGAATGTAACAACCCCAAATCTCTAAGTGTCACACACTTAATTTTCTTCATATTCACATCTAATATGGAGTGGAAGAAAAGATTTGGTAGGAATTGTACAAAATAAATAATTTTTAATTTTAATGCACAACCCATAAGAAAGTAGGAAGAAGCAAATGCTCAGGCATAAATCTAACCACATCAAACAAGGTTTAGTTCCATCTTTCAGACAAATTGTTAAGTGTGGTGAATTGAGAGATGTCAAGTACTAATAATTTCCTTTCATTTATAAATCTCTTAAACTCCTTTAAATAGGAACTTGCCACCTCGATCAAATCGGATGACTTTGATACTTTATCAAGTTTCTTTTTAACTTCAGTCTATATTCTTTGAACTATTCGAAAACATTCTACTTTATGATGCAAGCATAAATATATCAATATATAAAAGCATCATCTATGAATGTTATAAAATATGAATATCCAACTCTTGCTTTAACATTTAAAGCATCATATACATCTGAATGTATGAAGTCAAGAGTACTTAGAGCTCTAGCACTTTTCCTGAAAAATAGTTGTTTGGTTAGCTTGCCTCTTAGACAATATCCACAAGTTGAGAAATATTCTAATTTTAAAAAATTCAAGGGACTATCCTTTATCAACTTGTTGATCTTATCAACATTAACATGACCTAACACTGTGCTAAAGATAGGTTAGATAACCTTGATCCAATCTATATTTAAGAGATTTATCAATTCCAATAACATTACATAAGAGTTAAGGGTAATAATTATGAAATATAAACGGTTTTAATTTCATAATTGTCAAAAAGCAATTTCTAAACTTTTAATAGAAGTTCTATTTTATAATAAAATAGAAAATCACTACTATAAAGTTTAGAAAATAAAAATCAAATTTCTTCTAACTTTAAGAAACATTAAGAAAATCTTTAAATTTCATTTCATGCCCTTTACTTAAATCCGAAACAAATTTCTTATTTACAATGCTGAAATTAGGGCTTTTATTTCTATTGTCAAAGTTAATTTTTCTATCTTCAAGCTTATGCATTTGTTGTACTCTTACAATAATTTGTAAGAACGTGAAGATAAAATAGAATCAATACATCATATGTAAGGAATCGCTAACATCATTAGTCTCTACTAACTATTGGGGTGATCTATCATCAAAAGATATTTCCTTCTTAAGGGATGTAATGCAACCTTTGCAATTTTTTTCAATGACTTTCATTATTTAAATTCTGCCTTATATTCAAAACTTATTTTTCTTTTGATTTCTCTCTTAAGAAAACTTTCTTTTCTTAATGCTAGACAATCCATTTCGAAATCCATTATTATGGTTTTCTCGCTTCATAATAATATTTTCTCTTTTTAATAAATTGTTCAGTTCTAATAAAGTGGTAGTATGATCTTGAATTTTAAAATATTCACTTTAAACTGAACAAGGGATGGAGATTAGGAAGCAAAATGACATCAACATTTGATTTTGATCTCAACTTCCAACAAATCTAATTTATCAATATATATCAAAACATCTTATGAAAAATATATATATGCTCATCTTATGAATACTCCTTTAATTTTATCATTATTATCTTTGAGCAGAGTCGGATCGATGATCTTTATCACCGTACATCGATTTAGCGGTATGTCACATTTGACAATCTTAGGTTATTTTCAGCTATAAGGATATTAAACAATTTTTTCCCAATCCAATAGTTGGGCTATTCAATTTACAATCATTCAATAACATATTAAAATGATAAAATTTAATCATCATGTATTAGCGAGAAAATAATAACACAAATATCTCAAATTATAATTTTATTGTTGCACAATCATTACCAGGGATTCTTTAAGTAATGACTTTACATTTAACATTTCTCTTATTTATTTAAATGTGAACATGAAATCCAAGCCTATTTATACCCTTCAGATTGTTAAGATAGAATATAAATAAACAATGTAGAATCATCTATTCAATCATTACCAATTGATGACTTTCCTTTCATTTTGGTCTTTAATGTAAGAGTTAACTCCACTATTGTAGCGGGCACCCAAGACATTAATGAAGTGTGTATCCACCAATTCAATCATTTTATGTAAAACAAGTTGCACCTCCTATTGTAGCCAAGTGGTCCCATTATACATAAAATATTTAGCATCCTTATGCGAAATATAACTAGATAATAAATTGGGTTTTTACATCAAAACTACATTTACTTTTACCCAAATTGATATTTACCACCTTTAAAAAAAATTTATG
Organism: Asparagus setaceus; assembly: GCA_012295165.1. Classification (NCBI taxonomy): domain Eukaryota; kingdom Viridiplantae; phylum Streptophyta; class Magnoliopsida; order Asparagales; family Asparagaceae; genus Asparagus; species Asparagus setaceus. Next base: position 41,343,163 of record CM022707.1, on the reverse strand, counting down.
TAAACCACCTTTACTTGCTAACATGTTTGCAATATCACACCTAATCTATTTTTCAGCCAAAACAATATGCGAAATGACCATTTTACCCTCACCATTTTCTTATTTTTTTCATCTCCTTCCTCACAAACCTTAACCCTCACCCTAGCCTCCTCATCCTCGTCTTCTCCCCGTCTTCCCTCTCCCTCCTCCCCAACTCCCTTCCCCCTCTCTCTCATCCTCCATCTTCCTCCCATACCTCCTACTCTCCCATTCCTTCCCAAGTGGGAACTAGGATTAGGGTTAAGGGTTTGGGGGAGGTGGCGGCCATGAGTTAGGGTTAGGATTTTGGGGGAGGTGGGGGTCTTGGGTTAGGATTAGGGTTTTGAGGGAGGTGCCGGCCATGGGTTAGGGTTAGGGTTTGTAGAAGAGGAGGATGGAGGAGGCTAGCGTTAGGGCTTGGAAGGAAGAATATGGGGGTAAAATGGGAATATCTAATTTTTCATGGATGAACAGTAAAAAAAGGTGTGACATTGCAAACATGTTAGCAAATAAAGGTGGTTTATATCAAAAAAAAACTTTAAAGATGGTAAGTATCAATTTGGTTAAAAGTAAAAGTGGTTTTGATGTAAAAACCTAATAAATTTTAACAAACTTTATCCTGTCCGGGTTCAGATAAGTTAAAACTATTATCTAAATTATATCCTTACGGTGAAAGATCTTTATATTCTTATTTCTTTAAATAATAGTCTATCTACACTTCTATATAACTTTTATTGTTTATCATAATTTAGAGAACATCGAAAAATTAATAACACCAATTTCTAACAAATTCTAAACTATTTATATTTAATAAAAATTTGAGCAGTTTTGGACCTAACGGTGATTTTCCATGTATTTCTATAATCACATGAATTATTGAATTTAAATAATTTAAAATCATCACAACCATAGCACATATAATTTAAACAAATATTTCAAAAATATCAATTCTAACAGTTCAATAAGAGTTAGATAATCTTTTCAATAAAAGAAACTAAATTATACATGTATATGGACTTGAATAATTTACGCAAATGTTAGGGACTAATCAGAAATTAGTCTATATATTCATATGGACCTTAAAATAGTTTTAGAATTAATCAGGGGGCTGAAACTAATTTAACATCAAATTTAATAAACTGGTGGACTTCAGAACTGTTTCTAGGTCAATCAGGGAGCTATTACTAATTTTTATAGCACATTTGAGAACCCGATGGACTTCTTAACAGTTTCTGGGTCAATCGGGGGTCTCAGATTAATTTTATAATAAAATTCAAATCTAACAAGGTTCGGGTTCAGGTTCTGTTTGCAGGTCAGACTTGTTTTACAAAATTAAGTTCAAATCAAATTTGAACTTGTGTCGGGTTCGGGTCATAAATGGGTTCGGGTCATAAATGGGTTCGGGCCCAAACCCAATTGAACTATTCAAATTAGAAATGGGTTTCGGGTTTATATGAAAGCGGGTCAATACCCATTAGCTCTTATCCTATTTCTTATAGGATTTGGAATCGAAACCCATTAGAGTTCAAAAGCCATTAGACTTCTTCTCCTTCAATAGAGATCTAGGGTTTGGGTTAGGGTTTTTTGTGGGCGCGGCCGCCGCCACCCACGGCAGCGGCGAGTTCTCCGGCGGGTTTGTGGACGCCTTTCGCCGGCCAACGGTGAGGGCAAAAACCTTTTTTTTCTTTTTTTGAAATAAATTCTTAAAGTTAAACCCATCATGGATCATCACAAAAACCCCATTTTGATCTCTTATCAAAACATGAAAACCCTAATTATTCTTTAACAAAATTATTAATATGATTCAATCTATATTAAAACATATTAAGTTAACAATTCAACCCGTGAATAGTAAAAGAACCCCAATTGATCTCAATCAAAAAATAAATATTTTCAGTTTAACAATTAAATGGATAAACAGTAACCCAGTGATGAACAATAACCATTGTGAACGATGTCTGGTTTTATCAAATAAATGTTTGAGTTTAATCTTATTAATCGATAAACCCCATATGATCAAAATATATTGTTCGATAATTTAATCTAAATAAACAAATAAAAATTATGATCAAATTATAATTGCTTAATCTAATTAAACATCAAAGATCACATTCTAAACATGCTCTGATACCATCTGTTGAAAACAAGACATACAACAAGGCGGAATATGCATATCGTGACAATTAATCAAAATTAGAAGAATACCTAGAATGATTTCCGATCTTTCATAATCCATCTCCCAAGATTTACCTAAAAAAACCCATCTCCCAATATCTCTCTGAAAATTCCCAAGCTTCCTCAAGAGAAAAAGCCTCGAACTAAAATCCACCCGTCATCAAAGAGGAGCAATACTGAGAGATAGGTTATCAATTTTCTATTTTTTTATTCTATTCTTCATATTATCATCATAAGATTTTCTGTATCTTCATAAGGCTACATATGAACCCTATATATAGGATTAGATTAGACTTATAAATTTTAATTTCAAACAATTCATAATTGTTCAAAACTCTATCCATAACAATTAAAAATAGAATAGAATTGTTCAAAACTCTATCCATAACAATTACCGATATAATAGAATTTGTATTGCATGTAAACCTCTTCTAATGACATTAGTGCGACCAATTGGGTCCCATATCGAGAACCAATTATTAATCAAATTAATAATTTTAATTTAACAGTCAAACCCCTATCCGACCAACTATTCATAAAAGCTCTTCCATAATATGGGATTAATTATTTATAAATAATAATTTTACATTCACTCCCCTCCAAGATCATTTATTTTAGGCAATTCTTTTGAGTAGGACAGTTCACCAAATTGCTCATGCCTAAATTGCGTAAATAAAAATTATTTTGAAACATCAAATTAGTTTATTTTTATAAGAAAATAAATTTTGGAAAATATTTTCAAAAACCACTCGCCGGCGGGAATTTAATAACTTCATGGGAATGCATAATAAATTAACTCATCATAATGAGCATACCGGATCCTATCTAGATATCCATCATTTCCCTAAATAAAATCGAGTAACTCAACGTTTCAGGTTATGTATGTTCGTGAGGAAAATTTGAGAAAATATAAAATTAATCTATTCTATTTGAAGAATAATGAATACAATCTCTCGAATGTAATCTCTCTCTCTCTCTAACTGACTTAGATAAAAAAGAAATTACAAATTCCTCGATCGGTTGCCCGATTTACAAAAGAAGGAAGGGTCAACGGAGATCTTTCTTTTTGTTTAAAACTAGGTTCTTCACGGTGGCGATAGGAGCTTGAATCTTAATCCCGTTGACGATCCGACCGTCTTGACTCGTGGGACGATGTTGAAAAATAACTCGTAGGAGCAAGTTTAGAACTCTGGCCGAGTTAAGAACTCTTTGATAGAGTTGATTTTAGAAAAGGATTAGTAATCCTTTTAGTCAAGAATGGCGGAGAAGAACTTGCCGCGCAAGTTTGAAAACTATAATCGAGTTGAACTCTCTAGGAGAGTTGATGCCAGCAAAGGAGGTTTGATCCTTTCTTAACAAAAAAAGACGCAAATCTTCGGTAAAACCTCAATATCTCCAAATCCAACTGGTAAAAATCAATCTCCACCGTTCAGAATTAGGAACGACGAGTGTTGAGGCTGCCTTCCAAGTTTCACTCTGATCAGACTACGGATGTAGGTCCGATCGTCACGCCGATCATAGCTACGCAAAAGAAATCGTTCTCTCCTTTTTTTTAGTTCTCCGGCCAAACCTTTTCAACCAGCCCCCATTTGGCTGTGAAAACCCTCCATTTATAGGGATTAAAGGGGTGTAACCGCCCCCTTAAATTGCTCCATAATGAGGGTTTAGTGGGGTGTAACCGCCCCCCCTTAAATCTCTCAAACGGTTTAGGAACCGTTCAACTCATGTTTGAATGAGTCAAAACGCGAAGTTCGGGTTCTGGAGCAAGCCTCGCGTTTGCATTTTAGTGCAGGAATGCCAGGATGGACCTTCGCGTCTACGTTTTAACTAGGACGCGGAGCTGGAGGCCCACGTTTTGAGCTTCGAACGCGGGCCATGTGCTCCGCGTTTTAGGCTTCGAACGCGGGCCATGTGCTCCGCTTTTTGGGCTTCGAACGCGGGCCACGTGCTCCGCATTTTGAATTGAAATGCGGGGGGTGAGCCTCGCGTTTTGCTTTGAAGAGATCAATACTTGTGATCTCTTTTTATAAGGATTGTCAACTTGTAATCCTTGTACTCTGGAGACATTAGCTCCTGATTCTCCTTTGTTGTCGTGAAATTCGTCAGCTTGTAACCTTCATTGATAGTGTTTCGCGGATATTGGCTGTCTTCGGTAATAATAATTTTTTTTACAGCCTACAATGTAGTGCTTGTTAAACAAGCTTAACCATCACATCAAAGCATACTAAATTATCAAATCGGAAATGAAAATATCATCAAGTCAAAGAGACCATATAACAATCTGAATTTGCCATCTCCTAGGTGACTTGTCCTAGAGAATTCAAATACGGTCTAGTGCTACACACATCACAATGTGTGCTGATAGGAAATAAATAAAACAAAGTTGCAAGTGCACAATTATTAAGTTATAGTATAAAATATGTCGATCTCTCGAGGATGTTGATCTCTCTAGGAAGGTGTTGTAGGAAATAATCTAGGTTGGATCCTAGATTTGTGTGTAGACAATTAGGAGTGAAAGTGTAAATGTTGAGAGATAAAGAGAGTGGGTGTGATTATTTGCAAATAAAACAAAACTAGATTAAGAGGAGAGAAAGAAGGATGAAGAACTTAGAGGAAAATAAAATCAAGAAACAAATAAAGAAAAATCAAGAATACAGAGGAAAATCACAACAAGTAAAAGATGGAGGAAATCAATTAGAGAAATGAGGAATCTAGAATTGAATCCACTAGTTAATTTTACTTAGGATTTATGAACTATTCTCTTTTATCATATTTTACTTTAGATTTATTAATCATAGACTATCAAACCACTTAAGGAAAGCATAACTTATCAAATTATCATCCAAGTAAAGTTAATATTCATGAAAAGAACAACAACTAGATATTAATTCTAGAATTCATAAGTATAACCTATCAAACCACTCAAGATAAGCATAGATTATCAAATTCTTCTTCTACCAATTAGTTCTCTAGTTGATTAACTTACACATGATCATTTTAAGCACAAGAGAGCAATCCACAAATCATAAAATAAATCAAACTAGTTTCATACAATTCTAGAATTCCTACAAGATTTTAGTTCCACATTATAGAAATTAAAAAGAAATAAATTATAAACTAGAGAGTATGAAAGAAAGAGAAAAATAATAAAAATAAAACTAATTACAAAAATAAGAATAAGCAAATAAAAATCTAAACTATAAACATAAAAATAAATCTAAATAACAAAAATAAAAGAACATAAAAGAAAATTTAAACTATGCAATAATAAAAATAAAACTAATTACAAAAATAAGAATAAGCAAATAAAGATCTAAACTATAAACATAAAAATAAATCTAAATAACAAAAATAAAAGAACATAAAAGAAAATTTAAACTATGCAAGAAAATAAATCTATACTACAAAATAAAAATACAAGAAAATAATAAAAGAACATTAAAGTAAATCTACTCTACAAAGCATCAAAATAAATCTAATCTACTAAAAGAAAAAGAAAATAAAATACTAAAACATGAATATCTAAGCAAGAAAATAAAGAAAAAGGAAAACTTACATTGCAAGAGGGTTCTAGCCCTTGAAGGTAAATCTTCATCTTCATCTTCATCTTCATCAACCAATAAAGAGAATAAAAGAAAAATATGAAGAGGTAAAAAGTCTTTTATTACTTGCAAATAAATTTTATAATTTGGGAAGGTCTTTTCAATTAAGAGTAACCCTCCTCTCCAAATAGAGTTTTTACAAAAAGTTTCACACTCAAACCCTCACTCTCAACCCCTATTTGTAGAGTATTACAATCAATGTTAGCCCTTAGATTAAACTTAATCCCCAAGTTACACAATTTCAGCATTTGATTCGTAACTGTTTACTATATAGTTATCGATACTTGTATACAGGTATCGATATTGATATTGATTCCCCTATCGATATAGGTATCGACAGTGGTATCGATAATTGTATCGATAATCTGACATGTTAGATGGCTTCGTCTCATCGAGATAGGAGATTTTTATGTATTATATGTTAGATTCTGCCTTCCGAATTGGGAGATAATGTTGTTTCTTTGTGGCTGACCATCCTAAATATGAATTTGATTTAATTTTTTATATTGGAGCCTTGTCTTTTCGGCTTCTATAGGCTGCTTGGCTTGATCTTGTGCTTCAATAAAATGTTAAAAAATGATGAAATTTGAGTCTTTTTCTTTTAGCTCTTATTAATTCTTTATTTTCTGCAAATTAAGAGAAAAATATGTTATTAGTGATATATATATTTAAATAAAATAGATAATGAGGGTATAAAAGTATAATAAAATATGATGATCAAATACCCCCCACACCTAAACTTTTGCTAGTCCTCTAGCAAATAAAGAAAATGAAAAGGAAAGAAAGAAAAATCCTAACTCACTTTCGCAAGAATCGCGGTTGTATTTAGCGTATACAACAAGCCTTTAAACCCCTAGGTTAACCCTAGAGTACGAGTTGTAGTCTCGTGAGGGTTTACAGTGAATATACCCACAAAATTCGGTCAACTTGCCAATTTAAAGAAGTTAATGTATAATTAATTTACTTGATACCTTTAAATAATCTAATTATAGTTAGTTTTTGCTCAAGAAAATGTTTTTATGTATAACTCCAAAGCAAATCTCTTAAAAAAAATTCATTATAGTTGTGACACCACATCTATAATATTACTATCAATATTATTGTTATTTCACTAATAATTTTAGATTATATACAATTGTTGCACATGACCCAACTTAACCGTATACCTTGTGTATGGTAGTTACTCTATACATATTTTTTTTATATATAGTTCCTGACCTAAGAAGCTGTTTGCTATAGTAAATCATTATATAATTATAAATGATGAGTGAGTACTAACGTGTCAAGTGGGTAGGAGTGATGGGCTAATGTGCCAACAACAAGGAAGAAGGAAATTGCCAGCAAAACACACAAGTTAGTAGGCATTGTCAAAACTAAAATAATAAAATGACTACATATGGCGGTAAAAGTGTGTATAAGTAGGGACAACACAGTAGCTAAGAAACTACTCTAGTAAACTTTTCTAAAGTCATAATTCAAGGTGAGATTATCCATTGTTTCTTTATTTTGTCTCTTATCCTACATGCTATCTCTTTCAACCATTACATACTGTTATTTCCACTACAAACTTATGTCTAACATTATTAATTGCTTCGTAGTTAGTCCGCATGCTAATATCTTCTATATATAATCTTGTGATGCTATTATTTTTACTACAGACTTATATTACTAGCTTCAGCACATGCTAATATTTTGTTTACAAGCTTATCATTAAGTGGTATGCTTAGTTTTTACTATAACCAACATAATCCCTTGTACATTTTCTTCTTGTTTCATGAATGGGCACTAGTTTCTCTATACAATCGTGTTAAGTTCCCTAACTATATCAATACTTAAATCTTGTATTTGATGTATAAATAAATGAGGGGATATCTCAGAGCTAAAATAAATTAGACCACTACGAAATGTTACTATTGGTTTATACATAAATATTGCATACAACCTCAATACCACACATATTGATCGGTAATACTGAAAAGGTCTGTCAGTGTTAAATGGTTAAATTGATCGATATTGATTGATCGGCATATATCCGGATTATGCGAGGCTTATGCCTCAAATTGTTATTGTTATCGTTTTATTGTGGATGAAGACATAAATTGGTATTAACTGGTAAAGTGGTCACCGAGGAAATTGCATTATATATCTATTGTTAATTATCTTCTTTATTAATTGAGTTTAAATTTCTCCGGTTACTAATTGTTCATTATTATATGTATCACATATTGGTGATCTCACTGGGCTAGTGTAGCTCATTCTTTTATTAATCCACCTTTTTCAGATCAAGCTGAAGTATAGAGAGAGTTCTACTGCGGAAAATGAGAAGAAAATGTTATTGTAAATAAAGTTGGAGAAAGAAAAAAAAATCATGTCATGTAATATATCTTTGTGCTAGCAATTGAAGAAGTTGGTACCTTTGTATTGTATAATTTTTAGTTTCACACTCTAAATTTAGATCCCGTGATAATAACTCTAATTTTGGGGCTTGACAATAGTTATCTGAAACTAAATCTAACTTAGAAATTTAATTAAAACTTTTGAAAAGAACATGCTAATTCTTTATTTTAAACAATTTTCAAGTCTCTTAATTAATTTATTTTTCAAGAACATATATACAAATATAATTATATAAAAAAATTGTTAGTATTTTTTCTTTTTTACACTATTTATTCCTTGGTGATTTTGTTCTACTTTATCGGGCTTTCTAAGTGACCATTTAATGAATTTTAGGCCAATGAATCCCAACCCAATTGAGCTTAGGTCATTAAGTATGGAAATACTCCTCGGGCTTAATAATAATGAGAAGATGGAGAAAAAGAAAAACCTAACTAAAAAAATCAAGAGCAATTACTTTGTATCAATCACCCTTAATTCTAGGATTAAGTCTAGACTCAACTAGACCAGCTTCTAACTAAAAACTACTTTAGGAAAAAGATTAAAGTTTACTCAGTCAGTTAGCCAGGTAAGGAAAGTACTAGAGGGAGGTCAAAGATCAATTAAGTATCTCGTTCCTTGCGGAGCGCTTTACGCAACCTCTAAATCTTGCCTTAGACATCAACGGATTCAAGTAAACTTAAACCAGTTCAGTAAAGGATTTCTTATACCTTAATGAGCTCGAATCCTTAGGGGCCAATATCTTATGATTTTTAAAAAGACTTGGGTTTGTGTAGTGAGGAATTAGTGATATGTGGGCTAAGGAAAGGGTGATGAAATCCCTCACCTTATCTTAATTGATGGGTTTTTACCCTTAAGAATATTTTCAAGTGAGTGTCAAATCAATATGGTCAAATCACTTTGGTGAATTCCTACAAACTATATGCAATGCAACCCTAGGAATTAAAAGCAACTAAAAATGCAAAAATAAAATCTTTTTATTTTTTTATTAGGGTTAACAATCAAATAAATGTGAGAAAGAGAGCTCTTGTTTAAATTTATTATCTTATTAGTAATTGTCCAAGTGGAGGGTGAATTTTATTAGGGTTGATGAAAAAATTTAAATTAGATCCTAATTGTCTCTAATTATGAAAAACTAACTAAAGGGGTGGAATTGAAACTACTAGAAAGAAAACTTACCTTAAGCAAATCCTCAATCTTCAATCCTTGATCTTCAATCTTCAAAGTGGTTCCTTCATAAGAAAACACACAAATTAAAGAACTAAAATAAAAAAATCCTAATTATAAGCACCTTCCCCGGTAACGGCACCAAAAACTTGATAGGAAATAAATAGAATAAAGTTACAAGTGCACAACTATCAAGTTATAGTATAAAAGATATCGATCTCTCAAGGAAGGTGTTGTAGGAAATAATCTAAGTTGGATCCTAGATTTGTGTGTAGACAATTAAGAGTGAAAGTGTAAATATGGAGAGATAAAGAGAGTGGGTGTGATTATTTGCAAATAAAATAAAACTAGATTAAGAGGAGAGAAAGAAGGATGAAGAACTCAGAGGAAAATAAAATCAAGAAACTATGACGCCCCAGGTTTCAACAAGGCTGCAGTCCAAGGTGAAACCCAGAATGTCAAACCAACCATGCACCAACACCGTGCAACAACATGTTTCACCATCACAGTAATATCTCTCTAGTGAAGTCAAGTAACAGGTGAAAGTACAAGACAGGCAAATAAATAATAAAATAGAACAATGAGATCGAGAATTTACGGAAGTAGTATAAAGATCATCAACATCAACAGGGCCCAACTGGAGATAAAATAGCATATATAGAATCTGTCTCAGTACAAGAATCAATAAGAGGTTCACTAAGGCACTCAGCCTTTACACAATAGGATCACAAATCTCTAGAGTCTAAAACAATTAAAATAAACATCTACCGTGGAGCTCGGAAAAATAACTACTAATATAAATAACTAAAAGAGGTCGTGATACTATCCATCAACTGCGACTCTCAGTTACACACTTCGCTGCACGAAAGAGGAAACAACGGCGTCAAGCTATAGCGAGAATCATCTCCACCGCCTGTGGGAAGGGCTAGGAGAATATAAGAAAATCTTGGTTAATACATATAGATACAAAATCATTCATAAAGTACTAAAGGAAAATTGGCATGTAGAGACCCACAATACAAGAGTTAGTGCGTCGGCGAAATAATCCAAACAAGGAAACCCTCATGTATATACCATGTCTCGAATTGTGAATCACTATATACCAATTCGGTCCTACGAATGAAAAATATTACGAAGTAAAATACAATTATTCCAAACCTCAACTTTAGAGTCAAAGTCACATCTCGAACTACCCTCGGATAGTTGTACGGATCACAAGGGAATATCGTCTAGCTCAGTCATCACCACAAATCATATCACATATATACTATGTATGCAATGCATCTAAACGCACTCCAACACTCGGGTAATTTAACATGGAAGCAATAACACAAGCTGTGACCATATATATATATATATATATATATATATATATATATATATATATATATATATATATATATATATATATATATATATATATATATATATATATATATATATATATATATATATATATATATATATATATATATATATATATATTCTCACAATATATCCGACAGTGAGCAAGGACTAATAGAATCGTCTATTTAACTTAAGTTATTAACATTCCACCATGCTATTTTTTTACAAGAAATTCTGACTCGTCGCATCATCATGCGGATCGACATATACGGCTTACCGGCCTCATCATTATCACCATACGGATCGACATAGGCGGCTCACTAGCCTCATCGCATTACTTTGCGGATCGGCGTATCTGACTCAGCGGCCTCATCGCATTATCTTGCGGATCGACATATATGGCTCACTAGCCTAGCGTGTCCCGGATGTCCGTATACTTTATTAAGAACATGTACTTATGTGTTCGTGCACATATCTCGATGTACAAATAATATCTCATGTCCACAACATCTCAGGTGTTTAATAGATTCTAGAAATCATAATACAATTCAGGTTGGTCGAAGAAATTTCTCAAATCAAAAGTATCGACTCAAAACATACACATGCACAAATTATTTGAAAAATCCTCTGAAATCCCTCAAAATCGCCAAAGAAAAGAACAAGGCTTTGAGAGAAGGAAAAAGGGCTACTAGGGTTTGGGACACAGGAGAAAAGAGGTATTTTTCATGTTTAAACATGTGTATATATGACAACAAACCCGAAAAACTACAGCCCTAAACACGAAACCTAAAGCTGGAAAAAAAACAATCGACTAGAAACAAACTCTTGATATTTTAGCTATAACTTTTGCATCCGACCTCAGAATGAGATGATTAAAGATTTTCTGGAAAGCTGCTGAAGGTATCTACAACTTTGATTTTAAGTTTTTCCATATTCACAACGTATCAGTGTAAAAAGACAGAATCTCTCCACTAGTCATAAATTTCCAGTTATGCATTGAGCATGATTTGTGCACTTGCACTCATATATGCACATATATATGTTGTAAAATCATCGAACTCGGATAAACAAGGTTGTTTAATTATTTTCAGATCACAAAACATCTCTATAACTCATTGTAAATCTTTTTAAACACAAAAGATCAAATCTTTACACATATAATATAAAAGAATCTCTTTTCTATATTCAAAACTAGTTCTTTTAGGCTCAATAAAACCTTGTGAAAGAATTTCATTAAAACGATTCTCTGAAAAATTATGTGTAGGGTTAGCAGAGATGAAACTCGCCTAAAATATTGTTAAAACAAGTGAAGGATGCAAAGGCGAGGTAGATCCCTAAGCTGCGCGCCAATCCAAGGTGAAATCTTGCTTCAAAGGCTCTTGAACTCTCACAAGAAAGTTCTAGGGTTTAGAGGAGGGTTTGGTGGCTGTTAGGGTTTGAGAGTTCTGATAAAAGATGTGAAAATTCATGAAAACATGTATTTATATACAGGTAAACCCGAAATAATCCAATCAGACCCGAAATCCAATAAGAACCAGGAAATCTGTTTTGACTAGGAAAGTATCCCCCTTCGGTAGTTTGATCATAACTTTCTCATACGAACTCCAAATGAGGTGATCTAAGATTTGTTGGAAATATGTTGAAGAGACCTACAACTTTGGTGTTTTACGGTTTTCTAGATTATAACTGTAATAGTGTGTAAAATCTATAAATTCATAACTGGTCATTATTTCCAGATTTATACCCGTGCATGTTTCGTGCATGTTTTGACACGTTTCTCTCACAAATGTGAACTTGTTTGTTCTCAAAGCACTTGATAACATACTCAAATGTCATTTAATGATATTTGTCACCATAAAATATATTTATCAATATATATCACAAAATATTCAAATTATCGGGGTTTTACATTCTTCCCCCCTTAAAAGAATTTTGTCCCCGAAATTCCGCAAACGCATCATAGTAACATCAACATTTAACATTCTAGAATGCGAATACCCCCACTCAACTCCTAATTAAACAAAACTAGTACATCGGGCAAAAAATCCAAACAAGGAACCCCCCATATATATACCATGTGTTCCGAATGATTAGGAGCTAAGTGTTAGTACTTCATTTTAGTGTTAAATATGGATGTAGTTAAATTACATATATAAGTATAAACATCATAACATAAAGGTATAGCCAAGTATCAACCTCTTACCTGCTCAAACAGGTGTGGGTAGTCGCGACGAACATCCTCCTCGCGCTCCCAAGAAATCTCTTCGCTTCCTTCCCGGTTCCACTGGACCTTCACTAATGGAATAATTTTGTTTCTAAGCTTTTTATCTTCTCTAGCAAGAATACAAACCGGAACCTCTATGGTGGTCAAATCATCCACGAATCTCAATTTCGGTGTATCAATCACTCTCTTGCTCCTGCATGCGCAAATGCTTTTGAGCATTGAAACATGAAAGACATCGTGTACACTTTCGACATCGATCTTTGGAAGATCTAATTTATAAGAAACAGCTCCAATACGCTCAATAATCTTGAATGGACCAACATATCTCGGAGCAAGCTTCCCCCGTTTACCGAATCGCTGAACGCCCTTCATCGGTGATACTTTCAACATAACCAAGTCTCCAATCTGAAACTCTAGGGGTCGTCGCCTCTGATCCGCATAGCTCTTTTGCCGACTCTGGGCGGCACGAATGCGTTCTTTAATCAATGCTACCTTCTCTGTGGTCTGCCTAACAAGCTCCGGTCCAAGTAATAGGCTATCCTCAGTTACGCCCAACATATAGGCGATCTGCAAGGCCTCCCGTATAATGCTTCATATGGTGCCATACCAATAGTAGCTTGATAACTATTATTATATGCGAATTCAATCAATGGGATGTGATCCTCCCAGCTGCCCTGAAAATCAATCACGCATGCTCGTAGCATGTCCTCCAATACCTGATTCACCCTCTGCATGCGACCATCCGTGCGAGGGTGGAAGACGCTACTAAATGACGGTTAGCTCTTGAATGCACTCAAAACTCTTCCGAAATGGGATGTGAAGATCGAACCCGATCGACACAATTGTCTCGGGACTCCTTGCAGTCGAACTATCTCCCGGATGAAAATCCTCGCATATGTCTCTGCTGTATAGGTTGTCCTCACTATTAAGAAGTGTGCCGATTTTGTCAGCCGGTCTACTATCACCCAAATAGAATCATTTCCCTTCTTCGATTTGGGCAACCCTATAATGAAGTCCATGGAAATATCGCCCACTTCCACTCGGGAATGGGTAAAGGTCAGAGGGTTTCGCAGGTCTCGATGTTACGCCTTAACTTGTCGGGTGTAAAACACTTAGCCACGTATTTCGAAATTTCTCTACGCATGCCTTTCCACCAGAAATGCGTCTTCAAATCCTTGTACAATTTTGTCATGCCCGGATGCACTGTGTACTTAGTACAATGTGCTTCATCAAATAAATCTTTCTTTAGTTGTGGGTTATTCGGCATGACTAATCTGCCCTTCATCCGAAGGCTTCCATCTGCTCCAATAGTCCAGTCAGCTTTGGGTTCTTTGGAAATCTCCCCTTTGGGTTTGAATCCAAGAGTCCTCTAGCCGAGCTCTAGTAACTCTATTAAGCCCCAAGATGATCGCAGACCGATAAAGCTCCTAAGACAATGCCGCTTCGCCAACTTCGGTCCGAAATCATAGTGGCTAAGGGTGCAAAGGTCTCAGATAATGAACATCTCAAAGTCGCAAGTCCGTGGCGATGCTTCCTACTCAACGCGTCGCTACAACATTCGCCTTTCACGGATGATCTTGAAGCGGACTTCGTAGTCCTTAATGAACTCGACCCATCGCCGCCGCCTCGGTTGAGTTCCTTCGTGAAAAGAGGTACTTTAAGCTCGTGATTTGTGAATAGTTCAAACGCACCCCATACAAATAATGTCTCCACGCCTTTAGTGCAAATACCACTTCTTGCTAGCTCTAAATCATGTGGGATAATTCGCTCATGAGTCCTCAAGCGTCTCGAAATATAAGCTACTACTCTTTGTGTCTGCATTAAAACACCTCCTAGACCCAACAATGATGCATCCGTGTAGACGACAAAGGTCTTATCACTGCTTGGGATAATCAACACTGGTGCTGTTGTTAACTTAATCTTTAAAGTTTCGAAGGCCTCCTGGCACTCTGATCCCCAAGCAAACTGTACACCCTTCTTTGTAAGGCGTGTAAGCGGTGTAGCGATCTTCGAAAAGTCTTGAATAAACTTCTTGTAATAGCCCGCCAGACCTAAGAAGCTACGAATCTCTGTAACGGTCTTCGGCGGCTCCTAGTCCAGAACGGCCTCCACCTTAGCTAGATTCACAGCATGCTTTATACTTCAAAACAAATAGTTCATAAAAAAAAATTTTGTAAATTTTCGCGTATATGTATAATACGTCCTCACTCATACTAGGAATTTCTAACGGACTCTACACATGATTCCTAGGAAACTCTATCCTAGCTCCACAACATGACACAGGAATGATCCTAAGGATACTAGAACTAGAGCTCTGATACCAACTGTGACGCCCCAGGTTTCAACAAGGCTGCAGTCCAAGGTGAAACCCAGAATGTCAAACCTGCCATGCACCAATACCGTGCAACAACATGTTTCACCATCACAGTAATATCTCTCTAGTGAAGATTAGTAACAGGTGAAAGTACAAGACAGGCAAATAAATAATAAAATAGAACAATGAGATCGAGAATTCTGAGTAGTATAAAGATCATCAACATCAACAGGCCCAACTGTAGATAAAATAGCATATATAGAATCGTCTCGGTACAAGAATCAATAAGAGGTTCACTAAGGCACTCGGCCTTTACACAATAGGATCACAAATCTCTAGAGTCTAAAACAATTAAAATAAACATCTTGTGGAGCTCGGAAAAATAACTACTAATAT
Source organism: Asparagus setaceus (assembly GCA_012295165.1). NCBI lineage: Eukaryota > Viridiplantae > Streptophyta > Magnoliopsida > Asparagales > Asparagaceae > Asparagus > Asparagus setaceus. Next base: position 41,327,526 of record CM022707.1, on the reverse strand, counting down.
AAATAACTAAAAGAGGTGCGTGATGCTATCCATCAACTGTGACTCTCCGTACACACCTCATTTGCACGAAAAGAGGAAACAACGGCGTCAAGCACTATAGCGAGAATCATCTCCACCGCCTGGGGAAGGGCTAGGAGAATATAAGAAAATCTTGGTTAATACATATAGATACAAAATCATTCATAAAGTACTAAAGGAAAATTGGCATGTAGAGACCCACAATACAAGAGTTAGTACGTCGGCGAAATAATCCAAACAAGGAAACCCTCATGTATATACCATATCTCGAATTGTGAATCACTATATACCAATTCCAGTCCTACGAATGAAAAATATTACCGTAAGTAAAATACAATTATTCCAAACCTCAACTTTAGAGTCAAAGTCACATCTCGAACTACCCTGATAGTTGGCACAGATCACAAGGGAATATCGCCTAGCTCACCATCACCACAAATCATATCACATATATACTATGTATGCAATGCATCTAAACGCATCCAACACTCGGGTAATTTAACATGGAAGCAATAACACAAGGCTGTGACCATATATATATATATATATATATATATATATATATATATATATATATATATATATATATATATATATATATATATATATATATATATATATTCTCACAATATATCCCGACAAAGGAGCAAGGACTAATAGAATCGTCTATTTAACTTAAGTTATTAACATTCCACCATGCTATTTTTTTTACAAGAAATTCTACGGCTCGTCGCATCATCATGCGGATCGACATATACGGCTTACCAGCCTCATTTTGTCACGCCCCGGACCCGCGGCCCGTTGGCGCGTGCAAGCCGTGAGACCCACCGAGTGTAACGTGCCATTTGGCTAAATCCACTGTCAAAATCGACTAGTCAATGTTACACTTGAGCCTTTAGCTTCACTATATAAGCACTAAACTTTTTGTCACCACATCCGATGTGGGACTAAAGATTTTGGGGCGTCACAATCACTCCATCTTACATATGCGACGTCCTCGTCGCGACATGACAATTGGCACATCCCAGTATAGCCAGGCGATGTGGACTCTAGAGGTGGCTCCTACGGGAGTCTAGAGGTGGATCCCACCGCACTCACGCGGTGTAGCACTTAGTCCCGCATAGCACTTAGCTTCACATTACCGACTGGCAACTTGCTCTGATACCATTTGTCACGCCCCGGACCCGCGGCTCGTTGGCGCGTGCAAGCCGTGAGACCCACCGAGTGTAACGTGCCATTTGGCTAAATCCACTGCCAAAATCGACTAGCCGATGTTACACTTGAGCCTTTAGCTTCACTATATAAGCACTAAACTTTTCGTCACCACATCCGATGTGGGACTAAAGATTTTGGGGCGTCACAGAAACAAATAAAGAAAAATCAAGAATAAAGAGGAAAATCACAACAAGTAAAAGATGGAGGAAATCAATTAGAGAAATGAGGAATCTAGAATTGAATCCACTAGTCAATTTCACTTGGAATTTATGCACTATTCTCTTTTATCATATTTTACTTTAGATTTATTAATCATAGACTATCAAACCACTTAAGGAAAGTATAACCTATCAAATTATCATCAAGTAAAATTAACATTCATGAAAAGAACAACAACTAGATATTAATTCTAGAATTCATAAGCATAACCTATCAAACCACTTAAGATAAGCATAGATTATCAAAATCTTCTTCTACCAATTAGTTATCTAGTTGATTATCCTACACATGATCATTTTAAGCACAAGAGAGCAATTCACAAATTATAAAATAAATCAAACTAGTTTCATACAACTCTAGAATTCCCACAAGATTTTAGTTCCACGTTATAAAAATTAAAAAGAAATAAAATATAAACTAGAGAGTATGAAAGAAAGAGAAAAAAATAAGAAAAATAAAACTAATTATAAAAATAAGAATAAGAATAAGAAAATAAAGATCTAAACTATGAACATAAAAATAAATCTAAATTACAAAAATAAAAACATAAACGAAAATCTAAACTATGCAAGAAAATAAATCTATACTACAAAATAAAATTATAAAAAATAATAAGAGAACATGAAAGTAAATATACTCTACAAGGCATCAAAATAAATCTAATCTACTAAAAGAAAAAATACTAAAACATGAATATCTAAGCAAGAAAATAAAGAAAAAGGAAAACTTATATTGAAAGAGGGTTCTAGCCCCTTGAATGTAAATCTTCATTTTCATCTTCATCTTCATCAACCAATAAAGAGAAGAAAAGAAAAATATGAAGAGATAAATTTTTTTATTAATTACAAATAAAGTTTATAATTTTAGAAGGTCTTCTCAATTAAGAGTAACCCTCCTCTTCAAATGGAGTTTTATAAAAATTTCACACTCAACACCCTCACTCTCAACGCCTATTTATAGAGTATTACAATCAATATTATCCCTTAGATTAAACTTAATCCCCAAGTTACACAATTTTAGCCTTTGATTTGTATATGTTTGCTAGGTATCGATACAGGTATCGATATTGGTATCGATTCCTCTATTGATATAGGTATCGATACTGGTATAGATAGTGGTACAGATACCTATATCGATACTAGTATCAATACTTGTATTGATAATCTAACATTTCAGATGGCTTCATCTCGTCGAGATAGGTAATTTTCATATAATATATATTAGATTCGGCCTTCTGGATTGGGAGATAATGATGTTTCTTTGCGGCTAGCCATCTTGAATATGAATTTGATTTGAATTTTTTTTTCATATTGGATCATTATATTTTCAGCTTCTATAGGCTGCTTGGCTTGATCCTGTGCTTCAATAAAAGGTTAAAAAATGAGGAAATTTGAGTTTTTTTTCTTTTAGCTCTTATTAATTCTTCATTTCCTGCAGATTAAGAGAAAAATACGTTATTAGTGATATATTTATTTAAATAAAATAGATACTGATGATATAAAAATGTAATAAAACGTGATGATCATATGCTTATGACATACACACGGGGAATCCCCATTCCCGGTGGTTGAGACCCACCACCACATCTGACATGTCGGTGTCATGCATAATAACCTGTTATAACAAAGTTATCTTTACTAGTTATAGGTTAAGCACAGATTTAAAAAATCTCTAAGTTAGATCACATCTCTGCAAGTGACCGTCACAGTACATGATCTAACAAAATAATTTCTAAGGATGTATAACAATTATATAAATGATACCAAAATTAAATGTGCAACAATAAAATCTTTATTGATATTCAAGAATATTAAATAAAATGTATTAGATGTTCAAGGGCATATTATTACTATTCCAATTTTTGAGAGGGTTTGTAATTTGGAGGAGTTAAGGACATTGAGTGTGTCACGCCCTGTGTGTGTCACTCCATGTGTCTCAAAATCACATAACGAACACATGACTACGTTAGGCAGCATATGCAATTAGGCCAAACTCCACTCAAAAGTATATATTTAAGCCAATCTAATGGATCGATACATAAATCTCAATAACCACAATCAGAACACAGTCACAGAACAATATATACTCGCAAATATAGGGGAACTGATATATAGCAAAAGCAAGTATACAACAACAAATACTAAGTGAAAGCAAAAAATACTCAAGCAGAAACACGTCCCACATATAACTGAATAACACAAAAATATATATCACAAGTCTGATATCATTGTCATCCATATAACGTAATGATAATAAGGTCGCTGGGCCATACAACTCTAAAGTGTCAACTGAAATAAACAAGATATAAGAGTCACTCCATAATAGAGGAGGTATAAGACACAGTCCATGATCATCACATTTTATTACACTTTTATACCCTCATTATCTATTTTATTTGAATAAATATATCGACTAATGATAAGTTTTTATCTTAATTTGCAGGAAGTGAAGAGTTAATGAATAAGAACCCAAAAGAACCAAATTCTCTCATTTTTCTAACATTTATTGAAGGCAGAAGAAGTCGAAGAAACAAGGATCCAATATGAAAAGAAATCAAGTCAAATTCATATTCAGGATGGCCAATAGCAAAGAAACGATATTATCTCTCAATCGAAAAAGCAGAATCTAATATATTATATATGAATATTGCCTATCTTGACGAGACAGAGCTATCTAGAGTGGCAGATTTTTGAGATTCTAATTAATTGGCTAATCGATTGGCCAATCAATTGGTTTGCAATAGAAACAGTGTATAGCTGAGATTTATTTCTTGGAGCTCAAAATAAATCTAATGGCTCCTGTTGATTGCTGTAGGCTATAAATAGGGATAGAGAGTGAGGGGTTTGGTGTAAAATTTTTTATAAAAACTCTATTTGGAGAGGAGGGTTACTCTTAATTAAGAAGACCTTCTAAAATTATAAACTTTTATTTGCAATAAATAAATAAAAAATCCTCCATTTAAATTTTTTTCTTCTTCTTTGATGATGAACATGAAGATTTGCCTTCAAGAGGCCAACCCCTTGCAATGTGAGTTTTTATTTTTTCCTTTTATTTTCTTATTTTAGAGTTACATATTTAGGATTTTATTTTTTATTTTAATTTTTAGATTGATAGATTAGATTTATTTTATGCTTTGTCGTATAGATTTACTTTCATGCTCTTTTATTTTTGTTATTTAGATTTATGCTCATAGTATAGATTTGAAATTTTGCTTGGATGATAGTTTATGCTTTCTTTTAGTGGTTTAATAATCTATGCTTAATAAACCCAAAGTAAAATATAATAGAAAGAGAGTAGCTCATAAATCCTAAATGAAATTAAGTAGTGGATTCAATTCTAGATTCTTCATTTCTCTACTTATTTTTCCTCACTCTTTCTAGATTTGATTTCTCTCTTGATTTCTCTTTCCTTGACTTTATTTTGTTCCCATTTCTATTTCTTTTCTTGATTTCATTCTTTTTATTTTTTAGTTTCCTCTTAGTTCTCTTTTCTTTTTATTTGTTTCCTCCTTATCTTCTTTTCATCTCTTGTTTTATTTTTTATTATTATTATTTTGTGACAATTATCTCTCTACATACTCTATTTCACTCCTCTTTTGTCCACATATTTTTAGGATCAATTTTAGAAATTCCAAACACACACATTCCTTATGGGTTCGACAATCTAAATTCTATACTATAACTTGACAGTTGTTCTCTTATAACTTTTGTGCAAGTTATTATGCCCTTATCATGTTTTTAGCACAGTTGCTAGGAAAGGTGGTTGTAATTAGGATTTTTTATTTTAGTTCTTTAATTTGTGTGTTTAATTGTGAAGGAACAATTTTCAAGAAGAAGATTCATGATTGAAAATTGAATATTTGCTTGAAAAGGTGAGTCCTCTTTCTAGTATTTTCAATTCCTTCCTTTAGTTAGTTCTCACAATTAGAGACAATTAGGAACTAATTAAAAAATTCTTTTGTCGTAGTAATAAAATTCACCCTCCACTTAAACAACTACAAACAAGATAATAAATCCAAACAAGAGCTCTCTCTCACATTTGTTTGATTATTGACCCTAATTAATTAATAAATAATAATATTTTCTTTTTTCCATCTTTTTATAGTTATTTTTAATTCTTAGGGTTGTATTGCATATAGTTAGTAGGAATTCACCAAAGTGATTTGAGCATTTTAATTTGAGCACTCACTTGAAAATACTCTTAAGAGCAAAAAACCCCTAACCAAGATGAGGTGAGGGATTTCATCACTCTTTCCTTAGTCTATAAATCACTAATTCCTCACTACACAAACTCAACCCTTTAAAAACTCATTAGATGTTGGCCCGTAAGGACTCGATTACGGCTGAACACGTCCTGAGCTATAAATAAATGGAGCTGGGAAGCGCCAGCTTGACTTGACGAACCCCGCGCTCTGATTTAAGGAAAACATGCATCTTACCAAACAAGGAGATGGAATACCTGCAGTTACTCTACATACTGTTTATATCTCCGAGCTCATTAAGGAACAAGAAATTCTTAAGTGAACCGGTTTAAGTTTACTTAATCGGTCTTTGGTCTCCCTCTAGTAGTATCATTACCTGGCTAACTAACCAAGTAAATTTTAATCTTTTCACTCAAGGAGTTTTTTCTTAGGAGCTGGTCTAGTTGAATCTAGGCTTAACCCTAGAATTAAGGATGATTGTTTCAAAGTGGTTGCTCTTGATTTTTTTAGTTAGGTTTTTTTTATCTTTCTTCTTTTCTCTCACTTATCTTTTAAGTCTTTTAGTTTTCCTTAAAAATTAATTAACTTTTATTTTTCCTAGATCTTTTTCCTAATTTTCTTTTAGATATAAAAAGCCAAAAAAAGAAATTTTCTTTAGTGTATATGAGTTTGGATTAGGGATAATACTAATCATTTAATCCGTGTTGAACTAATTTTTGAGACTAATGAAATAGCAAATCCAAATGCACAAGTTCTTCAAGACATGTGTTATCTAGGGGTGGAAGTGAACCGAATAATTAATAAACAGTTCGGTTATTATTCATCCAGATATTCGATCAAGTTCGATTCGATAGTTCATTTAGTATTAAAGAAATAATTTTTAGTATTCGGCTTATAAATGAATAGAATTTGACCAAAGATTTATTCGATTCGGTAGTTCATTAACTATTCGATAACGTTTTAGATTTTAGTCCTATTAATTTACTTATTGCAAATATTACTTATTTAAATTCTTAGTTACAAATACTACCTATATAAATAGCTAATAGTGGGTTTTAGGGTTAGGTTTCTCCTTTGTTTGAGTTGTTGACAGCCGTCAGGCCCTTCGCTCTTCAGAGATCGGTGGGGTGGATCTCGTCCTCCCTCAACTCGAAAATCTCATCCGCCCTCGAGTCCCCGAGTCCTCCGCTGGTCTCTGCATCCCCGACGTCCTCATCCCTCCTACCCAGCTACCTCAACTCGAAGATCTCATCCGCCCTCAAGTCCTCGACTCAAAGATCTCATCCGCCCTCGAGTCCTCGACTCAAAGATCTCATCCGCCCTCGAGTCCCGAGTCCTCCGCTGGTCTCTGCATCCCCGACGTCCTCATCCCTCCTACCCAGCTACCTCAACTCGAAGATCTCATCCGCCCTCAAGTCCTCGACTCAAAGATCTCATCTGCCCTCGAGTCCTCGACTCAAAGATCTCATCTGCCCTCGAGTCCTCTGCTGGTCTCTACATCCCCGACATCCTCATTTGTGTTGATTTTCGAATAATTGTTGAATAGATATTGAATATTTGACGAATAACTTGATCAAAGTCATGGAATATTGTTAAACGAATGTTTGCGAATAGTTATCGAACATCTACATAACTAAACAAAGCGAATTCAAATTCTGAATATTATTCGAGCTGAATTCGAACACGAATACGAAGAGTGATACTTGAGCCGAATTCGAATTCGAACAAGGCACTGTTCGTTCAGATTTGATTCGTTTCCACCCCTAGTATTATCCAACTAGAAATACAATCACGTCTTGCATTAGGCTTCCTGATATTAATGGAGCTAATTTTGAGCTTAGACCTCACTTCATAAACATACTTTCAAAGTTTTTAGGAAATGAATCCAAAGATGCGTACATTTTTATATTCGAGTTTGAGGAAGTTTTTCTTATGATTAAGATTAGAGAGTTATCTAAGGACTCGAGCTTAGATTTTTCCCATTTGCTCTTAAGGATGAAGCCAAGAAATGACTGTATAGCTTACCCATAAATTCTATCTCAACCTCGGATGAATTTATCACCTTTTTCCTAAAGAAAATTTTCCCAATTCATAAAATGGTAAAACTTAGAAACAACATTTAAACTTTCAAGATAGTCTCAAGGGAGCCATTCTAGAAGTATTGATAGGTTTAAGAATCTTCTTATCCTTTATCCTCATCGTGATCTAGAAAAGTGGCGATTATGTCAAATCATCTATGAAGGATTAGATTATTCTTCAAAGACATCCTTATAATCTATGTGTCAAGGTGAATTCATGAATAAAAACGCTGATGAAGCTTGGGAGTTTTTAGAAAATTTATCTGAGAAAACCATGCGGTGGGAAAATTGTGGTGAAAGAATTTTATCACTTTCCCTAATCAAATCTAGTAATCTTTCCTTAGAGTCAAACATATCCTCTGAAAACAAAGATGAGTACAATCCTGCATCGGTTAGAAGCTCTTAAAAGCAAGGAACATGCTCTGGCTGAAATCAACCAAGTTTCTTCCCCATGAAGTCATAACTATCTATCTCTAACCAATGTTTCAGAGGAATGTCCTCTCTTAGAAAATAATCAACCACTTGATGCCTATTTTTCGCACTCTTTTTTTTTAGTTAGTATGTATATATATGTATGTATGTGTGTGTGTAACTTGAGAAATTTAGATTATTGTTATCCACTCTAAGTTAAGCATGAAAAAGTTTCATTAGTTCAAATAAAGTCCTAAGTTAGAGCTATGGCAAGATATAGCACTTTGAGAATCATTTATTAAAAATTATTCAGAGTTATTATAAAAGGTGACTTGAGTATAAAACTAACTAAGAATTAGAAAATTTAAAATTCATCAAGTAAATCAATTATAATTAACTTTATTAAGTTGGCAAGTGATAATTTTTTAAATGGAAAGAAAAGAAAGGATAAAAGAAGGGTAAAATAAAGAGAAAAGATGACTAGTTCCGCACCCACACCTAAATTTTATATTGTCTTTAATGCAAACTATATTACCTTTGGTATGAGGAAATGAAGCACTTATATTTATTCGATCGACCTTGAACAATGATAAAATGATACAAATCTGTAATTATCTTTGGTATGAGGAGGATGTAGCTAAGAAATTTTTTTCTCTTTTTTATTTTCTATTTTTCCTTTTTCTCTTTTATTTTTATTTTTATTTTTTGCAAAGAAAAGAAACTCTCCTAATGAGAGAAGAATAATTTTTTTTTCTTATTATTATGAGACAAAGAGTAAAGCGGCAAAATGAAAGATTGAAAAATAAAGACTCATATTCTACACCAACACCTACCTTATTGCTAAAAATTCTACCTTGAATTTTAAAGAAGTCTAGAATGATAAACTCTATGATGTGCTTAAATTCTATATTCTCCGAGATTTTCAATAATTTCTGTAGCATTTGATGGCAGGTTAGTAGAGGGTCATGCATCTTGAATTTATGGTTGTGATCAATTAGAAAACTAGTCTCAGATTTGAACTTAGGTTCCATACAAAAGAAAGTTTATCCTAACACAACCAGCTCTTCTTTAAAAATTTCCTCAAACCCAAGGTTCATGGTTGAGGCATGATAAGCTGATTGTTCCATATATTCTAGGAACCTAAGTTCATCAGCAAAGAGTACTTCGAAGCTAAGATCGGTAAAACTTGTGTCTAACTCGGTGCTTTTCTTCCTACAGACTTGTTCTGATTCCAACTCCCCTAACAGTTTGATTTCTTCATCAAAGATCTCCTCAAAACTAAGGTCTGACTCAAACTCTTCTTCTAAGTCCTCGTTTGATGTTCCCTGAATGAAGTTTACTTCTAGGGGTTGGTATGATGGATCACTCGACTGGTTCCCTAGATTGAAGACGTTGAGATCTACAGTCATGTTCCCAAAAGATAATTTTATTTGACCAATTCTATAATTGATCGAAGCATTTGAAGTGGCTAAGAAATGTCTTCCTAAAATGACTGGAACCTGAACTTGAGATTGAAAACGGGCTGCATTTCTAAGATTATATCAACAAGAAATATAAACTCCCAACCTTAATCAGATCATCCTTTATCTCTCCATTGGCTAGCTTCACAGATCTATCAGCTAATTAGAGGGTGCATCTGGGTGGTTTTAATTCTCCTACCCCTAGCTATTGATAGACTAAATAAGAAAGAAGATTTATACTAGCTCCAAAGTCTAGAAGTGCCTTATCAATGAAGGTATTTCCTATGACACATGAAATAGTAGGACTACCTGGATCCTTATATTTTATGGGCATGGGCTTTAAAAGAACGTCACTGATATTAGCAACTAAAAAGACTTTTTAGGAATATTGGTTGCTCTTTTCTTAGTGCACAAATCCTTTAAAAATTCTGCATAATATGGGATTTGTTAGATGACATCTACGAGAGGGAAGTTGACATTGACCTGCTTAAATGTTTCTAAGATCTTCTCCTCCTAAGGAGAGTTTTTCCTAGGTCTCAATCTATATGGAAAGGGAGCAACGGGCTTATACCTATCTAGATTGAGCTCAGGTTCAAATTCATGTTCTTGGTCATCAGAAGAGGATGGTGATTGCACAGAGTCATTAAAAGGAGGGGTGTTTGTTTAGGTTCAGTCGATTGGATAGAAGAACGAGAAGCTTGGTCAGGAGGCATTCTAACTTAGTTATCAATTTATTTTCCTGACCTTAATGTGTGAATTACATTTACTTTAGCCAAATAAGATAAACTTGATTCAATGTCCTTAGGATTTGTAACTTCTTGACTCAAAAACAAATTCGCTCTCACTCACAACACTAGCTAGTTGTCCTAGTTGAGTTTCTAGTCTAGCTATGGCTTGAGTGTTAGAATTAAGCAATTGATCGGTTATTTGCATCAAAGAATTCAAAGTGTTGGATGATTGAGTTAATATGTTGGTGGTCTGTGTAGATATTTTTATCATGGCTTCTAGACCTTTCTCTAAGACATTGAATCATTTCTCATGATCAAAATTTGTTAGATTAGATTGATTTTGAGGAGTTTGATTGGTATATGAAGGATTGAGTTGAAAATTATTATGAGTGTTGAATGGACTATGTTTCCCCTAAGAAATTGTGAAACTAAAGAGGGAGTGAAATTTAGATTTTCTAGGAAATTTGTCTGATTCTATGCAAAATTAGGATGATTTCTCCCACCGGATTGTATGTTGTAGAAAATGAATCATTCTTAGGATGCTAGATTGTAGCTTTCATCTAATCGAGTGGTTAGTTGTTTCTTAAGAGAGGACATTCCTCTGACACATGAGTTGGAGATAGGCAGTTATGACATCCTTGGAAAGAAACTTGGTTGATTTCAGCTAGAGCTCATTCTTTAGTTTTTAGGGTTTCTAATTGACGTAGGATTGTAACCATCTAGGGAAAGACCACTAGATTTGGTTGGAGGAACTGATGAAACTCTTTCATCACAGCATTCCTACTGCATGGTTTTCTCGGATAAATTCACTAAAAATTCTCAGCCTTCATCACCATTTTTCTTCATGAAATCCCCTTGACACACAAATTCTAAGGATGTTTTTGAAGAGTAATTAAATCCTTCATAAATAGTTTGGCATAAATATCACTTCTCTAAATCATGATGAGGATATTAGATAAGAAGATCCTTAAATCTATCAAAATATTTTCAGAATGGCTCCCCTAGAATTATCCTACAAGACTGAATGTTGTTCCTAAGCTTTACCATTTTATGAATTGGGAAATTTTTTAAAAAAAAGGTAACAAATTCATCCCAAGTGGAGATAGAATTTGTGGGCAAACTATACAACCATTTCTTAGCCTTGTCTTTAAGAGCAAATGAGACAAATATGAGCTTAATTGCATCCTCAGATAACTCTCTAATCTTAATCATAGGACAAACTTTCTCAAACTCGAATATAAAAATATAGTCATCTTCGGACTCATTACCTAAAAACTTGGGAAGCATGTTTATGAAGTAATGTCTCAGCTCATAATTGGCACCAATAACATCGGGAAGTCTAATGCAATATGTGATTGCATTCCTAGTTAGGATTACACATATCCTGAAAAACGGGTGGATTTGGATTAGTCATTTGTTCTTATTCAAATTCAACACGAAATAAATAATTTGTATTATCCCTAATCCAAGCTTGCATACACTAATGAAAGCTCTTTTGAATTTTTAATCAACCCTAAGAAAAGATCTAAAAATTTTCTTTTTATTTTTTATTAGAAGGGAAATAAAAAAATAAAATATTTTTGAAAAAAAAAAGGAGAAAAGAAAACCTAACTAAACAAATTAAAGACAACCACTTGAACAATCACTCTTAACTCTAGAGTTAAGCCTAAACTCCACTAAACTAGCTCCTAACCAAAAACTTTTTAAGTTAAAAGATTCAAGTTTACTTAATTAGTTAGCTAGATAAGGATAGTACTAGAGGGAGGTTAAGGATTAATTAAATACCTCTTTTCTTGCGGAGCGCTTTATGCAACCCCTAAACCTTGCCTTAGACACCAAAGGTGTCAAATAAACTTGTACCGGTTCACTCAAGAATGTCTTGTTTCCTGGTGAGCTAGAATCCTTAGGGGCTAATGTCTAATTAATTTTAAGGTTTGGTGTGTGTACTGAGGAATTAGTAATTTTTGGGCTAAGGAAAGGGTGATGAAATCCCTCACATTATCTTGATTTGGGGTTTTTGCCTTTAAAAGTATTTTCAAATGTGTGCTCAAATAAAAATGCTCAAATCACTTGGGTGAATTCCTATTAACTATATGCAAATACAACCCTAAGAATTTAAAGCAACTACAAGAGGATGCAAAAATAAAAAATATTTTTAATTAGCGTCAACAAACAAATAACTGTGAGAGAAATAGCTCTTGTTTGAATTTATTATCGTGTTTAGTAGTTATTCAAGTGAAGGGTGGATTTTATTATGGTCAATAAGAGAAACTTTTATCTTTTAATAAGTTTCTAATTATCTTTAATTGTGAAAACCTAACTAGATGGTGGAATTAAAAATCACAAGAAAGAGATATCGATCCACGAAGGAGTATACTAAAAGAAATTTCTATTTGGATTCTTAAATTGTGTAGGAAAATAATGAGAGTGTGTAGTGTATTTTGGCTTAAGGGTTGTCGAAAATGAAAGGCTAAAACACGAGAAACGAATGAGAGAAAGAGAAGAACCAAATAAAAGAAACTAAAAAATCAAATTAAAATAAGAAGCAAATAAAAGATTGAGAAAATCAAGTGAGAAAACTAGCTAGGAATCTAGGATTGAATCCACTAGTTAATTTTAAATTGAATTTAAGAATTACTCTCTTTTATTCTCATATTACCGAGAATTGTTAAGCATAGATTATCAAGTCACTAAAAATAATCATAACCTATCAAAACATATTCAAGCAATATTACTACTCATAAAAAGAAATACAACTAGATAGTAACCCTAGTATTAAAAATCATAAGCTATCAAACCATTTAAGACAGGTATAGTCTATCAAATACTTTTTCTATTAATTAGTTCTCTAGTTGATTATTCTAAATATGATCATTTTAAGCACAAACAAGAGTAATTCAAAACTAAAAGGAAACTAAACAAGTTTCATTTGATCCTAGAATTTCTACAAGAGATTAGGTACTTATACTAGAAATTAAAAGCAAGAAATTTAAATCTAAAGTATAAAACATAAAAGAAAATAAATTTAAACTACAAAACAAGAAAAGAAAGATATAAAAAATCTATACTATAAAGCATAAAATAAAAGATCAAAACATAAATCTACACTATAAAGCATAAAAAATCTACACTACAAAGCAATAAATCTACACTACCGAAAACATGCAATTCTAAAATAAGAAAATTGCAAGGGTTGGCCCTTTGTGAAGCAAATCATTATCTTCATCATTAAAAGAGAAGAAGAACAAAAATTAAAAAGAATTTTTTTACAAACTAAAGTTAACCATTTTGAAATGTCTTCTCAATTAAGAGTGGTCCTCCTCTCCAAAATAGAAGTTTACATAATATTTTATATATCCAAACCCCTCAGTCTCCACCCCTATTTATATCCTACAGCCTTCAACCACAACCCTTGGATCAAGCTAAGATTTTTAAAAATCAAAATCAGTCATTGATTGGTTTCTGTTACAAACTAATCAATTAGCTCATCGATTAGCTAATTGAGTAGCCCATCGATTAGCTAATCAATTAGCCCATCGATTAGTTTCCAACAAAATTCTGATAAACTTTGTTGACTTTGTTAACTTTGTCTTCTTTAGGTTTTTGGGTTTTGTCGGCTTCTTCTAGGCTTCAATATGGGCTTCAAATTGAGGAATTTTGATTTCTTTGAGCTCTTATTCGATAATTCTTCCTTACCTGCAAATTAAGATAAATAATATTTTTAGCAGATATATTTATTTAAATAAAATAAATAATGAGTGTATAAAAGTGCAATTAAATGTTGTTGATGTCAGCATCAAACAGAGGGTTTATCTAAGGATGATCTCGAAGAGGTTGGGGTCCATTGATCTCCTTTGATGGCTAATCCCCTAATAGACTGTTGGTGTCTCCCACTGCAAAACTGTAATATGTTAGAGGACCGGAGTTGGGTTCTTCGATGATTCCTCCGATTATCAAGTCAGTATTTGAGCTTGAGTGGAGAAGAAACCAATAAACTGAAAATGTTCTCAGTCTAAGTGTGCAGAAATTACATACCTTTGTGCTGCAGACAGCCCCTCTATTTATAGTAGGTTAAGAGGGGCAATTCTGTAATTTTGGCTGAGTCCAAGTAGACTGCTTAGTCAGCAGTTACTTTACAGGTGTCGGCTATGGATGGCATGAGTCACCCTTGTGATCAATGCGATGGTGACAGAGGAAGCATGGTGCTGACAGAGGCTGATGAGCCATAAAGACTTTTGGGGCTGGAGCAATGATGATTTTTGACCGTGCATTTAATGTGATGGTGACTGGCTATTGGCGGGGGGCTCAAGGATTACCGTCTATTGACTCGGCCTGGAGAGAAGGGATAACTCGACATGGCAAGAAGGGACGACTCGGCCAGGCGAGAAAGGACGCCTCTTGGCGAGAAGGGACGAGTCGGCCTGGCGAGAAGGGACGACTCGTGGTGAGAAGGAACGAGTCGGCCTGGTGAAAAGGGATGACTACCTGGGAAGAAGGGACGGCTCCTTGCGAGAAGAGCGAGAAGTATCGCCTTTTTGGTCGGCCTCGAAAATTCTTGACCTGGCCTGGAGAGAAGGGATGTCTCCTGGCGAGAAGGGATGACTCGGCTAGGCGAGAAGGGACTCCTCCTGGCGAGAAGGGACAAGTCAGCCTGGCGAGAAGGGACGAGTCGACCTGGCGAGAAGGGACTATAGTCGACCTGGCGAAAAGGGATGACTGCCTGGCAAGAAGGGACGACTCCTTGCGAGAAGGGACAACTAGGCCTGGCGAGAAGGGACACATGTCTCGGCCCTGGGTTGAGTTGCGGTGCAGTCTGCTTGAGACGTGTCATCCAGTTGAATGTTAATTAACACTTGCTTATTTCTATGGCACAACAAATGTAATGATCGGCTAGTATTAAGATTGTAGCCCTTTAAGATAGCTTCGCCTTTTATGTAAGGACATTCTCGAATCTTAAAAGTAGAAAACTAATTTCTATAAGTGATTAGAATGTTACCATTCAGCTAGACTTGGTTTCATTTATATGCCTTACTTGTAGGACATTAGAGGTATTTATAGAAGAGTTCTTGACTCTTCACCTCTATGTAGGAAAACCATTAGCCATAATTATCCTACACCACTAACTCCTACATTTAATCCCACACTTAATTCATGGCCATTAATCTTTCAAAACCTCCAAAAAAATAAATGAGAAATCAAATAGACACTAACTCTTTATTTATCAAAAAAAAGGAGTTTAAATTTCTTTGTTTTAAAACCACAAATTAAAAAAATATAAAATAAAAATTAACAAATGAGATAAAGGAAAGGGAGGGGGGAGAGAGAGAGAGAGAGAGAGAGAGAGAGAGAGAGAGAGAGAGAGAGAGAGACCCCTTCGGTGAACCCTCACCCCCTTCAACACATGTCGTTCATGTAATGGCAATGGAGGAATTGGATCTCATCTCGAGGAAATGTACTGCAGATCTATAGTAATAGATCCCAAGGCAAGTGCCACTTGCTCTCCTTTTCTTTAATTCCTATAATTATTACGCACATTATACATAAGTCGTATTTTTAATTATGATTCGTTATGTTTAAACCCTAGAAATTTGTTTAAAATACTATAGGGTTTATAGTTGATATTTCCAGATGTTGAAAGTATGACAATATTAGATTAAATAAGGTTTAAACCCTCATGAACATGTTTGAGATATCAAAATCTGTTGAAACATGCACGTAGGTGCATAAAACCCTAGTTTCGTGTAATTGCATTGTTTTAGACTTGATAATATAGTTTAGAGAGTTCCAAATAGCTCCCCTAATGCTTGAAGGTGTACAAGAAGATTGGAGGAGAAATGACAAAGAAATGAAGCGAAACATATCAATTGACAGGAGCAACAATCGACACAATCGTTTGATCACTCGACATCAGACATCTGATATGAAATCAGAAGTCTGGTGGTCCGACATTAGATGTTGGATTTTGAAATTTGATGTCAGGTCAGGAAAAAGGATACGTTTGAATATAGTTGATAGAAACCCTATTTTTGGGTTTGTGTACAGAGACATCTAGGTTGTTTTGTCAGACATCTGGTTTATTCTTCAGACATCTGGTCTAATTTTTCGAACATCTGATTTGGCTCTGAATCAGTTTTATCAGTTTAATTAATTATAGTTTATTCTATTGGACTATTTGTCAAATTTAAACCTATTTGAGAGAAAATATGAGACTAATTGATGATGTAAGATATTTTAGTTCAATCATGAATGATACTTGGTAATTTTTAGCCTTATATCCTTTAGATATTCTTTTCATTCAATTGGCTTTTGACCATAGTTGCTTGATGAGTCTATGTTTAGGTTTTGCATATTTTTAGGGCATACTTTTGCCTTAACACATTTGTAGTTGTTTTGGTTGTCTATTAAGACCTCCACACTTTCCTCTTTAAGGAATTGACATACCCTTGTCTTACACGTGTATAGTAAACTCTTAGGAGTCGTTAATTTTTGAACCCCTATTATTAGGTTTGTTCCATCATATTGGATTGTAAACACCTCTATCTAAATATTTAGGAGTATTGGAATTTTATTTGAGCTTATCATATTAAATTAATCCGATAAAATTGTTGAGCAATACTTTACCAAAATGAGGAATTGTAATATTATTACAATTTCTCATTTTGAGGTATGTTGGACGATCTTTGTGTTAGTCCTCTTATTTGTTCAACTGAGTATTTGTTTAATAACCGAACTTGAGTTGTTATATGTTTGATAATTTGAAAGTGTTCATTTATATTGAAGAGACTTCGACACTAGAAAACTATTGAGGAATTGTAATATTATTACAAGTAAGGTGACTCGAATGAGTATTTAATTAATTGTTAGTGTGAGAGTAGTCTTATGAGATAACTACACTGTACTTTTAGAGTGTTTTGTCACTCATATAACTCACTCACCGATATAAGTTAATGAATATATTTGTAGACAATTTGAATGATTTTAAAGATATCGTTACAAAATGAATGGTGCTAAATGTTGATTATTGTATAGGTTTTTATTTGTTAATCCTTTGTACATATAGATGGGGTTAGTATCCTAGATTGCAAGGTATTTGATCTTCTAGGTTAGGGATTATGTACGTAAGCGCCGGGCAATTAGCTACCAACAGTGATGTCGAAAACAGTATATATCGCTTAACTAATTGTATGGTCAGCGCCTTGGAGTATTGAAATTTAGTGCATAACATTATATGTACAAAAAAAATAAATTAAATAACAATAGAGATGAGGGATAAGTAATAAGGTGAGTCGTGCCTAAAGGTGAGTTGATTGGCCAGAGGACTCCGAGATGAGTGCCTATTTATGAGTTATGAATATATTTATGTGTTACCACCTTAAGCGGATATGCTCGGTCTTTACATAGCCAAATAAGAAGGTAAATAAAGATTAATTTAAATGATATTTGTTCAATGCAATTGTAGTTAATTTGCAGTTTACTTCATGATTAATATGATGATATGATATGATGATGATGTTACAGTAGAGTGGATGATATCCTCTGCTTTCTTGGATAATCATTTTCACTTGTGTTTTGTTTTACCATTTGGTATAAGTATTGACAGAATTATTAGAACTTGAATAGCCATGTTTAGTAGAGGTGTTATACTTAATGAGGTGTGATATATTCACTTATCAGTCCATTATCTATATTATAGTCTACATCCTATTTATATTGCTATCGGTTGTCGTATCTTATCGCTTTACCATTTTATTTGAGCATCATTATCTTTTTTATGATCACTATCTCTCGAGCTATCTTCATTTGTTTAATTTTGATATGTCAATTATTATTCACAAGTTCATTCATTAGGATTCATGTTCTTTTGACGGTACTTGCTGAATCTGCTCTGACGGATCGCTTTTGTTTCCCTTCTCGGGTAGTTGAGATGAACGGAATGTAAGCCAGCGATTGGTTGATAACATAAATGGTCTGGTATGGGTTTTAATGTTTCTTATTACTGGTTTTTAAGATTTATTCCTTTTACTAAAAAATTATTGTTGTACTCAAAATAAAACGTTGCAAGTGCACAACTAGTATATGTAGCATGCAAGTATCGATCCCACGACGAAGGTATGTTCTAAGAAAGTCTAAAAATAGTTCTTGAAATGTGAAAGAAGAGAGAGAGAGAGAGAGAGAGAGAGAGAGAGAGAGAGAGAGAGAGAGAGAGTAGAGGTTGGTTTGGGTGCGATTTGTTGCAAAATAAAAGGGCTAAAACAAGAAAGAGAATAAAACCAATGGAAGAAACAAATGAAAGAAAATAAGAAAATTAAAAAGAGAATAAAGCCAAAAGAAGAATCAAATAAAGAGAAGAAGAAAATCAAGTGATAAACTAGGAATCTATGATAGAATCCACTAATTAATTTCTATTTAGATTTAAGAACTACTCTTTTAATTATCATATATTACTAGATTTCCTAAGCATAGATTATCAAGTTATTTAAAACAAACATAGCCTATTAAATTTATATCCAAGCAATATCACCATTCATGAATAGAAAAAAATAACTAGATAGTAATTCTAAAATTAAAAAGCATAAACTATCAAACCATTTAAGATAAGTATAGCCTATCAAATTCTTTTTCTACAAATTATTCTAGTTGATTATCCTCGGCATGATCATTTAAGCACAAAAAGAGAGCAATTCAAAAACTAAAAAGAAGTTAAACTACCTTCATCTAATTCTATATATCCTAAGGAAAATAGCTACTCGTACTACTCCTAGAAAGCAAGAATAAAAATACATAAATTCTAAATTACAAAGCATAAATAAAAAGTAAGAAATTAAATCGACTACAAAGCATGAATAAACAACAAAAATTAAATCCTAAACATGCAATTCTAAACAAGAAATAAAAGAGGAAAAAATAAAAACTTACATTGCAAGGGGTTTGGCCCCTTGTGAAGCAAGTCGTCATCAATAAAGGAGTAGAAGAAGAAAATTAACAAAGGAGGAAATTTTTTTATTTATTGCAAACTAGAATTTACAATTTTGAAAGACCTTATCAAAAAGATTAACCCTCCTCTCCAAAAAGGAGTTTACAAAATTTTTACATCTCCCCCACCCTCACTCTCTACCCCTATTTATAGCCTACAGCAACCAACATCAGCCATTAGATCAAACTTGGGCTCCAAGAAATAAAAATCAACCTTTGATTAGTTTCTGTTATAAACTAATCAATTAGCTAGTCAATTAGCGATTAGGTTGTAACAAACTCTATTTTCTTGAGTTGACTTGTTGACTCGACTCCTTTTGGGCTTTTTTGGGCTTCCTCTAGGCTTCTTTTAGGCTTCAAGTAGATGTATTTTAGGCTTCTATGAGCTTTTATTTGATAATTTCTTTATTTCCTACAAATTCATGAAAAAAATGATAATAGCAAGTATATTTATTCAATAAAATATATAATTAAAGTATAAAAGTGTAATAAAATACAGTGATCTATTGTCTTTTCTAAATTTTACCTATTTTGATGAATAAATAAAAATGAGTAGCAATAATTATAAGCTTAACACATTATTATGACAAAGCCATTGTCAGACTAGTGTGCTGGCCTCGTTGCGCTCTGATTAGGTCGTAGGGTGTGACAATTAGGGTAAGGTCCTTACATAGTGTGTTTGAGGAGAGACTTAGAAAGAGGGTATTTTTGTCCAGAGGGTACGTCGTTAGGCAGTGGCGGAGCCACATTCAAGCAAGTGTGGGCAAATGCTCCCACTCAAAAAAAAAATTGCAATATACCCCGCTTATGTAATAAATCTATTATCAAGATCTTAGCTTAGTATTTGCCCCCACTTGGTCTCTTAGGCACATAACTATTATGGTATTTACAATTTAATTTTTATTATAGTTTTTATTATAGGTCACTTGTAAGTTTAAATAAATTATATTTTTTATTATAATGACATGTACTTTAAATAAAGACCCATATTATTAAATATAATGGATTTTTAACTAATTTCGATTGGTTTGATAAGGCATGTTCAGTTAAACACAAATACCATTAATTAATCCTAATCAATCCCTCTTACTTTCCTGCCATCGTGGATCAATCCGTTTCAAGAGAAATTTTTTTAAAAAAAAGGTCTGACTATAGGAGAAATAGGAGGATTTTGGATTTTTGGGGAAAATAGGTACAATCTCTAAGCTTTATGTGTTCTAAATACTTTGCATAAGATTGTAACACCTAGCGTCGTCGAGACCAAAAACTAGCTCTATTATGGACTTTTCATGATAAGAGATTAGATAGATTCTTTTATCTATTAGTTAAAAGTATCTCTGAGTGTTAGTTAGTTAAACAAAGGTTTTTACAAGGTTTTTATATGTTAAAAAGTCTAAATGAGTTTTAAGTCAAAAGCGGTCGAACCGTTAGTCAACCAGTTAAGACAAAAATCCTTACATAAGGCCTATATAACCCTAGAGATTAGAATTTCAGATCTCCAACACTCATAGAACTGACCAAGCAAGGAGAAGAAAGAGGAGAACTTTTGCACTCCGTTCGTCAACTTTGAGATTATATTTTTTTCGGTAGAAAATACTTTCATGCAAGTACTAACTTGCCATCTATCACCTTTGACTCTTTTATACGTTTAACTTCTTGGTATTAAATATATCTTGATCCATCATGATAATCTATGTTCTTTCCTTTTGATATATGATCATATTCATATCAATATTTTGATGTTAGAACATGCACGTATGATGTTTTTAACCCTAAAACTATAGAAATATGTGGAAAACCAAGTAAACTATGTTTTATATGTTAGTTCATGTTGGTAATATGTTTCATAATTTTTATGATGAAAATTTTGAATTTTACAATGTTTGAGGAGTTGCTTTTAAAATCCTAGATCGCAATAATCTTGTATTTTCTAAATCATGATCCTTGATATAATTTTTATGTTCAATAAATTCACGAGTTCTTGTTCAAAAGGTATAGAAAAATATCCCTAATAATAGCATGAGAAAGATACAAAAATCGTAAAATCTGCCAAAATCTAGATTTCATACGCCTTGTTTGGAAAATAAGCCATTTGGTTCAAAGATCAGATGTCTAGTTGGAAAATCAGCCATCTCTGTATTGATTTTCCAAAAACTGGTTCTCTGTCATTTGAAAATCAAACATTTGGTTCAAAAATTCAAACGCCTAAAAATGTGCATAGCCTTTTTTTTATGAGTCGTTTGACTCCATAACTTTTCCGTATGACTTTCATTGATATTGAAACTTTGCGAACACTTTTATTATTGAGTTTTGAAAATGTTCAAATATTTATTGGTGATTTTCATCTTTCACTTTCTTATTTACCCGGTTGAACCATATTTTGATGAAAACTTGTTGCCTACAAGTTTGTGGATATGATACGTTGAGAATATATAACATTGTCAGATAGTTAAAATCAAATTTTTTTGAGCTCTTAGAATTTTTATATTTCTCACTAAGTATTGAGTGATGATATATAGAATGTGAGTATGAGGATTTGCAAACTCCATGCTTTTGTGTTTTGGAATTTCTCATTTAATAGCTAGTCGTGCAATATAGAAAAGTTGAGATTAGACAATATCGTGTGTAATCGCCTAAAAATGAATTGATATGAAAATATTAAGTTTTAAATGGGGATAATAAATAATAATTTGGCTTTTTAAGGCGTGGGATTTATTTTTCCTACTTTTAATAAGTTTACCAGAATCCCGTTTTGAATTGCCAAATTGTGATTTTGTCGTCCACCTTAAACTGACCTAATTATTATTTAATCTTAAATAATGTATAATTAACTTAAGCATGCTAGAAATTCTAATATGTTTTGCGCACTTGTATGACACATATGAGATGAATAATGTGGTATCCTTGTTTTCTTTAGATACGTGTAACTTTTGAATTGAGATATTTTGAGCTTTGAGCTATGAGTTGAGATTCTTTTTCCTTTTGAGAAATACATCGAGTACAAAAACTCCAGCATAGATTAAGAATTTATTCTTGGATTCGTATCTGCTTACTTATGCATTATCTTTCCATATTCCTATTCAGCTTTCGATATTGGCTAACTTTTGGATAGCGGGTGACTATATCTTTTTAAGCATTTCTTTCATTCGATTTTATGTGTATAGTGGATTATATTTTTCCATATCCCATCTTTTGGATCCTATCCTTTGGCGATACTTGCTATTATCCGCTGTAACAAAATTTTTTTATTATTTTTGTTCATTTTCTTATCTTTTTTAGGAGGTTGATGTATTCCGGAGTAGAGAGTTGGTTGAGTCAAGAATAATGGTTATAAAGGTATGTATGTTGATTTTATTTTTGGTTTTGGAAACAAATTACTATTTTAATCTTTTTCTTACAGAATCTCTGATAAATGAATTTTTATAGAATACTTCTTAAAAATTTATATTTAATATGTGCAGATAAAATGTTTAATTATATCATTTGGATGTCATCATTGTTCAGATGGTGTGCTGCCAGCCTAGTCATATACCACTAAGGTCTCGGTGTGTGATAAAGATTCTATTTGAATTATTTTTGCATAAGAGAAGAACTTGTGAATTGTGATATAGAGGAGACAACTTAGTTGCATAATGAAAATGGCATGGCCTGACAATGGCCAGAATCGATCAAAATAAATTTTTAGTGGAATTTTTATTTTCTATAATATCATTATTAATCAAAATTATTTTTAATTATACAAAAAATTATTTAGTTGTATACTTTAAATAGGTCATGGATAAGTTTTTGAAAAGAAAAACAATCACAGAGCAAGGGGCAATGGAAGGGGCATTCATCTATTTCTAGAGAGCGTAACCACCAAGATAATGTCAAGAATTATATGAAGCAACGATGAGTTGATATTATATTTTATTCTTAATTTTTATCCTCCACTACCTTATGGGTTCGGGCTCTACCACTGTCGTTAGGGGTTAGGTGCACAAATTGATAAGGGTTGGAAGATTTCGTGACAAACCTCAATTTTTGGGGAACAAATGATATTTATAGAGCTTAGAAGGATTGTCTCAAAGTGGACCAAATTTAGGAGAGATTTGTGAAATTTACCCTTTTATGGGGGTAAAGCTTGCAAAACTGCTATGAATTATAGCGGGTTATATACGAAACTATCATGCTTGATGGTTATGCGCTTGTATTTTGTGTTCTTTTGTATGATGTTCACTCAAGGTGTAATTTAATTTGAATTTGTGTAAGGTGTGCAATAGGCTAATTAATAACCAAAGCAAATGCCGGTTGTTTAGAAATCTTAATTAGTTGCTGATGAAGAACTATGTACGGATCTTGACTTGGTGAGAGTAATTCTTTCTTATCCAATCACCTCCAAAGTGTTTTCTCCTTTGAGAAAGACAATGGGTGAACCTATAACTGGTAGGGGTGAAAAAGGATCATATGCGGTTCAGATATGATACTTATCATGTTCGTATCTGCTTTCTAAAAATGGATATGGCAACGGATACGGCTTTCCTTCGGTAAAGAAAAGTCGTAACCAAATTCACAAAAAACACAAGCGGATATGGTTCGGTTATTGGAAAGACAAATATTGTACAATTGTGAATATGAATCAAATACGTAGCAACCGAATATGCATCAGATATAACAGTAGACTTGTATATTAGTGTCCGTTTGGATTACAAGAAGTATTGGGAGTAAGACGTACATTAAAGAAATAACTTCTTAAATTATGAAGTAAGAAGTAGCGGAAGTAATACTTTTTTCGCATATTTGTTGAAGTAGTGGAAATAATACTTCTTTCACTTCATTCACTTCTTATGTTTGGATAACAATTGAAAATATTATTAAGAAGTAACTAATACAGGATATAAACTATAACAAGCTTATCTCCCTTTATTTTAGTACTTTAAATCAATACTATAACGCTAATGAATATTACAACATTTTAGATTGAAATATAGCAGTTTATAATAGTTTATAATGCATTAGTTTGAAATTTTATTTTAAATAAGCTGGTTGGATGTTTTTGGTGTATGAAGGAGTTTACAAGCGAGCTGGTTGAAAAATAAATCAAGATAAGAAAATGGGGTAAAAAGAGAAGTCCTTTATATAAATGTGATGCTTTTTATCTAATAGGTCTTTTGTGCAAAAACAATTATCAATGCAAACCACCGAATTTGGAACAGCACTCACAATTCGTCGCTGATTTCACGAAATCACATTGCTCATTTGTGGACCCTACACACATGTCATTCACTTCGGAAGCACTTCGAAGCAGGACGGGCCAAAACTTTTTTTAGAAGTGAAGGTGACACATAGACATCATATCAGCAATTGAGAAAGTAGAGGAAGTAATGTTTCCGATGAAACAAATACCTTTTTTTGTTCGGAAATAGAAGAAATGCCCTTTATTTTCTTTACTTCAGGTACTTCAAGGCTACTTCCATGCAAACAAACAGGCCCTTAACTACTCTAATTTGCACCTAAAAACATGAGTTTAAAATTGGAATATATTATCTACTATCAATTTTAAAAGTAATTTATAATATCGAATACAACCAATGTAATTCAATTATCAAATGTTCATAATCCAAGTGCATTACTCAATGGCAAAGTTTTCTAAATCATTAGTAATAAAATAAATCAAATAATAGCATAACATTAATTTGACTATATATAAGTCCAAGATGTACAATTGATTACTTCAATAAAAGAATGATCCCATAACCCAAACATATATTACCAGATCCCAAAGCGCATGCAATTGTTATCAAAAATAAAAATTTAGTAATATTCATAACCAGATCCAGATCCATATTCAGATTCAGTATCCAAATCCATACCCGAATTCATATCTATATCTAATTCTACATCCGAATCCATATCCAAATTCAAATATCTAAACATATCCAAAATTTGAATCCATATCGTATCCGAAGGACCGAAACCATATCCGACCAAAAATATAAAATATATCCAAAACCATACTCATATCCGATTAGTTTCTAATTTTAGCTATCATATCCACATTCATTTTAGATACGATTGCAGATCAGATCGAATATGTCCAGATCATTTTGCACCCCTAGTTACTGATGTTGTTTTGTGAATAAGAGTTTAACAAAACACTCAAGAAAGACAAAAATTGGCTAAAAAAAGCAGACTCTTTCATGTAAAAAATTTTAATTTTTGTAGGGAAAATTATAAAATAATCATATGACAAGTGAGATATTTCCTCCCGCTAAAGTACTAAACTACTAATACTTGATTTTAAATAAATTTTGTGGAAAAAAGTTAAAAATACAGAGCACAAATTCTAATCCCTGCTGCTCATCTGACATTTGTGACGTATGAACTTATCTATAATTTTAAGGGGTTTTTGTCTTAAGGCCCAATGGTTTATCCTGTTTTATCTTTAAACCCAACTACTTTGTTTTGTACTTTTGAACCCAATCATCTTTATATATTTATCTCTAGGCCCAAATTCTCAAATACAATACATAAGTTACTGGGTCTGCCTTAAACTTTTCCAAAAATTCCAATTTACCCTCTCTCATTTAATCCCCCCTCTCTCCTCATTTACTCTCTTCTTTCATTCTTTAACTCTCATGAACCTACTAATTACTCCTGAACCCATTAATGCATAGGGTTTGATTGCTCAATTTTGGTGGAGATTTATCACTTTTTGGTATTTTAAAGTATAATTTTGTCATTAACTCAACTTCTAAATTTGTAGCATTAATTTCTCATTTTCCTCATTAAAATTATTTCACATTATTATTCACGAATCCTCATGGTTGTTATTACAATTAATAATAAAACTTGATACTAAAAATCAAAATGTTAATTTTAATTTAAGAATTAGATTTAATTTCAAAATTATGATTTAATTTCATAATTTTAATTTTAATTTGTTGTGAGACCAAATTTCATAGTTAGTTAAATTTAGTTTAAGTTGACTATCTTTGATAAAATTTACACATTTTATTTATTTATTTTTGACAAATAAAGATGAATGAAGATTTGCCTTGTACTTTCCCCAGAACACGCTATACTTTCACCAAAACCTATTATAGTTTCACCAATACTGTAAGTATAGCAAGTCTTGGTGAAAGTATAGTAGGTTTTCTATAAGTATAGTAGGTTTTTCTGTAAGTATAGTAGGTTTTGGTTAAAGAATAGAAAGTTTTCCGGCAATTACAACAGGTTTTTCTATAAGTATAGCACGGTTTGGTGAAAGTGTAGCAGATTTTTTTATAAGTATAGTAGACTTTTCTGTAAGTATAGCAGGTGCATGTTTTTCTGTAAGTATAGCAGATTTTTCTTTAAGTGTAGTATAACAGGTTTTGGTGAAAGTGTAGCAGGTTTTTCTATAAGTATAGAAGATTTTTCTTTAAGCGTAGTTGATTTTGGTAAAAGTATAGCAGATTTTTCTGTAAGTATAGCAGGTTTTGGTGAAAGTATAGCAAGTTTTCGTAAGTACAAGAGGATTTTTTATAAATATAGCAGGTTTTGAGAAAATATAGCATATATTTCGTAAGTATAGCACGCTTTGGTGAGAGTATAGCGGATTTTGGTGAAAGTATAGTACAAATCTTCATTCATCTCTTTGTGACAAAAATAAATAAAATGTGTAAATTTTTCAAAGATAGTCAACTTAAACCAAAATTAACTAAATATGAAATTTGGTCTCACAATAAATTAAAACCAAGATTATGAAATTAAAATCGTAATTGAAATTAAATCTAATATTGAAATTAAAATTAACATTTTGCTTTTTTAGTTTTATTTTTAATTAATTGTAAAACAACCATGATGATTCATGAATAATAATGTGAAATAATTTTGATGAAGAAAATACTAAATTAATACCACAAATTTAGAAGTTGAGTAAAGGATAAAAATTATACCTTCAAATACAAAAAAAGTGATGAATCTCCGCAAAAATTGAGCAATCGAACCCTATGCATTAATGGAGTTGAGGAGTAAGTAATGGGTTTATTAGAGTTAAAGAATGAAAGAAGAGAGTAAAGGAGGTGAGAAAGAAGCCGGGGTCGGGGGGTGGGAGGGGTGGGGTGGGGGGTAAGATTAAAATGAGAAAGAAAGAGATGAGAGAGAGAGAGAGAGGTGTAAATTGGGATTTTTAGAAAAGTTTAAGGGGAACTCACTAACTTATGTATTATATTTGAGAATTTGGGCTTAGAGATAAATATATAAAGATGATTGGGTTTAATGGTACAAAATAAAATAGTTGGCCTTAAAGATAAAACATAGTAAACCATTGGGCCTTAAGGCAAAAGGCCCTAATATTAAGCAAAAAAAATTGCGCTTATCCATAATTTTAAAAAAGAAGCTGCCACCTATGTGGTAATGTTTATACAACTCTTTTTATCAATAAAAAAATAAAAAATACAACTCTCAAAGGTAACAGAAAATAATACAGTAAACCCGCTAATAAAATACACAACATGGTCATCCAAGAAGGTCCATTCGAGTTGGTAGGCTATGTATGAGTAGTATACTAAAGTTTCAGGTTCGATTCTCTCAGAGAGCACTCATAGAAAATTAATTTTCTGAAATACTCAAAGCTATGTGTTGAGAGGTTTCCCTTGACCACGGCTTGAGATTCGATACATGGTTGGAATGATGGTGAGGAAGTTCTCTCATATAAAAATTGGTCCGATTATGTCGTCACCTACTTTAATCCGACTATTGGCAGGACCCACTTTTATGTTGTTAATGAAAAATAACGCAAGTATTGGACCCCAAAAAAAATAGAAAAAAAGAGAAAAAAATAACAATAACGCTATTAGGGCGTGATGGATGTGTAGAATCATGGCACGGGATTTTACGCAGAGACGTCCTACTACATTGTTATAGTCGGTATTTTTTTCAGGTTACAAAAAGTTTTGCAATTATAGATTTGATAGCCAATATGTTAGTGAAAAATAAACCTATGGAGAACTCTCCATAGAAAATCGCATAAAATATAGGTAGAAAGTTACAATACTCCGCTACTGATTTTAAACAGGTAGAAACAAAACTATTAATAATTTTTTAGATAGTGGTCTCCAAGTCATTGTATTTCGAAATAAGTTTTTGTTTATGTATATAATCACAGTCACTAATCTCGGGGTGAGCTTAGCTTGAGGTTGAAGATGACAGGGATCTGCTCTCTTCCCCGAATACCTAGCTTTGAGTTGGGCTGTTCTTCCCCCCTGCACAGGTAGAAGCTCGTGAGAGGACGGGGCTTGGCTCCCCCGTTGTACCTCTGATGATCAAGTCGGTGTTTTGAGCTTGAGTGGAGAAGAAAATGAACAGTAAGAGTTCTTAATTGAAGAGTGTAGGGGAGAAGCAGGCGTACCTTTTTCTTAAGAATAGTTTCTCTTTGTAGGAATAAGAGAGGGGCAATTTGGTCATTTTAGCACTGGTTTTACACATGTCAGCATTTGTGTGGAGTGAGTTATCACTGATGTGATGTGGGTGAGACACGAGCAATGGATGCAGGGGCCATGCGCCATTAATTGTGATGTTGACTTGTTGCTGGCGCGGGGCTCAAGGCCAACTAGTAAAGCAGGAAGTACTGTAGCAAACCGTTCGAATCTTATGTAGCGGTAAGTCGACTCTAGACGAGACGGCGGGGGCCTGCTGGCGTTGGCAGTCTTGTAGCAACCCGTTCTTATGCTTGATCGCCCAGAGGTACCTCAGCGAGTTAATCTTGTAGCACCCGTTCTTGTAGTGGCATGTCTGGCTGTAGCAACCGGGTTGGTTCTTTATGCGATCGTCCAGAATGTTATGTAGCGAGCAGTCGGCCTAATGTAGCAGGACTACCGGGGATGCCTTTCGCGTCGGCCGAATACTGTAGCACCCGTTACTGTAGTGGCATGTCTGCTGTAGCAACCAGGTTGGTTACTGTAGCAGACGACTAGAAAGAGGTGCGAATGCCGCAGGTGGTCGTCTGGGACCGCGTTTCGGGTCGGCATTATTGTAGCAGTCGGTCTACTTTAGCAACAGAGTCGGTTACTGTAGCAGACGACTACTGTAGTAGCCGAACACTTGTGAGAGCAGAGAGATCCCCTTCGGCCCTGTATTGGCTTATTTTGGTGTGATGTTAAATTCATGTTGACTTTCGAATAGGGATTAATAAAAAATATTTTTGGGGTACCAACAGTTTTCTAAATTTGATACCTAACTAAAAAATTATTCTCCTCTAATCCTTGTCATATGTGAAGTGACGATAAAGGTTCTCTCTTATCTTTGTGGATCAGTTGGTGGATCAGTTGTTTGGAATAATACACAATCACGCACAAATGAGAGAATTTAAAAGACTTGAGCTTCTTTGATTATGGCTATATCTACTGACTCTGTTTTCCTCTATAGTTATATTCAATTTTGTGAGAAGGTTCCTTGACCTACTTTTACTTAAAAACACAACACTTCTCCTACAAAATTTAAATGTGTCAAATCGGTCCACATTAGTGTTTCTTTTAAAATTTGACTTAGGTATATGATTATTATGTCCAATATAACTTAGGTATTAACGAGGAAAGTTAGGGTAACTATAAGGTATTTAATTAAAGTGCTATTTAGCCAATAATAATTAATTCAACCTATGAAGTCTCTTGTTAAATTCGCACACTCTTTTTTACCATTTTACCAATCCTCCCGCTTTTTATTCACACAGTAATTTAAAAAAAAAAATTTTAAATAACTTTTCTTCACACGGTTAAGATCTGTGAACTTATTTTACTCAACTGTCAACGCCCCCTAAAATACTGAAATCCCCAAATTCTCCCCAAAAATGGAAGACGACCGCAGAACCAGCGACAGCGACTCCATCACTATCCGAGCTTATCCGCTACGTTTATTTATAAATTTAAAAATAAAAATAAAAACCTAAAGTTCACTTCACTTCACTCCACAATCCATTGACTAGCTCGCGCCCATGGCGATCGCATCGCCTCCTCTCCTCCTCCTCCTCCTCGTCGCGTTCTGCTGCTCCGCCGGTGCGGGATACGTCGCATACAACACGTCGGCGGGGATCGTCGACGGAAAGATAAACGTTCATCTGGTTCCCCACACTCACGACGACGTCGGATGGCTCAAGACCATAGATCAGTACTACGTCGGATCCAACAACTCCATCCAGGTCTCCCGATTCTCGAAAACCCCTCGGCCTTTTGATATTTGCGCTGGGAGTATCTTATTGTCCTTTCCTTTTGGGTTGATTGCCATTTAGTACCCCACAGTATTAGCAATTTATAACTTTGATACTCGTGTGTAAACTTGCCAAAAATAGATACCCTAAAGTTTCGTCACTTTTAACTTCAATGTCTTCTATTACATCGCCAATCGGAACTCGGTTTCATTGTGAATATTCTTGATCCATTTGTTTTTTGCTATCGTTTAATATCTAATTTTATTCATTTGTGTTTGGAGAAACGGAAAAATGGAATAATGCTTTTAATTTCAGTGGGTTTAGTTAAATGGCTGAAGGAAGAAGAATGGGATTCAGAGGAAGTTCTTAATTCGCAAAAAAGTCCTCAACTTGTTGATGTTTGCATGGAAAATCTCTAATTTTATATGTTTATTCTGTCTTTGTAGGTGGCCTGTGTGCAGAATGTGCTGGATTCGCTGATCCCGGCGCTGCTGGCGGATAAGAATCGAAAGTTTATTTATGTTGAGCAGGTAGGTTTTGGTATGAAATTAGGGTTTAGGGTTTTAGATTTTGGTGTTTTTGGTTGTTGATTTGGGGTTTTTTTTTTTTTTTTTTTTTGCGGGATGTAGGCTTTCTTTCAGCGGTGGTGGAGGCAGCAGAGTGATGCTATGAAGAAGACGGTGAAGGAGCTTGTGAACTCTGGTCAATTAGAATTCATGTAAAGGATTTCATTTTTAGTGTTTTTTTTTCACCCTGAACTAGTTAAACTTAGGTTACAAGTGACGCAAATTTGTCTTATTAATTTGTTACATACATACATAAATTCTTTGCAACCCAAACTAGTACTGATTTTTAATATCTAATTACATTTGTTTTCCTTAGATTTGTTATAAGAATATAAGGTGGTCATTTCCTTGACAATTATAATTCCATTTAATTTACCCCCTAACTTGAACGAGATAGTATCATGACACTATTGAGGCTCCTCTATTGAATTCTGTATAGGGTTGTAGGATAGGGCAAGACCTGGCATATTAATGAGCTCACCTGTCTACCATTGATGATAAACAATAGTAACTGCACCAATAAACAGTAGCAATGTGTTACATCAAGATTCATGATAAATCAGCTGTCACCCTCTCCTTCCTCCTTGTATGATATTCTGCAGAGGGCCCTCTATAGGATTTTTCTTCCGAGAAAGAAGAGTGGGTCTGCATGTTTCCCAAGTTGGCTGAAATAGAGCTCCTTGCTCCCTCATTCTTTGAGTGCCATTTCCCATAATCCAGGAGTATATGATACTTTTGATCAGTGGTTTTGACCAGTTTATCTCTGAAAAGCAAATTATTAAAGTAGATTGTTGCTGTTCTTCTTTTTTTGAATAAATACTGGGACTTATCATTCATATCATTCTCTTCTGTTGTGTTGAAGAAATGGGGGAATGTGTATGCATGATGAAGCAGCAGTGCATTACATTGACATGATTGATCAGACTACCCTTGGACACCGGTTTATCAGGCAAGAATTTGGTCAAACTCCTAGAATTGGTTGGCAGATTGATCCATTTGGACATGCTGCAGTACAATCTTACTTGCTTGGGGCTGAGGTATTTCTTTTACCTTCTACACATCATTTCGTTAATCTTAATGCACAGTGATGGCTACAGATTAATGATTCCTTGATTGGTTGTATATTTCAGTGCTCAAACACTAACTTGCAGGTTTCTTTTCTTGACCATACTTTTCCTTATTTTCTGATTACTTGACATATCTATGTTTCTATCCTAGTCTTAAAACAAAATACATCGTATTGAAACCTTCCTTAGAATTTTCGATACAATGTATTTGCTCTTAAACTGGTGTGCCCCTTGAACCGTTTCCTTCTATTAGCTTCACATCAGGGATACCCATAAAAGTTCATTATTCAAGAATAGTTTATGAAGGATGAATGTTGTTGTAGAAAGGATTCAATAGAGAAATACAGGGCTTCAGGTATCCTGAGAATGAGTTATGTACCTATATTTCATATGGTTAATGAAAATTTTCATTTACCTAAAAAAAGAAATACAGGGCTAGCAAGTGGGAGGGAAGCATTTTTTTTGGGAGGGTTTAGTTGGTTATGTTTCATTATTTTTATAAGTATTCAAGTTATGATAAGCTATACATTTTCCACTTACATAATATATATGTGTCTGTTAATAGATTTATACACAAATTCATGCATATCGTATATACAAATATAGACACACTTATACATCTTTAATTGCAAAAGAGAAGCCAGCATTGAATATTTTGAAATTTGAACGTATATGACTGGGAACAGTTTCCAAAGGGACAGCATGTTATGCCTCATTTGAGGCGATAATTAAAAATCATGAATTTTCAAGTATTTTCTACTTTGAAATATAAATATTAAATGTTGAAAATGAAAAATTTAAAAGAGAAAAACTGAGTAAATTTAATTATTGACGACCTTTACTAGCAACATGAAGATACATTGATTTTTTTACACATTTTAAATTCTAACATTGGTCCCCAAATCTAATCTATTTTAAATAAGTCCCCAAATCTCATATATTTTAAATGATTCCTCAAATCTATAAGTTCTCTTTGATAACTCCTGTACATTACACTATTAACTTAACTCCAAGTAAATTAAATTCCATTAGTCTTTCATGTTGTGCTTTCTTCTTTCCTAGATAATTTCCCACCAAAATTCTTCTCTCTGCCTCATCCTCTTGCTTGCTATCTGTTGAGAAGTATCTATTTCACTCCAGTCATAACAATCTTGGGAAGATGAGGGAAAGACTAACAAGATTAATGTAGTTTAGTTAATTTAGAGTTCGGTTCGCAATTTTAACCTAGAAGGACTTATTTAAGGGAACTTAAAGATTTGGGGTCTTACTTAAATATATGAGAAATGGGGGACTTATTTAAGAATACTTATAGATTTGGGGGATTTATTTAAAATATATGAGATTTGGGGGACTTATTTAAAATAGGTTAGATTTGGGGGGCCAATATAAGAGAGACCTTTTTTTTGTTGAACCATATATTTCCAACCAGATTGAGAAAAAAAAACCCATTCTTTCATTGGTTTATGAAGCCCAAGCCCTCAGGTGGGACATGACAAAATGACGCGTGAAGCATATGTTTTATTTGGGTCTCATATGTTGAAGGACTTGTCTCATGATTTTGAGTGCTTAAAGGTGTCCCACCTCCTCTAGTCTGTAGCTGTTTGTTGTTTGTGCCACTTTAGACATGTATTTATATCCTTTTTTCAGAATTATTGTGGGAAACACGAGTTTTAGACTATGATCACTTGCACAGGTTCAACTTAGACAGGAATATGTGTTTGCCATTGTCCAAACATATATAGCTAGCTTTTCGTGTCCTTTACAACACTGTACACCATTTTTTGAGATGAAAGTAATACCGACATCCTAGTGTTAGTTTTATTGCATTGAATTAAGACCTTTAAGCCATAGTGCAGGTGATTCATATAGTTCACTCAAGCTTTCTGTTCCCATGTTGCACTTCAATGGAGCAGTGATATTTAAAGAACATGAGCAGTATGCCTCAGTTTGCATTGTTGGACTCTCTATGTGTTGTTCTTGTGGTTATATAACTATTCTTTTCTCTAAGATTTATGAATCATTTCATGTCCAGGAGTTACATCCTACACTTACAGTACTAACCATATACTGTTTCAATTGAGCAATTTACACCTTGTTCAATCTCCTGTTTAAGAAGTGAACACTATAGTAGTTGCAAGTGGATTTTGTATAACCATGTTTGCCCATCTTAGAGATCTCCATTTTTGTACTATCGATGATTAGTCTTTTATGTAATATACAATCTATGCATCATTTTCCAGCTGTTGCATCTATAAAATTAGAAGTTTGTATGGTCTGATTCACCAAAGATAAATCTTTTTTGCTATTACACTGATGAATGGATCATAGTGAAACAGCTTTCTGAAATTTGCAGGTTGGATTTGATGCTCTCTACTTCTCAAGGATTGATTACCAAGATCGAGAAAAGCGAAAAGATTTGAAAAGTCTTGAAGTTGTATGGCGTGGTTCTAAAACCCTTGGGTCATCTGCTGATGTGAGTGATTGTTCACCCTTTCTCTCTTAGGAAACTATTCATGCTTCATAAATATTTGATTATTTACTCACCTGTTTTTTCGTGTTATAGTTTTATGATTAACTGTGGGTTTTTATGTGAAGTCTAAATTTTCCCAATTTTCTTTTCAGATTTTTACAGGCATCTTTCCCAAGAACTATGAACCTCCACCTGGTGGATTCTACTTTGAGATTAATGATGCTTCTCCAGTTATACAGGTTATTACATTAGACATGGTAAATTTAACATTTTAAATATCTGAAGATTGGAGTTCAATACTGTCCTTTCTGATTTAAGGATGACCCACTCTTATTTGATTACAATGTTGAAGAGCGTGTGAATGATTTTGTGGCTGCAGCTGTATCACAGGTATGCAAATCCTTGCTCTCATCAGATCACTTATATTGAGATTTACTCTCATGTTCTACAAAATCTTTACTTATTTTAGTTGACAAGACTGTGAAGTGTGAATAAGAGTTCCTTTTTCTCCAGGCCAACATTACCAGAACAAACCACATTATGTTCACCATGGGGACCGATTTCAAATACCAATATGCGCACACATGGTTCAGGCAGATGGATAAGTTCATACATTATGTCAACCAGGTAAATTTTCTTTAGTAAGCTTCTCTTTAGAAAGCTTCCTAAAGAATAATTTAACTACAGCTGTATTGACATTAAGATTGGTAGATAAACTTTTCTGTGTTTCAAAAATTAAATTTTCTTGGTTATATTCACTGGAAATATTTTTCCCATTAGTTGAGGACCGTGTATTGGTCATGTTCCAAGGTTATATAAAGCAGGAGTCCTAAGTGATAAATGTGATTTCCTTGGCACACACTTCATGTAACAGGCTGAAAGCTTAGAAGCTGAATGAGTTGTAAATATCAAAATTTATGATTTCAAATCTGGAGTACTAAATATGCTAGTGATTAGTTTTTGATGGTCGTTTCTTTATAACTATATATAACATAATCATGCATGTCTGAGTGTTCAATCTTGTAGTCCCTTTTATGTCAGGAGGAATGACAACCGAGAGAGTGAGAGATCATCAAGATTATGAGTTTTTAGTGATTTTAGAATTCTAAGAATGCCGCCAACTTGCATGAAGATGAGACACAAGAGACCTTGTGGCGGATGGATACATTGAACAAAATGACACGGGTCTTATATTTTGTTTACTTATGATAATATAATATTTACGAGCACTAGACTTCTGTAATTTGTTAATTACGTAAAATTTAAACATAAAATGTACTTTAGAACCATGATCTTGCTCCCCCTTTAGGGACCTAGGGTACACTCCTTGAGATCTTCTCATAATGGATGTGCGACAGGATCTTGGGTATGTGGCTGGATAATGTCAAGATCCATAGGAAGGTTGAGAAGTGGTGGTGAAAATGGTGCCTAAGCTAGAGAAAGAAAATAGTTAGTAAGCAGCTAAAATATGCATCTTATTCACCACTTCCTTGCAAAATTTGAATTGAGATAGAGAACTGTAAATAATATGTTGATTGCAGAGGGTGGAATTGTTCTGGTGCCGCAGATGGAGCCACAGGTGGATGAATATGGTTTCAAGCTTTAGGTTGGATATACGTTAGGCCTGATAAGAAATGCCAGTCTTATGGTGTCTCGTTTTTGGCTTTGGAAAGATATGGCTTAAGATTGCGAATTTGGAAAATTGTGGTGGCAAGTCATAGGATAGGTTCATGGTTGGTGGTTGTTGGTTTTATACCTGTGTCAGTCAATATTGGTCCAGATTTCCATTGGATATCCAACCATTTCCTTGTAAAAGTTTAAATCAGGGGAGATAATGTTGGCCACTTACACTTCTTCTTAGCTAGATTCCGATCAATGGGTAATGGAAGAAAGAATTGTGCTTGGTACTTGGTAGCAATTAGCAAATTTTCTGATGCAGACTCATATATTTATGGTGCTCAACTCAACTGATAACAGCCTGCTACTTATGATACAAGTTCGAACAATACAAAAATTGTACTTGTTTGTCTCTAGTATTTGCATTTACATGAGTTACTCTGGAAGCATAAGGTAAAAGTGTTTCTTTTTCTTTCTTTTTTTTTTTGTTGGGAGAAACGTAAGGTAAAAATCTTCGTTTGAGCTATCATGAATTCATAAGCTTGGTTAACATGTTTCTTTTCATTTGTTTCCTGGTCTCTATCCTCTTGGTGTTAAGACAAGTTTGAATGTTTTCCTTCCTCTTTCATGCTTCAGGATGGGCGGATTAATGCCCTATATTCAACCCCTTCGATCTATACAGATGCGAAGTATGCAGCAAAAGAGTCTTGGCCTCTCAAGACTGATGACTTCTTCCCGTAAGTACAAAAGCTTTGGAAACACCAATTCATGTGAAGTATATTTTTGGTATATTGTACTAATAGATTATTGCTTGAGTATATAGGTATGCTGATAATCCAAATGCATATTGGACGGGTTACTTCACAAGTAGGCCTGCGTTGAAGGGCTATGTTAGAATGATGAGTGGTTATTATCTGGCAAGTTTTTTTTTAATTCTCATCAAAGGATATTAATTGTTACATATTCGTTGGTCATTCTTCTGGTATTTGACATCTATTTATGTAATATAAATTACAAGATGTCCAATATATGTCCAGGCTGCTAGGCAATTGGAATTTTTCAAAGGAAGGAATAGCACAGGCCCCACAACAGACAGTTTGGCTGATGCTTTAGCTATTGCACAACACCACGATGCTGTCAGTGGAACTGAGAAGCAACATGTAGCTGATGATTATGCCAAAAGACTTTCAATTGGTTACACAGAAGTAAAAATCTTTGTTTGAGCTGTCATGAATTCATAATTATATCTAAATGGCATGCTGTTCTTCCTAAGTTTGACCATTGTTTTTAATGTTCTGCAGGCCGAGAATGTAGTAAAAATTACACTTGCTTGCTTAACAGAATCAGTCCTGGATTCAGGCTGCGGCAACCCAAAAACAAAGTTTGAACAGGTAAAATATGAAGTGTAAGTAAGTATTTGTTTTTTCAGGGAAATTCTTCGAGCAGGGTTTATTTCTCCAGTATTGAACTGGAAAACTATATCCTTTACTACTTAAACTTGGTATGCTGATAGAGCTTAGTGTTCTAGGTTATGAGGATAATAAAAGATGATTTCCTTGGTAAGATTAAATTTATATAGTTCCTTCAACTAAGAAGGTTGTTTGTCTCTGCATACTTGTCAGAGCGATGTGCATTTTTTGTGGTGTTATACTCCAGAGTGGGCTACTGGCAACTTCAACTTCAGTAATCACATAATAGATATTCAATCTAGGTGAAGCAAGATTAAATTTGATGCAGATTGCTATTGTAGGATTTGTTGGGATCACAACTGATGCAAGTTGCAGTACTCAACGGGGCATCATCACTATTTTCTCTTAGTCTTTTCACATCAAATTGGGGAAAGTATGGACAACAACAACAACAACAAAGCCTTTATCCCAAATTTTTGGTTTCGGCTACATGAACCCTATTCTTCCATTCAGTTCTATTTTGGGCCATCTCCTCCGTTATATTGGGGAATGTATGGAGTGAACTATAAATTGAGAAGGTTGAGGGTCAATTTTTACAACTGTATATCTTTGACTACCTGTGAGTCAGTGTAAAATCTTGTACAAGGAAATTGTGGCATGAAGGAAGCTTGGCATAAACTGATAACGGTCTGATGTTAAGAAATTGGTCTTGTCGGTCATTGTGGAGTAAGCTCATGCCACCAGGGCACAAGAGCTCATCCAACATCATATTGTGATCATTATCGCTTTTTCCCATAAATATGTGATCCGCTACAAACTGCAGTTAGAACCCTGAGAAAATATAGAAAATCTTAATTGGGGATGGCACCTCATGATTTTCTTAGTGGAGGGAAATGAGGAAAGAATATCTTATGGAGTTCTTACGGGAGAAAGAAGAGGAAGGAGAAGGATGGTGGAAGATGAAGAGGGTAGAATCTTAGTTCTACTTTTAGTCTGTTAAATTTCTAATAGAGGGTAGTGGAGGGGTATAACCTGGACCACAAAAGTAAATTAGCAAATATGAAGATTTGGGGGTACTTCTAAAATCAACTTTTGGCAGTTATGCATGCAAACAACTCAAGAAAATGGAAACCGGAACAATTATAAATTAAGGATTTCAGCTCGTAAGGAATTACTTAAGACAAAAATAAAATCAATATCAGAAGAATGGTTGACAATCCCTGAGTGGGTACAACTAATCTTTTTATGAAGATTGTGTCTAATGAAATTGATGAGGTAGCTAGTGTGGTAAGAAAGCTTTTTGGTTGGAAAATGAAATATTATTGGAATTTAATATTTTTGCTCAAAATGTAGCTGTTTTGAGCAAGACGAATAATGGCGAAAAGTTACTTATTGTTAAATAAAGCGTAAAAGAAATATAAAAGGTTTTTAAAATAAGGAAAGAGAGTGAAGAGGAATGGAAGTGGAAAAATGAATGTTCCTGTTTCTTAGAATGACAATATTTGGGCAAAACGGCACTTGTACAAATGTGTTTTTTTAATTTCTAATCAGCGTAATTTCATTCGATATGTATTGTATCTTTATTTTCACAACATCCACAAGAGTTCCTTGTTCAGTAGGAAAATCAAGTTTAATTTTTCATCATTTAATTGATCCTAATGTTCTAATTTGCAATTTTACAGTGTCCTCTTCTGAACATAAGTTATTGTCCTCCCTCTGAAGTAAGCTTGTCGAATGGAAAGAGCTTGGTAACTACTGCTATCAGATCCTCTCTTTCTTTTCGGTAAGAAATTGGTTCTGTGAATTTTAATATGCTTACTGTAAAAATTGTTCTTCCCAGGTCGTTCTTGTTTACAACTCTCTTGGATGGAAAAGGGAGGATGTGATCCGCATACCTGTAAATATCTTTTCTTACTCTATGCGCATAGTTGATCATTATATCACTATTGTCGTCTCTGTCTGATCATTATATAAATCATTCTTGTCTGCTTCAATGTTGTATAGATATATCATAGAGTTCTTGAAATGACAAAGATGCACGCTTTATTGGCTATATATTTTCCCTGGTTACTTCTACAAATGGTTTTTACTGCAAGTCTTTTTCTCTAATATGCTTCTATTGTTTAAATTACAAAATTTGATTTTTATCATGTCTCATAAACTGACAAATTATCTGTTTTCTGTTGTCATATACACTTACTGTGACTAGCACGCATTTCATAACCTATTTTGCACACTATTTGTCAACTGCTTTGGCAGATAAAAATGTTAATTAGATTAATCTAGCATTACCTTCCACTCATATCTTTTCCTTTGTTGATAGAAGGTATGAGTTTAGTGATTCAAATATTCTGTTCTCAGACTCTATCAATCTAACTTGTGTTCTCAAAAAAGTTTGGCAATAGATGCAAATGAAAGATTCAGCTACTAATGGGAGTTATTCAAGTTATAAATTGACGAGAATCTCATCATAACAGCACTTAGATGATGGAAAGCTTAGGTAAATGCCAAAGTATTATGGATGAGCTTGGTTTTCTTTGTGAATTAACTTTCAACCAGCCTAGCTGTCTCCTATCCATTAACAGTTATAGATGATCCATCAGCTTTTGCCTTGGTAGTTATTTATGTAAGTGAAGCCGGTTACGCATATATACTATCCGTTGGAAGAAGAGCTATGATATTCTTTGGATGCATTAGTTCTCTTTCCATGCAAGTTAAAGACTTGTTCCCTCAATCACAATCGAATCACGGGGGAAGTAATATTTCTTTTCCTACTGAGATTAGGGAATCCAATCTATGGCTCTCGATAATTATATGACAAAGCACTTTTGTCAAGGCAGTGACATTATTAACTAGATATAGTGATTTTTACATCTCGTATCTAGTCCTCGTCCTTTCTTTCAATTGAATAATAATATTTGGAGCTTTTATGTGTACAGAAGATAACAACAGACTGAAAACATGTTCATGTTGGTTGGAAAATCTTAATGGCTTATCGAATCAGTCATTCATAATTCTATTATTGGTAGATTGGAATGAATTAGCTGGAGTATAGTTGGATGAGGTTAGCCAATTATATTCGGCTAGGGCTGGGGAAAAGGTCTTGGTTCATTTATATTCGGGTCTGTTTGGCATCAGGCATAATCAGGTTGGGGAAATGTGGCCGCAGTCTACCTAAGCCTGAGGACTTGGACATCCCTGTATGAAATATAGGATTGAAAATCAAGGTTACTACTTATCGAAATAAAAAGGAACACCCTTACTGCTCATCTAACAGTTGAGTGGAACCTTTATGTCATCAATGCTGGACATTGATATGGTGTGTGTACATCATTATCTCACTTACAATGGAAACAGCTGTAGGAATATGCAGTTAATGAGAGATTTACCAATTCAAGATGATTGGTTTAATATGAGTGTAAAACTTGTTAGAGTTTTATGTAAAAGTTTTCCAAAAAAACCTGGGCTAAGTTTCAAACTACATATATATTATAGTATGTATTTCAATAACAGAAATACACTGTAGCCCAGTGGTAATTTTTTTTGAACAAATCAAAGGTCACGGGTTCAAGGTTTGCCTTCGGCAAGCCTCAACTCATTTTAACGAACAATTCTCCATAAGTTTAAACTCAGACCCAGACCCGGACTCGGGTCGGGTCATATCGTGGATCGGGCTGAGGTGCTATGATGGTGCAATAAGTGCTTTGTAGGTGCACTTAGCACGTTGGCATCGGGGAGCAGAGGTGGCGCTCTACCGGCGCACCGTCAGCTACAGCTCTAGTCGCCACGCAGGCTGCTTCACAGCACACAGAGTGGTAGAGTCCGACCTAAAGATGTTTTTCGACTCGGACTTGGGCCTTTTCTGATGGAGACGGACTCAAAAACGCCTTTTGACTTAGACTTAGACTTAAGACTTGTTGGAGGAGTTGGCTTAGAAAATAGCTAGAGGGTGACTGTTGGGCTTCTGAACTGATCTATTCAATGGGCTCGTTAAACAGACCAGTTAATGTAGTTAGTGGGCTGAGTGGGTGTAACTGATCTAACCTTTGGGTTGCTCTCTTTAATGAGTTAGCAACTCTTGGGCTGGATCAGAGACCTATATAAAAGTCTTCTTAACAACACTAGAGCTTTTTCTCAGAAGTATCCTCTAGAAATTGCAGTGCCCATTTGAGTCCAATTATGTGCCATACCGAGGAGGTTACCAAATTCAGACCGAGGAGGTCGCCTAGTGCCTGAACATGATCGAGGAGATCATGAAGGGTTTGGTTAGTGCACACCAGTACACTTAAGTTATTGTTCCTAGAAGCAATTCGACTTGGGGATCCTGGCACCGGAGTAGGTTGAATCTTGCTTTAAGTTTAGTGTTTTAAGGCTCACAGAGAGTCAAATCGGTTTTTTTTGCAACAAGTATTTCAGGAAAGTTCATATTCCATGTCTTGATTTTTCCATTTTGTTCTAACATTCTTAAAGCAAGAATTTCAGTCTCATAAAGGATCCTGCAAGAACTATGGGAATTGACTGCCAGAAACTCGAGAGCTTCGACGGAACCGACTACAATGAATGGCGACGCAAGATGATCTTTGGGATGCAACTCCTAAAGATTTATTATGTTGTCTCAGAAGACAATTTAAAGTTCAAGGAGGACGACACAACTGTCAAAGTAAATTCTCCTCAATTGTCTTGTTGACCACCTTGCAGATGTTTACACACACCAAGCCTTTGCGAAGGAAATCTGGAGTGCACTGGAGTAGCAATACAAAGACAAGGAGAAGCTTTCTAAAACACATCTCATTGACAAGTTCCTCAACCTCAAATTCGAAAATGACAAAGAGGTTTTACCTCAGGTCCAGGAGCTTGAAAAACTTGTCATGAAGTTAAAAGATCGAGCTCTGTGACACCTGCATCGCCGGTGCTATCGTCAACGAACTCCCTCCTTTATGGATGTCTCTCAACAGACATTCATAAGAAGAAAAGTTTTATTTGCAGACTTGAAGAGGATCATCTGGATAAAGATGAAATTAAGACTCGCACTAAAAACGAGCTGCTCGCTAAGCAAAAGGCGTCAGCTAACATAATGTCTACCAAACCTGTCAACATCTTCATCAATAACAAAAAGAAAAATTTTAAGAAGTTCACTACTCCAAAGAATCTCAATGTGCAAAAAGAGTTCAACAAGAATGGTCAATGCTTCAATTGCGGGAAAAAGGACCACTTTGCAAAAGCATGTAAAGCACCAAAAAATGCAAACAACATAATGTTGCTGAAGTCAACCATATTGAAGAAGTCAGAACTTTGTGGCGATGCTTTTTCAGATGACAAGTTCTCCTAACAGTTCTGAATGGTGGTTAGATATTAGCACTACATGTCATGTTTGCATTGATAGGAGCCTTTTTACTTCTTATGTTGTTGCTAGTGAGAATGTATTAATGCCTAATCACTTTGCTGTTAGAGTCCTTAGAACTGTGGCAGTAGTGATAACACTTACTTCTGAAAAGACTTACTTTCAAGAATGTGAAGCATGTTTCATCAATTGCAAAGAACCTGGTGTCTAGAAGTCTCCTTGATGATGTTGGAATGCGGCTAGATCTCCAAGGAGGAAAAATTATCCTCTCCTATCAGAAAGTTTATTTTGGTAATGCTTATCGTATGGATGGAATGTATAAAATAAGTATTGTAAATTCTGCCTCAGCTATCAATGGAGTTTCTATTTCTACGTACTCTTCTCTTTGACATCATAGACTTGGTCATGTTAATTATAGAAAAATATTTAACACGAATAAGTTAGGACTTCTATC
This sequence comes from Asparagus setaceus, assembly GCA_012295165.1. Lineage (NCBI taxonomy): Eukaryota > Viridiplantae > Streptophyta > Magnoliopsida > Asparagales > Asparagaceae > Asparagus > Asparagus setaceus. Next base: position 41,284,132 of record CM022707.1, on the reverse strand, counting down.
CAATTTTGGGGGCGATAAACCAAGTCGATGTGAAGTTTGTGTGCAAGCCACGATCACAAGAAAACCTTTTCATAGTGTCACAAGAACTACACAATTACTAGAGTTAATTCACTCCTACACTTGTAACTTCAAAGGTTTTACTACTAGAGGAGGCATGAAATATTTCATCACTTTTATTGATGACCACTCGATATTGTCATGTTTACTTACTAAAATCAAAGATGAAGCCTTTAGTAAGTTTATCGAGTTCAAGACCGAGTAGAAAAATAACTTGGTCACCCAGTAAAGAAGCTTAGAAGTGATAGAGGAGAGTATTCATCCAAGGAAGCAAAAGCTTATTTTAGAGAACATGGGATAGTTGCTGAGACAACGGCTCCCTATTCATCACAATCTAATGGGAATGCAGAGAGGAAAAATCGAACTCTAACAGAGATGATAAACTCAATGCTTATCACCTCTAGTCTTCCAAATTGCCAATGGGGCGAGGCATTATTATTGGCAAATTAGATCTTAAATTGGGTGCTATATTCTAAATCCGATATAACACTACATCAATACTGGTTTGGTTATCCTGCTCCTTTAGATAATCTTAAGTGTGGGATGTCTTGCCTATGTTAGAATACCTGATATCAGAAGGTCAAAGCTGGGACCAAAGGTGAATAAATACGTATTTCTGGGGTTTGCCAAAGACAGTGATGCAAGTAGATTCTTAGATCTCGACACTAAATTATTAAAGCTCGAGATGCAGAATTTTTTAAGGATAAGTTTATCAAAAATAAAAACTTGTCACTCAAAGATACACCAGAGAACACTGAATTAAATCCGGCTACACCAGAAGAAGCTACTACTCTTGAGGACTCTACTCAAGATGAAGAAGCTGCTATTCCAGAGGAAGTTCTAGAGCTTCCTGTCAAGCGGGTAAGAAAGGTAAAGGATTTTGGTGATGACTTCTTTACGTATAATGTAGAAGATGATTATTTAACCTTTCATGATGCTATGAGATCCAAAGATGCATTATTATGGAAGGAAGCTACAGAAGATGAGATGAATTCTCTTCTTTAAAATCACACTTGGGAGTTAGTTGATTTTCCAAAAGGAGCAAGGCCGATCAAGAGCAAATGGATCTTCAAATGGAAGATTTGTCCTGACGGTACTATTGAGAAGTAGAAGGCAAGATTGGTGGCTAAATGTTCCTCTTAGAAGGAAGGTATTGACTTCTTTGACATCTTTGCAAAGTTTGTCGCATCACAGCCATTAGAATGCTTATCTCTTGGGCTACCATACAGAAACTTGTGCATCAGATGGACGTGAAGATGACATTCTTAAATGGAGATCTCATTCAAAAATCTATATGGAGCAACCAGAAGGTTATATTATTGATGACATGAACAATAAAGTATGCAAATTGATCAAGTCCCTGTATGGACTAAAGCAAGCTACTAAACTCTGGCATGAGAAGTTCGACAAAGTCATTTAGGGAGATGGATTTAAAGTCGGTGAGTTTGACAAATGCCTCTATATAAAAATTATTAGAGAAGTTAATTATTATCTGTCTGTATGTAGATGATATGCTTATCATTGGTACTGATATGTAGATAGTCACATCTACAAAGAAGTTTCTGTCAACTCAGTTCTGTATAAAAGATTTTGGAGATGCTAATGTAAAATTTGGGATCAAAATCGTTCGATCAAAGAATGTGATTGGCCTAACTCAATCTCATTACATTGGGAATATGTTGAAAAAATATGGGTATTTCGATCTTCTAGAGATCTTGATACCATATGACTACATTAAGAAGCTTCGAGCCAACTCAGGAAGACCGATGGAACAGCTGGAGTACTCGAGGAACAGCTGGAGTACTCGAGGATCATCAGGATTCTTATGTACACTATGAGCTACACAAGACTAGATATTGCTTTCACTGTTAGGATGCTAAGCAGATTTACAAGCAATACTGAAAAGTCTCATTGGGATGCTATTAAAAGAATAATGAGGTACTTGAAAGGAACTAGATCTGGGCTTATTCTTCTCTAGACATCCTGCAACAATAGAAGGCTTCTGAGATGCCAGTTGGTGCTCAGAACCAGATGCGTGCAAATCTATAGAAGGATGTGTATTTACTATGGGAGGTGCAATAGTCTCATGGAAATCTAAGAACCAGACAATCATTGCACAGTCATCCATGGAGTCTGAGTTTTATGCTTTGTCTACAGCTGGAGATGATGCTGAGTGGCTCAGAAACCTCGTCAAAGACCTTCCTTTGAAAGAACTGCACGGAGCAGTGATTACTATCTATTGTGATAAGCAACGAGTGCTGTGGTAGCAAACTCATTGTTCAACGGAAAGAAGCGAACAATTCATCTGGAGCATGGTTACCTCAATGAGTTAATCAATAAAGGAGTCATCTCAGTGATCGATGTTCGTTCTCTAAAGAATATTTCTGATTCTATGACGAAAGGTCTGAAGAAGGATTTGATGGAGAAAATGTCTGCTAAAATGGGTCTTAAAGCTATGTAAGTTTTATTTTTATTTTCCATATAATTGAATTATTAGTTCCAAGCTTAGCTACTAATAGTTAGATATTGGTTCAAAAATAACAATGAAACTTGTGTTTATCCGACTAAGTGGAGGTTGGTTTTAAAAACCTTAATGAGTCCAAGACATTTCAGATGTGGGTTGTAAGTAGGAACATACCCAAAGGACTCAGCTATATTAAGATGGAAGTTTGGCCGTTCCCATGAAGTCTTTAAGGTAAGATTTCAAAATCCTAATTAAACTAGGAAAGAGCACATAGCCTAAAACATGCTAGTCTTCAAGCAAAGATAAGTGGTTCCTGGTGTTATTTACCACTATTTGGCTTTATCTATGTGATCACTAAATTGTATTTACGTGCTGGTTCAAGACCGAGTTCACCATGCACTCAACTACCTTTTAGTTGATCTAAAAGAGGATTCAAGTCCATACAACATCTTCTTTATGCACATTGGTTAAAACAATGATAGTTTGAAACTTGTGGGGGATTGTTAGAGTTTTATGTAAAAGTTTTCTAAATGGGCTAAGTTTCAAACTACATATATTATAGTATGTATTTCAATAACAAAAATACACCGAGTGGTAAAAATCTTTTTGAACAAATCAAAGGTCATGGGTTCAAGGCTTGTCGAAGGCAACCCTCAACTCATTTTAACTAACAATTCTCCATAAGTTTAAACTCGGACCCGGACTCGTGTTGGGTCGGATCGGGTCGGGTCGGGTCGTGGATTGGGCCTCATTGGGCTGAGGTGCTATGATGGTGCAATGGTTGCTTTGTAGGAGCACGTAGCATGTTGGCATCGTATGCCGAGGTTGGCCCCATCGCGACCGTCACCGCAACTCGTCACACGTAGTCGCCAGCAGCAAAGTGGTTGAGTCCAACCTAAATACGCATTTTGACTCTGACTTGGGCCTTTTTTGATGGAGTCCGACTCAAAGACGCCTTTCGACTCGGGCTTAGACTTGTTGGAGGAGTTGGCTTAGAAAACAGCTAGAGGGTGACTGTTGGGCTTTTGAACTGATCTATTTAATGGGCTCATTAAACAGACCAGTTAATGTAGTTAATGGGTTGAGTGAGTGTAATTGATCTGACCTTTTGGTTACTCTCATTAATGAGACCTTTGAGTTGCTCTCATTAATGAGCTAGCAACTCTTGGGCCGGATCAAAGACCTATATAAAGCCTTCTGAACAACACCAGGGCTTTTTCTCAAAAGTATCCTCTAAAAATTGCAGTGCTGATTTGAGTCCAATTCTGTGCGAAACCAGAGAGGTTGTAGTATGAAATCAGACCAAGGAGATCGCCTAGTGCTTGAACTTGATTAAGGAGATCGTGGAGGGTTTGGTTGGTGCACACCAGTACACTCAAGTTACTATTCCTGAAAACAATTTAGCTTTGGGATCCTTTCATCGAAGTAGGCCAAATCTTGCTTTAAGTTTAGCGTTTTAGGACGCACAGCGACTCAAACCAGTTTTTTTTATAACAAGCATTTCATGAAAGTTCATATTCCCCGTCCTGATTTTTCCCTTTTGTTCTAACAAAACTTTAGACTAACATCTTCAACGAATAAAAAATTTGTGGGTTGCTTCACGAGCACTTATCCTTTTCCCAGAGAAGACATGAAATTGGTGCTATATAAAATTTGGTGGCAAGAGAAATTGCACGCACGGGTGAATTTGGGAAGTGGCATACAATGCATAAAGAATATCTCGTACATTAAACAATGATATAACTTTTATGGTCGTGGATGTGCAGAAGAATTGATGTAGGAGCAAACAAAGACCAATTTTCACTTTCAGGTTCTCTAGATTGCATACATAACATTGACTGTTTTAGTCATAACTTTCTTAGAAGACTCCAATTGACTCTCCGTTTGAAGCATTAATAAGATCAATGAGTCTATTTTCTAATAAATTTGGTTGTGCGTGAATTAGAGTTCTCTGGAGAAAGTTATTTGCAGAATACTCATGGCATATTTGGATTTCACTGGCGGTAGGGGAAGTTAAGGGAAAATAGGGGATAGAAGATAAGGAAATTTCCTTCACCTAGGTTCTGCCCTTTTTTTGGGGGGGGGGGGGATATTGTATTGTTGGGGGTTAACCTAGGGGAACTAGGGGATACATTGCACCCCTTACGATGTATCCAAACAGGGTGAATGGTCAACCTACCTTCCCTTCTCCCTATTTCCCTTCAATCCAAACAAGGCAAGGGATGGTGAATTTGGATTGCATTGACTTTTATGTTTTCTAGGATATTAAGTTAGTCAAATGTCTTTTAGTATTTCGATATCATTTAATTGTCATCTAGAAGTATGAAATTCTCATGCTTGAAGGGTTGTTTCAAGTTTATATATATCCTTGTGGTCTAATGAAAAGGTGGTGTGTTAAGTACTTGAGTTTGATTATAGTTAAGCCTTGGGGCCTGTTTGGCAAACCCATAAAACTGGGCGAGGTCTAGTCCTGGTCCAGTTTTTGGGTGTTTTCTGTTTGGGAAAGAATTGGGCCAACTTTGGCCCAGTTTTTTTAGTTCAATTTTTGGCCCTTGAACCATGCCAGAGTTGGATCAGGCCCCCCTGGTTTAATCCTGGCCTAGATAAGGGAGTATACCAACTTAGCCTGATTTTGGACTTGGTTGCCAAATAGGCCCTTGTGCTTTGTGTTTGCTCTACGTTTCATTGGTGGATTCTATTGAGTGTGTCTATATGTATCTGTAAGGTAGGGTCCTTGGAGTGGTGACTTGTCGTATCCATCTAGTGGTGTATCTGTATCTCTAGATTAGTCGGCTAATACTATTTATCAGTCATTTATTCTATGGTGGTCGTTTATTCTAAGGTAGTGTTTCTATATCCTTAAGAGTCTTTGAATTGATATGTAGAAACCTTACATTAGAAGGAAAGAAAACGAAATGTAAATTAGACCATCAAAAAAGAGGCTTGGAGGTGGATAACATCCTTTGTAGGTCATTATATTAATACAGGGAAGGAAAAACTCACATTGATAGAGGAGGCAGTAACCCGTATTGCATGGGGCTTTGAGTTCAAGTTGCGATAGCTAGACAATAAATTGTGCTGTTGCTAGAAAATATTACACCTCTACATAGAAATCGATTTTGAAGTTTTGTGTCAGAATGATTGTTTGCAATTAGATTCTAGTTGGCTATCTTCTCTAATGTTATTGTGTCATAGTAAGAAGATTTGTCCATCAGTAAACCTAAGTACACATTCTCAATAGTTTGCTGATATACCCATTGAATTTTGTTCTTTTTTGTGTGTTGAGGGAAGGGTTGAGGACATGGAGGGTCACAGGAAGAAAAAAGAAACATGAATAATGAAGAATAATCCTCAAGTGATTGACGCTTATGATGTGCTACATTTTGACATCAAATACTTAGGGTCCTTTTGGTAGCCTACAACTGGGGCTGTTGCAAGTGTAGTTGCATGCGACTGGGCCTTTTTTGTCTAGTTGCATGCATTTGTTTCATTACAACTGGTCACTAGCAGTTGCAACTGTAGTTGCAAAATCACCTTAATTGCAACTTTTGACCTGTAGCCATTTTTGGCTGCAAGTCAAGTTGCAATCCAAATAAACTACAAATCCATTTAAGTTGCAACTGTAGTTGAAACAAATTATTTTGTCCAAAAATTTATATTTAAAATTACTTTTCCAAACAATATTATTTTTTCAATAATATATTTTTTTGAAAAATATATTCTTTTTCAAAATATTAATTCGGAAAATATTATTTTCTAAAAATATTATTTATTTTGGAAAATATTATTTCCCCAAAAAATATTTTTCATAAACTATTATTTGTTCATAAAATATTATTTTTCAAAACATTATCATTTGTTTCCAAAATTGTTTTTCTCAAAAAATTTTTAAATAAATAATATATTTTAAAACCATTATTATTTTAGAAAATAATATTTTTCCAAAATAATATTTTTCCAAAATAATATTTTTCCAAAAGTATTTTTATAAATATTAATTTTTATAAAAATATTATTTTTATACTAAATAATATTTTTAAAAATATTATTTTTCCTGAAAGCAATACTTTCTCTAATTTTTAAAAGTATATTATTTTGTTTAAAAATATTAATTTACTACAAAAGTTATCTTTGGATAAATATGTTTTTGATAAAGTATTGTCACTTTTTCCAAATATTATTTTCTAAAGAAATTTTTAAACAAGTTCAATAATATTATTTTAATTCTCAAATTTAAAATTTTTAAAAATAATTAAAAACAAGTTGCATATAAGAAGTTACAAGCAGAACCAAACAGCTGCAATTGCCAGTCGTAAAATTTAAAAATTGAACCAAACAATTGCAACTGTAGTTGTATGTAAGAACAGTTGCAACATTTTAGTTGTATGCAAGTGCCAGTTGCATTGCAACTACAGTTGCAACTACCAAACGCCTCCTAAATGAAGCTCTAAAGTTTCTTTATAACCTATAATTTCTACCCCAAAATACTTTTCTAAAGATTTGAAGCTTAATGAACTTTGCATCCTGAACTGGTGCAGGTTGACAGTGGATCTGTTGTTGTCCATAATTCTGATGGAAAAGAAGTTGAATCTCAGCTTCTACCTCTAGTCAAAGCTTCAGCAGCCATAAGACGTCGCTATGTCAAGGCATATTTAGGCTCATCTCCTAGCACTACACCTAAATTTTGGCTCGTTTTCCCAGTCTCTATACCACCTGTTGGTTTCAGTACATACTTCGTCTCTAATGCAAAGAAGACAGGTCAATTATTTGTTTGCTTTATTTGCTTTTTGCTTTTCACTGAGGTATGAAATGACTTGTTTTACTAAAATTTGGTATGTATGCATGAAAAATATAGGCTCGACTGCTGCAGTGTCAACCCTACACTATTCAGGAAGTCCAAACAGCCCTGTAGAAGTTGGACCAGGAGAGTTGAAGCTTTCCTATAATGCAGAGCAAGGGAAACTATCTTATTATTCAAATATTAGGAGCTCGGTATGTTTAAATTCAGTTTCTATCTACAGTTATACTGATAATATAAACTTTCCCCCCAAATCTTTATATGCTTATCTTGTCACATAAGATGCATTCGATTTATAGCTGGCACATGGACAAAATGAAATGTTTCTTCTAGCAATTTTCAACTTTGTTCCAATTTCCCAAGGGCTCTACTTAGGGATTCTTACTGATTTGTTTTATCTCTTAGATCATTTCTTTTAGGAGTCTCATATGATTTTGTTTCCTCTTAAGGTGAAAGCAACTATTGAACAGTCATATAGTTATTATGTGGGAGATAATGGAAGTGGTATTGATCCACAGGTAGTCTATCTTTACTTGAGAGACCTTGTCTGATTTCATTAGTGAAATGTACTGTGTTTATCACACAATATTATTTTAATTCAAGCTAAATTACTTAACAAATTTTGGTGCATGTTACAGGCTTCCGGAGCATACATATTTCGTCCAAATGGTACGTTTTCTATCAAGCCTGAAGGAAAGGTATGTTTGGGTTAGTCTTTGTGGCCTAGTCTAATTGCGAAACTAAATCCTTTAATTTCTTAAAATTTATTCTTCCATCATTGAAATTTCCTTTTGTGGCAAGGTTTCTTCTACAGTTCTACGAGGGCCACTGTTAGATGAAGTGCATCAGCAGATAAATCCATGGATATATCAGGTGGTTTACTCAATTTATTACTGTTGTTAATAGAACTGTAACGGTCTCTAATGAATATAATATTGGACCTATAATAATTTCATTGTTTTCCTATTTATGTTCAAACATCAAAGGTAGACCCATAAGTAAATCCATCTGCCTTTTTCTGTACTCACCATGCTTGATCCACAGGCAAAACCGACAGAAATCAAATGAAAATATTCGGAACTAATCTACCGATTTACAAGTTAGTTCTGGTGAGGTCTATGTGGTAGATCATGGGTTATGCCTAATTTGGACCTGGAATGGCATGTCCTTTTGCAGGCTTAATGCTTGTTTACCCAACCTTGTATCAATAAATGGAAGGAAATTTTAAGTTCTATATATGCGACTCCAGTCAGTCACTCTTTCTCTCACATGGATGTATTATTTAGAATTTTAGTTTTTCTCTTTGATTAAGCTTGAAACCTAGGGCTGACATGGGAATAAGTTTCTACTATTGAGGCTGAAACAGCGTCTGGCAGTATTGGTGTCAATGTAGGTATCCTATTTGATTTAAGTGGTTTTGTATTTGGAAGTTTACAAGTTGGTGGAGTGACCAAGCAGAACCTGGGTGACTGAGTTGATCTCATTTTAGAATATGTCCATGGTTTGAAACCGCCTTAGAATCATAATACTACGGGATGCTTGTGGGGTGGTTGTTAGGTGGCATCTCACTTGTTTGATTGTACTTTGTACTGCAACAGTGAATTATTTGTATCATTCTTCTAGTTATACTCTTCAATTATATGAGCCCTTTGTTAATTTTTCTCTTGTTGATAACGTAGGAGGATATATTCTGATATTTCAAGTTTATTCTGTTCTTTTGATGCATGTGAACACTTGACATTTTTTGTTCCATTCCCAGTTATATTCCGTGCCAGTGACTAATCTGTTCATAAAATTATTTGCTGATGCAGATTACAAGAGCATACAAGGCAAAGGAACATGCAGAAATTGAGTTTATAGTAAGTGTATTACCTTTAGAATTTTAGTGTAAATATTAGCAGTTACTTCTGTATACAGAAGATAAGTGGCCGTATTATTATTTTCCTTGTAAATTTAACCTGAATGATTATGTGATGAAATATTTTAATAACTAAGAGGTTAAATTTAGGTTGGGCCTATCCCCATTGATGATGGTATTGGGAAAGAAGTAGCGACACAGATTACAACAACCATGATAACAAACAAGACGTTCTACACAGATTCCAGCGGACGTGATTTTCTTAAAAGGGTATGCTCCATGAGTTATATCTTTTTGTTTTAAGTGTTAATATTGCTTGATACCATTATTGGTTCACAACCCAGTAGCTTAAACGTTTTTGTTAAAAGTAATTACCTGGAAGATTTGTCTGTATATTTTATCTTCTAGTGATCTTCATATCATAAATTGTCTGCAGAAATGCTTAGGTTATCACTAATGGCCTTTGAACTAAAGTCTTCAATCGATTTTGATGATCAGTACAGGAGAAGGGGCTTGTTGGACCCTGGATATTCGAAAATTGTGCAACTCCGTTTAATTTATTTGAGAAAATAGAACATGATTAGCTTACTGAGAAATTGTTTTTCTTTTCAATCTCGTACTAAAACTAAACTATGCCCTAGATGACAACCAATAAAAATGATAATTCGTTAATCTTATAGGAAACTAGACCAGTTGTTCCTTCATGTTCTCGTTTTATGTTTATATCTGTTATTTAATGTACACTATGTCAAACCATACTATTTCTTGTGTTTGTTTCAATCTCATCCAATGCGTGAAGTTTTTCCTGTTGCGACATGCGGAATAGATAACCCTCAGGAGTTAAACAAACCTCTTGATGAATTCTAAAAAAACACATTGTCAAAGGACCCTGCCACATTGTCAAAGGACCCTACCACTACACCAAAACTCCAAAGTTATGGTGATGGTTGAGGGATATAATTTTATATTCTAACATACCCCCTAGGTTTAGAGCCCTTTTATGGCTGAAAGCTAGACTCATAGAGTGGTATCTTTTTTTTTCACTTTTAAAATTTGTGGTTTAGTTGAAATCAAATCTGGGTTCAAACCTAGGTTGCTCTGATAGCATACCAAAGGCGCGTACCACTACACCAAAACTCCACACTCCACAGTTGTATTGAGGGTTGAGGGATATAATTTTATATTCTAACACACATCAATATAGCAGAAACATAATTTCTCTCATATTCAGTTACTCTAACTTGAAGAAATTTACTTGTGTGGTCATTAATGAGGGTAGACATCTGCAGTATCCCACATCCTCAAGATCTAGATGTGGTTTCATCTACGAATTCAACGATCTCTCGGTCCAATTAGGGTTATACATTTAGTATTCACTTTTGTAATTTACGTAGAGCACATACCTAATAATACTGAATAGGGGATCAACATCTTCAATCTTAAAGAAAGGAAAGAAGATAATGATGTTTTATTAAAATGGATGAGAGATCTTATGAGATACTGGAGCCACATACCGAGCACACTAGCCAATTGATGAATTAATCAAAATACTCGGCAGCACTAAAACCCACATTAGAGGCTTCACATTCTTCTATTTTCCCGGTCAGTAGCCCATTAAGTGGGCAGGAGTAATCTTTATCTTTAAAGTATTGTTCAAGTAATTGAAGTGCCATCAATAGTGCTCTTTTTTCTTAGTGGAATATCAAATGTCAGGTCAATCATAGACTCTTGTACATACTTCTTTAATTAGTCGAATCATCAAAATATTTGGATTTTCTGTTGGAATTCTTTATGTTTTGAGTTATCTGTTATAGTTGTCTATTTTATTTTGATATCTTCCACCTCAGAATAAATGTTTGCTCCGTGTTTAACTATAGCTTTGAACCCTGTATTTGCTGTACCATTTGTAGATTCGGAATTATAGATCTGACTGGGACTTGCAAGTGAACCAACCAGTTGCTGGGAACTATTACCCTGTAAGTTTCTTTTTTACATAGATTACTTGAGCAGATTGTCTGAACGAAACATGCACGTGACTAGGATTTTATGCTTATGTTGTTCGCTATGGCAGATGAAAATTGTCAGTAAACTTCTGCTTTTAGTTTCATTATCTTGGCATAACCTAGAAAAGTTTATATGAAAAAGTAACAAAAATAATTTATTTCAGATTAATCTTGGAATTTACATCCAAGATGATAGCAAAGAACTCTCAATTTTAGTGGATCGTTCTGTTGGGGGCTCCAGCATTGTAGATGGGCAGATAGAACTGATGCTACACAGGTATATTATTCTTTAAGTGTTTGATCCATTCCGCAAAATTAGTTTTCAGTTTTTGGTCTGAAACCATATCATTTTTTCATCCAATTGTATAGGAGGTTGCTTCATGATGATGGCCGAGGTGTTGCTGAGGCACTTAATGAAACAGTCTGTGCAAATGATGCATGTGAAGGATTAACAGTAAGCTGCCTTTATTCAGATCTCATTAAGGAAAAAAATTATTTGGATGCTTGTATATGGATTCCACCCTTTTTGCAACATGTAAAAACAGAAGTCATTGAATTTGACTCCGTTGGAGAACATCTCTACCTAGAACCTAGTCATTCATGTTTTAAAATGCAGAGCATTAGATTTTTTTTTCTTTTTCTTCTGAATCTCCTACCTGAGATATAAACCTTTATTGAGTCCTCTCCTTAGGAGTTGAGTAATATGTTCAATTGAGACAAAATTCAATTTCCTTTCTATTTTTCAATATATAAGTATGATCGAAATTAAACTTCTGATTCTTTTATTATATTTCTTGTTTTCTGAGAGCATATTATGTTTCTTGTTGCAATCTATCTGTATCATTACAACTACAACACTTTGGGCGAGGTTTTCGCAATTGCATTAAATTGGAAACATGTTCTTCTCAAAGCCTTACTTCTCAAAGAGATATGTAAATTCTCTAAGTTACTAACTGCATTGAAGATGTTTATATGTTTTAGTTTCCTTCTGAAAAGGATATGAAATTTCTGTAAGTTACTGTAAACACTGGGATTTGGATTTCTAGAGAGCTCAATTTGAGACTCTTCTGTAGATGTTTGTTTATAGAATTCAAGGTGTACATTTTACATATAGGTCCATATCATTTATATATTTGCATATTTTCAACACTCCCCCTCAAACTGGAGCATATATATCATACATGCTCAGTTTACTACTGATGAATTGCACACGTGGTTTTCCAAATGACTTGGTGAGAATATCTGCTAGCTGATCTCCTGAAGCAATATGTCGAGTCTCAATATTCTTCTGCTCCACAACTTGGTTACGCATAATATGACAATCCACTTCAATGTGTTTAGTCCTCTCGTGAAAGACTAGATTGTTTGCAATGTGAAGTGCTGTCTGGTTATCACAGTATAACCGCATGGGAGATGTAGGATCACATCTCAACTCCTTTAGTAGCCGTTGTACCCAAATCATTTCACAAGTGACGTCAGCCATGGCACGATACTCCGATTCTGCACTTGATCTTGACACAACAGCCTGCTTCTTGCTCTTCCATGAGACCAAGTTTCCTCCCATAAACACACAATAACCTGTAGTCAATCTCCTATCAGCAGGAGATCCAGCCCAATCTGCATTTGAGAATTCAGCCACTCTCAGATATTCATAATTAGAATATAACATTCTTTTTCCAGGAGCACTCTTCAAATATTAAAGAATTCTCATGGCTGCATCAAAGTGAGTAGTCCGCGGTTCTGCTATAAACTGGCTTACCACACTCACTGAATATGCAATGTCTGGTCTGGTCACAGTGAGGTAGTTCAACTTTCCCACCAGTCTCCTGTACTTTCCTGAATCATGCAGTAGCCCCCCTGTCCTGGCATTAGTTTGTGATTGGAGTCCATTGGTGCATCCACTGGTTTGCATCCAAGAAGCCCTACTTCAGATAGCATATCCAATGTGTATTTCCTCTGGGACATGAAAATCCCTTTGGTAGATCTGGCTATCTCAATGCCTAGAAAATAGTAAAGATCTCCCAGATCTTTAGTTTGGAAGCGCTGCTGTATAAATTCTTCAAAGCATAAATCCCTGCCGCATTATCTCCTGTAATAACAATGTCATCAACATACACCACTAGTAGAATCCTCTTCCCTTTTTTTTGAATTTTTTTTTATCGGTTCTATTAGTAACAGAACAGATTCAGTTTTTTTTTAAATTAATTAATTAATTAATTAATTAATACCTAATTAGTGTAGATCCGAAGAAATCGGATCGCGTGAGTTGATGACGAAAACGCAATGACGGTTGGTTGACGCACTATATCGAGACGGCGGCGAATTTCACGCCGGCGCAAAGGTTGACGACGACGACGACGACGACGACGACGACGACGACGACGACGACGACGACGACGACGACGACGACGAGTGGCTGACGCGCTAACGCAGGAAGAAGACGACGACGACGACGAGTGGTTGACGGCTCCGGCGAAGATTGACGACGACGACACATCGACGACGACGGGGCGGCGGCGACGACGACGCTGATGGTGCGGATGGACAAGCAGGAAGAATACGTTTAGGACTAGGGTTAGGGGAGGCTCTGATACCACGTAAACATTGGGATTTGGATTTCTAGAGAGCTCAATTTGCGACTCTTCTGTAGATGTTTATTTATAGAATTCAAGATGTACATTTTACATATAGATCCATATCATTTATATATTTGCATATTTCCAACAGTTGCTAATTGCTGTGGAAGATGTTTAAATGTTTTAGTTTGGAAACTGTGACAATTGCTTAAGAAGTTATTTGAGCGTAGTCATATCATTTGGAATGTTTTAATTTTGCTCTTCTTCGATGCCATTAAACTTATTTATTTGAGAAAATAAGAGGGGGTTTTTTTTTTTACAGTGTGCATACATACAAATCTAGTGCTTGATTAGTCATATTGGCTGGTTTATACTGTTATCTAGTACATAGAAAGATATATTACAAAGATCAGAACAATTTTTCCTGTATTTCCCTCATATGTTACAGTATTCTGATGTTTCAAAGAGAAATATTAGCAAACTAGGAAAAATTTTCTTGTACTTCAATTATATGCATGGTTCTATTCTGGACCAGAGTGTCAGAGACGAAATAGTTTTCTGTGTAAATTATAATGGAGGTGTTGTCAATGTCATGTAATGTTACTACCTCTTGCAAAAAGACTTGTGTCCATTATAATGGAGGTGTTGTCAATCTCAAGTAATGATAAGGGTGATACCTCTTGTAAAAAGAAAACTGGAAAAGGCCAGTAGAAAGACCTGTCTTGTTGAAATGTGATAGATTGCCAACCGTAAATGCACTTTAGGTTCTAATTTATTCGCAGTTTTATTGCTTGTCAGATTAATGCAGCTTTTATCAGCAATGCTTTCATCTTAGTGTATAAGAAAAATCTTGTTATAAGTTATGCTGGAAAAGGCCAGTAGATAGACTTGTCTTGTTGAAACGTGATAGATTTCCAGCTGCAAATGCACTTTAGGATCTAATTTATTTGCAGTTTTATTGCTTGTCAGATTAATACAGCTTTTATCAGCAATGTTTTCATCTTAGTGTATAGGAAAAATCTTGTTATAAGTTATATCAAACTTAGTTATGATAAGAAATTAGCTGAGGGCATGGCAGTACTCATGCAGTTGGTATTTTTTGACAGGCTCAAGGTAAATTTTATCTTAGAATTGATCCAATAGGAGAGGGAGCTAAGTGGCGTCGGTCGTATGGTCAGGAGATATATTCTCCTCTTCTTGTTGCCTTCTCAGAACAGGTAAGCTCCTGGCTAGTTATTAGCCTTTCTGATCCATTATCCTCATATTTATCTCAATTTTCAGGATGGAGATAACTGGGTCAATTCTCATGTCGGAAATTTTTCTGCCATGGCTCCTTCCTATAGCTTGCCAGATAATGTTGCCTTGCTCACTCTCCAGGTATGCAACTCGTTTAAAATGCAGTATCCACTAATGATGGCATACTACACTAAGTTAAAGGAGAACACATTGAAAAATTCTAATGCATCCTCTGATGTCCTTTAGTCAGGAAGTTCATACTTGTAGTTGATAAAATATTACTGCGTAGTATTCAGTATTGATATCAGGAATAAGAACTTGACCATTGGAGAAATTCATGTTCGATATAATTCAATGATTTCGTATGATCTCGGTCCACAACAGAATGAAACCTTGTCAATATTAATATGGTTTCATAATGTTTATTGTGTTTTTCTGTTTTCTTGTAACACTTTTTTTTTTTAATTATGAAAGTTGGCACGTTACTGGACCTCCTGGTAAATAAACTTTACCGCTGTAGGCAAGTACCTCACACATTCCTCCCAACAAAAATAATAGTGGTAGTTGTAACATTGAAGTAAGCAAACTTTTTTAACCAAGCACCAAATGTATTTCCCTAAACTTTTCCTTTTTGTTTCCATCTTTATGGTAAGCGAACATTTTTCAGGCTCTTGAAGATGGCACAGCTCTTCTACGGTTGGCACACCTTTATGAGGTACCTCTTTCTTCTCTGCCCTGTAAATTGCGCTAGTTTCTATAATTACAATTAATTTTTTGTTTTTTTTGAACCAATCTCATGTTTCTTTCTTCCCTAATTATTTTTCTGTCATATTGAAAGGTTGGGGAAGATAAGGATCTGTCAACGATGGCTAGTGTAGAACTTAAAAAGGTTTTCCCTGGCAAAAAGGTATTACAATTACATCAAGCTGAACTGGTTTTTTTTTTATACATATATAGCTCTTCTGATCAGTTTTTTTTTTTTTTCTTGTTAATTTCTGATATTTCAGATCAGTAAGATAACCGAAATGAATTTGTCCGCCAACCAAGTTAGAACAGAGATGGAAAAGAAGAGGCTAAAATGGAAGGTAGAAGGCTCGCAAAATGCAGAATCCATTATTAGAGGTGCGCCTGTTGATCCTTCAAAGTTAGTTGTGGAGCTCGGTCCCATGGAAATCCGCACATTTGTTATTAGCTTTGATTATATAATGCTTCAAGTGGATGAACCGTAATATGTTTGTGAATATCCGACTTGTATGTTTATTCCGAGTCCCTTCGAGCCTTCAATAAAAGTTTTCCCTTTTTTATGGGGGTCCTGATAAAAGATTCAAGTATTTCTTAACGTTGCCATAAAAATGTTATATTATTGCTCGGTGGTAATGTAAAGTGGGTACGGGCAGCCTCAGGTTTCTGAGTCCTGTATCTCGAAAAGAAAAAAGAATGAAGAAAAAGTACGCTGCTAGCTTTGCTAACTACTTGGCTTGCAGCTAAATGAAGAAATATTTTGTGGAGATAGTAGAATTTATGCTCATAATGCATTAATCCCATTTACCTATAGGAACGACCAAAAAGTGACTTTGAGGGGGTTTGGGAGGGTTTATTATTTTGAAGTTTATAAGTTAAGATGGCTTTTGTGGCTTTTGGCTTTTCTGGTAAAAATGCTATAAACATTGTTTGGGTAGAATAGTAATTTTTTGGTCAAACCTAGTTTATTTAGGTGAGCTTATAAGCTAATTTTTTAAAAGTTGGGGTATACCAGTTTTTTAAAATGAGGCTTATAAGTCAACTTAATTTGGTATTTTACCAAACAAATAGATATGAAAAAGCTAACTTAAAAGCTAGTTTGACCAAAAAATAAGCTCTTCCAAACACCCTCTTTGTATATTTCTGAAAGAGAATTTAGAGCCCATCGAGGCTGATAAATATGTAATATTTTGTTCTCTTTTAACTAACAAATTCTGAGTAGATAATATACTGAGAGTCACTTGGAGATGACCGCGACCCATACAGAATTTATGTGAAAAGAAAAAGAGTAAACAGTGTCCTACAAGCACAAAAATTACCCATGAAACCTCGATGGAGAGAATGAAAGGAATCATTGCTGGCTCTAATTCTAGTTGATAGACTACACAAAGAAAGACATAAACCTTTATCCTCTCAACAATATAACAAGCCCTTGTAACCACTCTTGAGCTCATTTTAATTCAGCTAGAAAGCTTAGACGGCCACTCTGGCTGATCCAAAGGGTATCATAAGGAGAGTCCCTCGATTCTCGCCTGATCAAGGAGGCCACAGAGGTCATGAGGATTTAGAGAAGGTCAAAGCTGCGATCTTTGTGTGTCGTGGGGGTATTTGGACATGAAAGAGCAGGGTTAGCTTGGGGAAGATCGCGAGATAGCCGAAGCCAAAGAGTTTGAAAGAAACTTTGGGGATGTATTTATAAGGTAGTTGGAGGGAAATGGTGGGGGCGGAGACGGGTACATGGGTGGAAGCGTTGACGGGTGGCTCGGGTGGGTGGGTATCTTGAGCTCTAAAGGAATATTAGGGTATGTTTGGCAAACTCCTTAAAACTAGGCTAGAATTGATCTTGGCCCAGTTTTGAGATAAATTAGTTTTTTTTTTTAACTAAGGGAGGGGTGGTTAAAAAAAACCAGTTTAAATGCCTTTTTTTGGCTTGGAAAAAGCTAGGCCAGACTTGGCCCAGTTTCTCTCAATAAAAAAATAAAGTCAAAACTGGGCTAGGTTTGAACCTGAACCTGACCTAGTTTTAAGAATTTGCCAAACACTTATTTACTGTGCGACAATCCACTTCCCAATTTTATTTATTTATTTATTTATTTATTTTGTTTTGTGCAGTATCAAAAAAATAAATGTTTATGTTTTTCTGCATGTATGACCTCCACAGCTATCGAATTAGTAAATTTACTCTCTCCGTCTTCATTTTGTTATTTGCGCCAATTCTTCTATATTGAATAGAAATACCACTCAGACGAAATATACTCACCAATTCCATCTTATTTTGTTAATAATTGAAATACTTTTAAAAGGACTGACTGTGAGAATAATTCTCATAATTTCTAAGCTATTTTACTTTTAAACAATTCTTTCAAACCAACACTTCTGATTATACATATATGAAAATGGCCAATTGAACATAACCCCGAATAAATGTCTTAAGTTGTTATCATCTCTCAAATATTTTTAATTAGCATTTCAAAACTCTAAAACCATAAAGAAGAGGGGTTAACAAAAATCCAATTTTGGATTTATTTCATTTCTACAATTTATTGTTCAAAAAGGCTAAATTTCACCCAAAAAAAAGCTCTTAACTTTGGACGATTGTTAGGTAGCTTCTCTTAACTTTCAGAACATTAGAAAACTCTCCTTAAGTATAGGGCTATCAGAGAACCCTTTTCGACTTTAAGACTTTTTTTCATAAGAATCCTAACATATTTAAGAGTAATTTTCACTTGGGAGGGTAAAATCACATAAGGGGATCGAGTAAAATTGTGGTTCATGCTTTTAGGGATTTTTTGAGAAATGTTAAAAGTTGAAGGGGAGTTTTCTGATATTTTGACTATTATGGGGGTTATCTGATAATCGTCTAAAGTTAAGGAGGATTCTTGAAATTTATGCCACATTTGCTACGTGGGTAATTAGTGGAAATGAGGTGCTCATCCTAACTCCTCATTCATGCTTACCAAACACATGGTTTTGGAAGCTAGAATGCTTATTCCCACTTCTCATTCATTACCATATTCGGTGAGAATGAGCATTCTCATTGAGTTAGTAGAAAATTGGCATTCCCACCTAAGTGAGAATGGAAAAAAAAAATAACAATAAAATCTGTATCAAATATATCACTATTGTTAGTTAATTTCCCACACAAAAGTAAAAAAAAAATTGCTATTCCCACATTGTTCTCTAAGGAGCTGTTTGGTTTGTTGATTAATCTTGATGTATGTAATGGATTTTGAAAGCCCCATAACTAAAATCGCGTTTGCTTGTGATGGATATTAAAGAAGATTTATATGAGAGATAACATCCAATCATTTTATGTTTGGTTGTACATAAATGTTGTTGAGGATATGTGACTAAGCGGTTGTTTGTTTCCATAAATTTTGCATCATTATATTAGAAAAATGGGACCCACAAGTTAAACATCATGGATTTTTAACAAATACATTGTTTGCTTATCAATTTTTACACATGGATTTGGTATTGCCACATAGGATAAATGGATCAAATAAAATTTCCTTAAATTATGTTGATTTCAACCGAATTTGTAAATTTAGTCACATATCCTCAATAAAATTCAGGTACAACCAAACAAATTTGATTGGATTTTATTCCTCATGCAAATCATCTTTAATATCCATCACAAACAAACACGATTTTAATTATGGGTTTTTTAAAATCCATTATATGCATCAAGATTAATCCACAAGCCAAACTGCCCCTATGTATTTTGTGGGTTTTACATTAAAAAGTGGGACCCACAAGCTTAAAATCCTAGCTTATTATCAAATACATTGTTTGGTTGCTATTTTTCACGCTTTGAATTTGAGGTTGACACATAGGATAGATGCATCTATTGTGAACACTTAAAATTATGTTGACTTCACTCGGATTTGTGATTCTAGTCACATATCCTTAACAAAATGCATGTGCAACCAAACAATATTTGATTGGATTTTATCTCTTATGCAAATATAATTTAATATCCATTGCAAAACAAACATGATTTTGAGTATGGATTTTTCGAGATCCATGACATGCATAAACAACAATCCATGAACCAAACAATCCCTAAATTCACAAATCCGGGTGAAATCAGCATAATCTTATGCTTTTAATCTACATGGCAACCCTAAATCCGTGTATTAAAAAAACAAACAATGTAGTTGCTAAAGTCCATAATTTTTAACTTGTGGGTCCCATTCTTTGAATGCAAGAATGCAAAATGCATGGAAACAAACATCCCCTAAAGGGATTGTTTCTTTCCATGTATTCAGCAAACCTTGCATTATAAAAAAGTGATCCTACAAGTTAAAAATCATGGTGTTTTAGTAAATACATTGTTTGTTTGACATTTTTTATATTAGGGATTTGTGGTTACCACGTAGGATAGATGTACCAAATGTAATTTCCTAAATTTATGCTAATTTCAATCGGATTTATGATTTTAGTCACATATCCTCATGAAAATCATGTGCAACCAAACAAAGTTTGGTTAGATTTTATCTCTCATGCAAATCCTTTTTAATATCCATTGCAAACAAACAAGATTTTGAGTATGATTTTTTTGAATTCCGGTACATGAATCAAGATGCAATCCAATAACCAAAGAAACCTTAATCGCACATGAATGTAAGAAAGAAAATGAACGTTTCATTTCCACACAAATTTAATTCTATTCTTTACTTCATTCCATTCTTATTTAATTTGATTTGCTCATACCATATCTGACATTAGCCTTCTAAAATGTCAATTCAAGGAGGTTAAACATTAATAAAATAGTTCGGGTGATAAAAATGCTTCCTTAGGTATAAATGAGGTGGGTTAGGTGCAATTTATCCCAAAATGCAAATGAAGTTCGAACCACATGAGAGTATGAGAACACAACTACTCCTTAAGCTTTGTTTGGATGAGGGTTAATGAGGGGTAGGGGAGGAAGGTAAATCGATTCAGCTTGTTTGGAAGTTTCTTTTACAGGTATTGAATGGAAATGGAAGTGACAAAGTTTACATCCGTTTACATCCATTCTATATAATTTGGTTCTCCTCCAAATTAGGGTGCAGAGGAAGTAAAATATTTTGGGTCATTATGATACAAATTCAACGGCTAAAAAATAATTATCCTCCATTTTCTTTACTAAACTCACAAACATGATTATTACATTTTCTTCTCCCATTCATTTCCTTTACTTTATCTTATTTTTCCTTCCCTTCTTTCCCTTTCCCTCCACCAATAAACTCCCGAACATGGCAATTCTGAGAAATAATTATAATTGGTAGGGTCTACTCGGGGATAAAAAAACTCCCATTTATTGACATGCCGAGGCTGATAGCGTAAACAGAAGAAACAAAGGAACCTTCCTCTAGAAAGCGCTTCTCTCGACGCGGTCACGACTCCATTACTTAAATCTGTAGGGAGAGAAAGACCAATCCAATCCTTTGCAGTTCATCAATTGATCAAAAGAATCGCCTAGGGTTTTCAAACCGAATTGAGGAAAAAAAAAGAGATCGATTGGAGCTTTGAGATCGAAAGAGGAAAGAGGAAGAGATGAAGAGAGTTTTTGGTGCGAAGAAGAACAAGGAGCCTCCTCCAACGATCCAAGATTCCACTGATAGGGTATTTTACTCTCCTGATTTACTTTTTTTTTCCCGATTAAATGAGTGATTTTTGTTGGATCTGCTAGATTTTGGGTGAATTAGGATCAAAATTAGGGTTTCTTATGTGAAGTTATGGTGGCAGTTGACTTGAGATGCTGATATATATTAATTTGGCAGTGGATTTAGGTATAGGTTAAGGATTTAGATGGTTAGGTATTAGGAGTTTTGTGAATGATTGCAGGTGAATGATAATGTTTTAAAGACGCTAGTTTTAAGGAAAAGAATGTGAAAAATAGAGTATAAAAGAATAAA